>CM053766.1:108505168-108760100 GCA_028658305.1 Pachyuromys duprasi
GAGAGAGAGAGAGAGAGAGAGAGAGAGAGAGAGAGAGAGTCCCCTTACTGACTGCTCTGAAGCGCTTTAGTTTTCACGCTTTAAACTTTAAACGAACAGATTCGCCCAGCTTCGCGCTTCACTCTCTCTGTGGAATGCATCTTGGTAGCTGTCTGGTGCAGCATTTCACTTTTCAGGGCTGTGTAGAATTCCATTATGGGACTACAGTGCCTGTCATGTATCTGCCTGCTGTTGGGTGATATATAAATTCCATTTGGTTGCCGCTCGGGAGGGAAGACAGTTGAATGTTCAGACCATTTCTTTATACTGTGACTTTTATGCTCATCTCCATATTGACAGACAGGTGTACACCTAGACTCATACAAGCTTTTCCCAAACATCTCAGAGCTCAATAGCCTAGACGTGTCACTTGGGATCAAGTTACCCTCTGCCTTAATTTCTACTTGCTAGGGTTTCTGGGCACCATCAAGCCTTCCTCCCCAAGTCTGATCAGTCAGAATGCCTTTGTTTTCCAGCACAAGGCTTCTTCAGTGATTTTGTTTTGCATGGAAAAGCGAGAGTCAGCTTATTACCCTGTGTTCCTCAGAGATCACTGTCAGTTCTATCCCCACATCAAAGTCGGAGCTTAGGCCAGGCTCTCCCACCCTTACTGCCAGGAAATGGGGAATTTCCTTCTCTTTTTTTCCCCCATCTCAGAGGCTCTGCCACATGCCTTGTCTTAGCATTTAAGAGCAGAGTTGTGCCTAGCCCCCCTGTGGCAGTGGCCTAGGAGGGCCTTGGCCTTCCTCTGATCTTTATCACACATTTGTCCAGCACATCAGAATGACAGTATTTTTATTTATTTATACAACACCTTTGGGGGGAGAGGTAAGGCTGGATTCAAAGGGTGTGAGAGCCAGATGAAGCCTTTTATGGACCTCAGTTTGTTTACCCTGTGGAGACTAAAGGTCTTTAATGGACAAAGATGGAACATTTAGAGAGAGAAGGAATGTGCCCAAACTGGAAGCCAGCTGCCAGGTCTTGCTCTTCTGTCTTTAGTCCTTGTGGATTACACTTGTAGATTCTCAAGGGGGAGGGGACACCCACCTAAGGCCTGGCTTGCCGTTACCCATGTTTTTGATGAGCTCTTCATTGTTCCTGCGCCATTCCCCCAGCCTAGCCATCACCCAGCCTCCAGAGTTTGAGTTCTGCATCAGCCTTCTGTGGCACCTGCTTTGCCTCTGCTCCGAAAATGCCCTTTTCCTAGTATTCAGACCTTGGGCCTCAACCTATTTTCGTCTTTTCCCAGCCATCCTAGGCCCTCTTCCTGCCTTGGTTGATCATTTCCAAGCCTGGAAGTTCACTCCAGACCTGGGTGAACTACAGCTGTGAATGGAGTGTCAGGGTGGACAAAGCTATAGTGACATGTGCCTGTTATCTCTGGAGAGGGGCACAGTGCAGGTACCCGGCTCGTCGGTGCCTCAATTCAGCATGGGTGAGACTCCTGACTCAAGGCGGGGTTTTCTGATCCCAGAGATCTAGGTGTGGTTCACACTGTGGTGATCCTTCCTAGAGCAAGGAACCTTGACTGTCTGATCCTCTGTCACAGCCACATCCTTGAGAGGACACCAGATCGGGTTCCCTCACTGATGATTTCCATGAGCCCCAATGGAGCTCGTTCCCACTGTCAGTCAGGGGTCAGTCATGGGAGCAAAACTACCCTGGTTGTTTGAAACAGGAGACGAGTACAGGAACTCAGTTGTCCAAGATCGCATCATGGGCTGGTGGAGGAAGTGAGTAGGTCCTGCAACCCCAATACTAGAGGAAAGAAAGGGGAGACAGTACCAAAGCCAGCAACTGGTTCCATACAGGGGGCAGCACTTCCGTGAGTCCTGTGAAGGAGGCTGAATATAATCATGACACGGAGTCTCCTCTGCGATTGTCTCTTGAGAGAATGGGAGGAAAAGAAGAAAGAGTGTGGCTTCTTGTGCGCTCCTGCTTCACATGTGTGCGGAGAACTGAAGGGAACTAAGGGACAGGAAAGCTGGGAGCCACAGCGCACAGACCTGAGAGGTGACCCTCTAAGACAGAGAGCAGAGAAAGGGAGGGCGGGGAAGCATCACACAGTTCGTGGGTCCCGGGACAATCCTGGTCACCCGAGTCCCTGCACTAGCGAGGGTGAGCACTAACGAAGACACCCCAGGGTCATGAATGCACTCAGCTGGTAGAGTGTTTGCCTAGTGTGCCCGGAGCCCTTCCCACCACCAGATAAATTAGGTATGGCGGTACATGTCTGCCATCCTGGCACTCAGGAGGTAGAGCCAGGAGGATCAAGAATCCATTCAAGATTATTCATGACTATATGCACAGTTTGAGACCTTGGGAAGAGTGAAAGGGAGGGAGGAAGGGAGGAAAAGACCCTGAGTCAGTGACCTAAACCAACTACAGCTTCCACACAAGGTCTTAGCCAAAAGTCCAAGATACAATATAGCTACAATTTCTTCCTGTTCATCGGCCATAGAAGCGGGCTCAGCCTTTCACTGTTCCCATGCTGAAGGAGGCTGTGTGTTATAAATGGGCTTCCATGACATTCCCAGCATGGCAGAGCTGGAGAGCTGAATCCTGGGTCTCACTTGGACTTGCTCTATTTTACTTCTCTCACACCCATGGTCTGAGCAGGTCCCACAGGAAAACTTCAGGAGAGCAGTGATTCTGTCCTGCGGCCCTGCTTTCAGAAAACCTGGCTAACAGAAAACAGCAGAGCACCTGACACTTTCTGTAAGAATGTAACTCCTTCACAGATGCTCGGTGTGAATCTCCAACTGCTCCCCTAGGGACCATCAGAAGGGAGGCCATGTTTATTTACGGACAGCGATTATCTTAACATGTGGACCCAAAAAGAGCAAGTTACAGAGACTCAGCCTTGTACAGCGATGAGCATCTTACTCCCTGTGTTCTTGTGGCCCAGGCCACGTCAGCAACCTGGCTGCAGGTGACTGTCGCTCAGGCTGTAGTCACTTGCCTTGTTAGTGAGATGGAGCATCAGCTACAAGGTGACTCCTGTGCATGCCTAGTCAAATGCTGAGTGTGCTACAGTGGCTCGTTCCCTCTCTCTCTGTCTCTCTGTCTCTCTGTCTCTCTCTCTGTCTCTCTCTCTGTCTCTCTCTCTGTCTCTCTCTGTCTCTCTCTCTCTCTGTCTCTCTCTCTCTCTCTCTCTCTCTGTTTCTTTGTTTCTTTTTTTCTGGTTAGCAGGGCATGTTGCCACATACCTGTGATCCCAGAACTTGAAAAGGTCCTTGCAAGTTTTAGGGTCTCTTGCTCTGTAGAGAATATTCTGGGCCAGCTAGGGCTATCCTCTGAGACTTTACCTTAGGGAAAAACAAACACAAAACAATCTATGTCTATTATACGTTTCAATAATGGTTGCCTACCCCAGCATGGCTGCACTGTTCCCTACCTCCTAAGCCATGGGTCATCTAACCCCGTATTTCCATACCGTGCCTCAGTTAAGATGAGTTACTTTTTTTTTTTTTTTTTTTTTGTCACTGTGACAGAACATCTGACGAAAACAACTTGAGGAAAGAAGAGGTTGTTCCGCTTCACACAGCAAGGCTGTACTCTGCCGCTGTGGAGAAAGCAAGTATAGCGGGAGGAGAGTCTGTGTGGCAGCTGGTGGTATGGCATCCACAGCAACGAGGCAGAGGAAGATGGATGTGGGTCCTCAGCTCACTTTCTCCTTCCTATTCAATCTGGACTGCTAGTCTCTGGGATAAAAGGCCGTGTCTTCTCAGCTCAGTTAACCCCACTTAGAAAATCCCTCACACATATGCAGGGTTGTTTCCATAGCTACTCTGAGCCCCACTAAGTTGACGATCAAGATCAGCCAGCATTATCAGCCAACACAATTCTGCTGAAGTTCTGGAGAGAGAAGCCAAAGCCACCTCAGAACACTCACCACAGCATCTACTTCCTTCGGCTAGGAATGCATGCTCTCAGGACAACCAGCAGTCTGCTCAAAAGGGCCTACTAATGGGAGACCGGGTACCTACCAACACCAGGAACCAAGGAACAGCCATGGAAAACTCCATTTTGGAAAACAGATGCCCTAGCCCCAGGAAGGAAATCAGATGAGATTGTGGCCCCAGCATGCTTTGGCATCTTCCTAGGATGCCCTGAGTCACAGGCACACAGACAAGGTGGTCAAATACGTGGCTCACAGAGACTAGGGAAAGGGAATTCTGTTGTTCAGTTGGGAAGTTTAGCGGTGATCATAGACATCTATATTATGTTGTTATGAATGTATATATATATATATGTATAAGGTGTATCTGATATGTAGTCATATGTGTTGTGTTGGAATATATGTATATACATGCATACACTATACACATACATCGTATATATAAACACATATATTGACATTTTGGATTTTTGTTTGTTTTTAAGACAGGGTTTCACTTTTTAAGCATAGGTCAGCTTAGAATTAACTATGTCGCCCAAGTTTAAACTCATAAAAATTCTCCTGCCTCAGCCTTCTGAGTTCTGAGATTACTTGTATGACCCACCAGGCCGAGATGCTGTCTTGTTCTGCAGGGCATTGACTTAACTTTTGTCTTGGCACTTACCTGATTACTAGTTACTCTTCAAAGAACATGTAAGTACTTGGGATAAAAGAGAAGTCAAGAACAAGAAAGGAGGAGATGGAGAAATGAGAGCAAGGCTTGGGTGGTGGGGTTCCTAATCAGGTTTTGGAAGCGGGCTGGGTTGGCGCAGTCATCAGGGTACGTGTGGCACAGAGGGTGGCAGAACCCGAGGCATCTTCTCAGTGCCAGCCTCTGACCCCTGTACACAGTGATCTGGGCTTGGAGCCTCTTGGAGCCTATGTCAGGAAGTCCTATAGGGTAGACTGTAGCCAGGGCTGGGAAGGGACGGGGGGCAGGAGGGGTGATCTTGGTGAACCTCAAGGTTTCTGAGCTGGCAAGATATGTCAGCAAAAAGCCCTGGCCTGTCTAGACAAACGTTTGATTTTGAATCGGAAAGGGGGACGCCTGCAAGTGGGAAAGCAGTTTAAGCAATTTTTCTCCATTGAAGAGAACCATGAATTTTTAACCATCGACCCTGAACAGAGACATGGAGACTGCAGGGATGGCACCAGGGACTTCAATATTGCCCACTGACCGGGATGGATCTCCAGATGGGGCCATTTCTGAGATTGGACATTGACTCCGAGGGCTGAAGAGAAAGGTTTAACAAGGCCCCGGGGCATTGGGTGGAAGAGGCAGGCTTCCACGGCAGCCAGCCAAGACTGGGAATCCGTTACTCGGGCGGCCTGAGAAAATGATCAATTGAGCTGTTGACAGGGAAATCTCTGAGCCAGGTCTAGCTGACCTTGAGAGGAGAAGTCCACACTCGGGTGCCTGACTCATGGTAGGGGCCCCTGTGGTTGCTGGGAGACCCCAGAGCATTCAATCCTTTGTCCATTCTTCCAAACTCATTCTGGGCAGATTTGGGGCTCTGAGGCCAAGCCAGGCACGCAGGTAAGAGAGTATGAGTGAAAGAAACCTGATGGGGTCCCCCAGGCAAAATCTGCTAAAAGGCCTCTGGGTATCCTACATGGCCTTATGGCTGGGAGGCACCTGAGCTTAATAATAAATAATGTAATGAAAATAATAAATAGATTGCTTTAGGTCAGGCCTCTGCCTTGAACTACAGACAGGCAGTCAACATGCAGAGGTCACCCAAACACACAGTGTTAGTTTAAACCATTGGAAATGAATCAGCATGTGTGTGTGTGTGTGTGTGTGGCGCGGGCTCACACGCATGTGTTGTGGAAGGAACTCTGAGTTCCTACCACTCATACCCCTCCCAAGCTGGCCTGAGTGTTTCCCTGGGGTAAAGGTGTGGCCACAGAAACATTGTGTCACTGTGTATCAAGCAGCGGGTCACACTGTGGTCAGAGCAGAGAGTTGAATGTTGTTGTCTAGGAACCCAGCTCATGGGATGGAGCCTCCCATTTAGGATGGGTCTTCCCACCTCAGTTAAACCTGCAGACACCCTCACAGACACATCCAAAGGTGTGTCTCCTTGGAGATGTCAAATGCATTCTGCTAACCCTGAAGATGAACCACTACACTTAGGTAATCTGTTCTTTCTGCACCTGTTTCTTTTCCTTGTGCAAAATGAGGATTTTGACAATAACTTTATGCTATGAGCATTTCCTTTGCCTGTGTTAGGGATAGGGCCCAGGACTCTGTGCATCCCTGGGCAGGCTCCCCACGCTGAATCACACCCCGCTCCTTTGGTTTTCAATATCTATGAATCCAATTTAAAGGCAGAATTCTGGGTTCCCTTTTAGGAATCTTTTCCATGTGGGTGGGGAGGTCTGGCTTAGCTTGGCAGAGTCAGCACACTGAACCCCATTTGTGGTCCCAGGGCTTGGCTTCAGAGAGTCCCCTGAGGGTCAGTGACATTCCTTGAAGAGATGATGTTGAAGAAACACCCAAGACCAGCTTGGGAGAGATATGGGTGCTAGGCCCAGAAGGCAGCAGCTGGATCCTGGATCCACCCCTTCCTGAAGCCGGATTGCCTTGGGGCTTCTCATTTCCAGAGGTCGAGATAATTGGCAGCTTCACAGGTTTCTGTAGTGACTTTTTGGCACAAGCCATTAAGATGTCAAGCATCTCACCTAAGGTTTTCTTAATGGCTCCCCTTCCTCACAGGCTAACACGAGAGGCTGGGGTCTCAGAACACCCTTTGCACACAGTAGGCTTCTCATTGCAAAAAGTTAGATGGTAATGAGATCCTTAATGCCAACACAATGAGGTGTCAGCAGTGGCCCACCCCCTCTTCTCCCATTTCCTTCTAAAGGCCGCCTTCTCCTGCCTGCCTAGGAGACCAGCTGGAGACCAGCCAGGCTAATTAGTCCAGAGTTACAGGCGTGACGAGGACTTATTAGGGATGATGGTTTGCAAATTCAGGGTGAAGTATTTAATTAATCAAGGCTGCTCGTCCAGTTGCCACTTTGTGTCTGTGAGGGCCAGGCAGAGATGAGGCTCTGGGAGGGGAAGCTGGTACGGTGGAGAAGAGTATGGCATAGTGGTATGATGTATGTACCTGTAACTGTTTGTCTGGATATGTGTGTGTGTGTGTGTGTGTGTGTGTGTGTGTGTATGTATGTGAGTGTGTGTGCAGAAAACAAAGGATGACCCTGGGTGTCATTCCTCAAGGCAGTATTCCCCTTTTTATTTTGAGACAGGATCTCTCTCTAGCCTCGAGCTCACCAAACAGGCTAGGATATCAGTGGGCCCTCCCTAGAGCTTAGATGATACACCAACACCTTTACAAACTTACTTTTCGAAATTCACTTTTTAAATATTTATTCTTTGTTTTATATTCATGGATGCTTTATATGTGTGTGTATGTACACACCAAGTGTGCTCCTGGTGCCTAGGCAGGCCAAGAGATGGTGTTAGATCTCCTGGAACCAGAGTTACAGACAGTTGTGAGCTACTTTGTGGTACTGGGAATTGAATGTGGGTCCTCTGCAAGGGCAGCCCGCACCCTTATCTGTTGGGTCATCTCTTCAGCCCTGATTTTAAAAACAAACAAACAGACAAAGACCCCATAGATTCTAGGGTTTGAACTCTGGTCCTTTTTCAAGAAAAGTGTGACAGACTTTTCCTGGGGAGCTGCACCACACACACACATCTACTCACGCCAGATAGGGAGCCCAAGAGAGAGCAACGCACAAATATCACCGAAGTCCAGTTTGGTGAACCAAGGAGTTTGCTGGGGTCAAGCTGCTGGGAGCTGCCCATGAAACCCTCACTTAGACAGGAAGAAGGAAACCCTTTGCCTGATGTAGCCATATCATCTCCCCTTCATGTTCCTCAAAGGCCTGCAAAGGGTTTCTGGCAGAGCAAAATTGTAGATACAGAATCCCCAGATTCAGTGTCCCAGAACAGCAGCAGAGAGGGGCATCTAGAGCTCAGATAATAGCACTTGGTGCAATGACTGAATGTACATGTGCATGGGAGAGAATGGTAATAAAGACATGCATGCAGGTACATGCAAAGAAAAGTACAGACAGATGTTAGATTAGCTATCTAGATAAATGAATAATAGACAATTGATAGGTTATAGATAGATAGATAGGGATAGACATAGATAATAGTTAAAAATATAGACAGAAGAGATGGATAGATAGATAAATGATAGATTATTAATGATAGATATAAAGAATAGATATATAAATAGATAATAGATATATAAATAACAGATAATGGCTGTAAATAATATAAGGTAAATAATATAGATGATAAATAGATATAAATAGTGGTTATAGATGATGTATGTAATAGATATAGATAATAGATAGCTATATTGATAGAGAATATAGATGATAGATGATAGACATAAATAATAGGTATGTAGATAGATGATATAGATAATAGGTTGATGATAGGTGATAAATAATAGATATACAAGTGACAGATGACAGGCAGATGGTAGATAATAGATAACTGATAAACAATAGATTGATACATGACAGATAATAGATAGAAGGTAGATTGGCGGATGACAGAGTAATAGATGATAGATGACAAACAGACGATAGATTGATGGGTGAGAGGTGATAGGCAAGTGGTGAGTAGATGATGACGGATGACAGAACTAGGAAGGGAGGCCAGGGAGGCATGAGGGATGGTAGGTTTTCCCTGTCACCACTGCAAACTGTTGTGACTAGAAGCAGGAAGCCAAGTTTCCATGTCCAAGGCCACAGCTACCAATGCTAAATCCAAACATTTGAGAGCAAGTCTTAATTTCCTTACCAGGTTTGAGGAGGGCTTGCAATTTGGTCTGTCTGGCACTTTTGGTTACACACCTCTAATAAGTTGTGCAAATTTCAGGCAGCCTCCCAGGGCCTCAGTTTCCCAGTCTGCTGGTATTCACCATCTCAAATGTTATTTTAGCCGTAAACAATTTTCCAGTAGTTGGAGTCCTCACCTTTGGCTTCTCTGACTTGAGAGAATCACGGGGCATCTATGAAACCCTCTCACTCCTAGTGGTGGGGACGGAGCTATTCCAGGGGCCTATGAACGAGCTGTTGGCTCCATACGTGTGCTAATAATAATAAAAAAGTAACTGGACACACACAAAGGAAATGAGATTCCCAAGAACACCCCTGCTTATGAAAGAGCAGCAGAAGAGAGAGACTTTTCATGCCTCTGAGGTTTAAACTCTAAGGCACATTCCCCAGGCATCAGATGTCTCGGGAAACAAGGGGGTCGAGGTCCGACTAGGCTGACACATATGGAAAATGTTAAGTGGGGAGTAAGAGTATCCATGGGTTCAGGAGACATCTCGATTTGTTTCTGGGGAAGGAGGAAATTGATGTTCATGTGAACAAGCCACGAGGGTGAATGGAGCTAAACCCCTCAGAGGGGCTGAGAGTGAGAGCTCAAGGCATAACGTCGCTTTCCCTCTCCCCTCTTCCTCTCCTCCCTCTCCTTCTCCCTCTATTTCCCTCCTCTTCCCTTTCCCAATCCCCTCTCCTCCCTCTCCCTCTTCTTTTCTCTCTCCCCCTCCCTCCCTCTCTCTCCTCCTCCCTCTCTCTCTCCCCCTCCCTCTCCCTCTTCCCTGCCCTCTCCCTCTCTCCCACCTTCTCCTTCCCTTCTGTGTGTGTTCATGTGTGCACATATGCACCTGTGTATCTGCCACCATTGTTCTTTCCTATGTCCCTGCAGGCACATTTGTGTTCCTGTGGGTATGTGTACGGAGGCCAAAGGCCAACCTCAGACGTCATTCTCTAGGAGCCATCCACCTTGTTTTTGAAGCAGTGTCTCTCACTTGACCTGCGTTCTAATTTACTTCCTATTGCTGTGATTCATTCCATAGCCCAAACAAGTACAGCATGGAGGGAAGTCAGGGCAGGAACCCAAGGCAGGAAGCTGGAGGCAGGAACTGATGCAAAGGCCATGGAGGAGTGCTGCTTATTGATGTGTTCCTCCTGGATTGCTCATCCTGCTTTCTGAAATACCTCAGGACAAGCTTTCCATGGGTGACACCACCCACAGTGGACTGGGCCCTCGCACATCTATCATTAACCAAGAAAATGATCTACAGGCGAATCTATGCCTGTAGGACGGAGGCATTTTCTCAGCTGAGGTTCCTCTCCCCAGGCAACTCCAGCCTGTGTGGCTAGACTAATTGGTGGTGATCCACCCATCTGAATGTCCCTAGCAGTAGGGGTGATAAGTGTGAGCCACAACACACAGCTTTTTAAATGTGGATTCTGAGGATTCCTCCTGCATGTGTGACAAGCGCTTTCCTGACTGGGCTATGTTCCTAGCTGTCAGCATTCTCTTTTATCTCTTGGGATCCTACTTGCAAAATTCTCTTCCCAGAATCTGTAGTGAACAAGGTGCACCAAATTTAAAAAATCTGCCACTGTGACTAGTTTATCAAGGGAACATAAACAAATTTGTCAACATCAATGAGCCTCAGTTTCCCTTAATGGCAACTGCTGGCAATTTGGTTTATATCCACTGGATTAGATGGAAGATAGGCTGGGATGGGGAGGGACCTCCTGACAGGTAGAAACGGCATAAAACATGCTTAAGAATATGGGAAGCAGAGGCAGGTGGATCCCTGTCAATTCCAAGCCAGAATGGCCTACAAAAAGAACCCAGAAAAGCCAAGGCTACACAGAGAAATCCTGTATCAAAGAAACAAAAATAAATAAATAAATAAAGTATGATAACACTCTTGAGAGTTTTCCAGCTATGACTAACTGAAGAGATCACCAAATCTTGCCAGGCATGGTGCAACATGTCTGCAATCCCAGCACTCAGGTAGGCAGAGGCAGACGGATGGATGCTGAGTTCAAGGCCAGCCTGGTCTACAAAATCCAGGACAGCCAAGGCTACACAGAGAAACTCTGTCTTGGAAAATATATATATATATATATATATAAATGTATATATATGTACATGTGACCCTGCATTCCCACAGCTGATAGTCCATGATAACTTGTTGCAAAGGGCCCACCCAAATCGCAAATTTCCATCTATGTGTCCTAAAGTTATTCAGAAACCACTAGCTGGAACAGCCCTTCTCTGCTTTTCTGGGTTGATTAAAATGAACTTTAGTTATTTTATCTGTATGAGTGTTTGCTTGCATGTGAAACATGTGTGCACAGAGGCCAGAAGAGAGCGTTGAATTCTCTGGAACTGGAGTTACAGATGGTTCTGAGCTGCCATGTGGGTGCTGGGAATTGAACCCCGCTCTTCTGTAGGAACGGCCAACACGCTTAACCTCTGAGCCATCTCTCCAGCCTCTTGATCTGGGTTCTGAATAGAGACAATGTTTCAGAACTTTTTTGATATTTAAAACCAGATGTTTTATGTTTTCACTTAAAGGACACAGATTCAGTTTTATATCAGCTGTGTTTCTCACAGCCAAAGAAAGCAGCTTATACTATAGATTAAAGAGACGAAACACACACTGTGAAACCCTGGGGGACTATTAAAAGCATGGGCTTCCCGGATTTCTTGGGATGGAGAACTCCTGCAATACCCAAGTGTCACAAGCCAGGATCACAGATGTATGTTCTAATGCAGCTCGTGGTCTCACATTTAGTGGATTGTAACTAAGAATGATTCCCCATGTTTTTTAAAAACATACTTCATTTTACTTTTATGTGCATTGGTGTTTTCACTGCATGTATATCAGTATGTGGGTGTCAGATCCCCTGGAACTGGAGTTACGGACAGTTGTAAGCAGCCATGTCGGTGCTGGGAATGGAACCCAGGTCTTTTGGGGGAACAGTCAGTGCTCTTAACCACTGCGTCACTCTCCAGCTCCACTTCTACCTTCCTTAGTGCTAACTACTAAGAGGTTTTTTCAAATTTTGGATGTTGTAGTTTCAGAGTGGATTAAGCACCAGGCCTTTGCAGGTCTAGGCAAACACTCTAACACTGAGCTACACTCAGTGCTTATTATGTCTATTTACTTGTTTTTAATTACTATCTATCTCTCTATCTGTCCGTCTGTCCATCCATCCATCCATCTGTCTGTCTTTGTGTGTGTGGAGTGTGAATGTGTGTGTGTCTGTGTGTGTTTATGTGAAGATCGGAGGATAATTAGCACCTCTCTTCTCTCCTTGTGGGTCCTGGAGATTAAACTCAGGTTGTCAGTCTTGGCTATTATCTCTTGAGCCATCTTGATGATCTGAACTTTTAAGGTTTGGGGGCAGAGTAACACTAAGCTGGTCTTGAACTGTCTCTGTAGTCCAGGTAGGCCTTTTACTTGTTGTCCTTCTGTCTCAAACTTTGGGGACCAGAACTACAGATCCACGGAACCATACCCAGCCTATTACAACTTTACTTTTGGAAGCTGATTCCCTCCCACCCCTCATTTCAGTTCCCAATTTGTAACTGAGAGTTCCAGACTCACAGTGGGTGCCCATAACCTGGGTGGTTGTGGGCTTCACTCATTGCCTTCTTCTGGCAGAAAGGAGGAAGACAGACAGGCAGCCACAGAGACAAGAACACTGTGGAGCTGCATGCTTCCGTGCCTTTGTTTGTCCTAGTCATGCCCCATGCTCTGCCCTCAGCCATCCTATGACTTTTCCATGGAAGAAGAGGGAGGGAAATAATTCCCTACAGCAAATTGCAAGCAATGAGCTGAGCCAGATGTAAGAGTCTCAGGCACTTGACCTGTGCCTCATAATAGTTAACATGGGCTCCCTAGAAAAGCTTGAAGTTAATAACATCCCCTTCTCTTGTCTCCAGGGAACCTCTGCTTCCTCCATTCAGATTTCTGAAGGCCAACGGTGAGCTGAGCACAAAACACCCGGAAGACGGGGGCAAATGCCCAAAGGAACTCATAAGGACCTGGAATCCATGGTTTGGGGGAAGGGAGTGAAGGGCAAGAAAGCCTGTGTGGACTTGAGCCTCATCAGGAGAATTTGGGACAGAAAAGGCAATGGACATTTTGGAAGACTCAACACTGTATGAGAAATGGAGACAGAGGAGGGGCAATCATCTGAGTTCAGACAATACCCCACTAGCATCCACATGCTTCAGGTCCAGCCTTGAACATCTGGCTTACAACTTCTGGGACCTTGGGTAAGTACCTTGATCACTCCAAACCACATCCTTAGTTTGTGGTGAGAATCGAACCAGAATTCAAGGGAAGCTGTTAATCATGTTTGGCACAGGCTAAGCACTTGTTGATCACAGCACTGTTAGGATCCTTTGTTGCTATTGCTGTCACATCAACCACCTGTGCAAGGAGCAGACATGGGTGCTTCAGGTCCCTCCAGATTCAACAAGATGAAGAAAGAACTCTAGAAATCCTATGGAGGCACATGAAGAAGGTTAGAAAAAAAATATGTGGGCTTTTGTGCCATGAACAAAAGCCCATGTAAGGTGAGCCCCAGATCTGCACCAAGCTGGCAACCTATCTATCAAGTCTCCAGTTGTCAAGGCCATCTGGAAAGCAATGAGGAGAATCCCTGCCTCTGCTGAGGTGATCAATTGAGGGTTAAAATGAAAACATCCGAGCACCATCCCTTTCTCTCTTGGAACATCATGATTTGCTGAACGTGGAAATGAGTTGCTATCTTTCCCCTCTCTCTAGACCTAGACCTCGCTGTATCTCTTGTTTGAGTTCCATCCTGACTGTGGAACCACGTCCAGGAATCTGAAGCCATCTTTTCTATGCTACCATGTGTACCCACTGACAGACACACATGGGCTGAGACGAGCTTATTCCGTGTAGCTTCCCTCCTGCTCCCACCGCTCCCCTCCTGGGGCTTATGGGGATCCTGAGCTGCAACGGAAACCAGACTGCTCTCCTTGTGGAGCTCCTGGGATTCAGGCTACTACTTTTGGGCCAACTGTGGTCAGCCAAATAGTATTTTTCAAGACTGGATTGAACATGAGGAAAGGAAGAAGCCATGTCTCACAATGATGGTGCAGAAGTGGCTAGGTTGGGTTGGATTGAATCATTGGGAGTCAGAGGAAACGTGTTCTCCTAAGGAATTTTTAGTTATCCAAGGAAGAAGCATGCCACTGGATAGATGGGAGATTTTTTTCCTCGTGTGATAAGAATCCCACCAGAGGCAACCTCACAAGCTTTGGAGTAGCCCTATATGGTAACTTCGGGGGCAATATGGATATTTTCTTGGACTTGTCCTCATGGTCACAAAGTGGCTGCTTCCACTGTTGCCATCAAGCCCTAAAAAAATGAAATGCAAAGCGGGAGAGGGAAGAAGGCTCATGGGAAAGAGCTCTCTTCTTGACAGCTCCTGAAATAGAAAAGAAAATTAATGTTGCCTTCATTTTCCTGCTTGGATTTTAATGGCTTGACCAGTTTCACCACTAGCCAAGAAAAGGAATGTGGGGTGTGCTGATATTGAAGGGAATTATTGGTGGTGTTCTTTGAGTGCTTCATCGTTCCTCTGAAAGAAACTAGGGTTTTGTTAGTAAAGAAAAAGAAAAGAACAGTGAAGACTCTACAGTGACAGCCGTGCCGTCGTGGACTTCCTAACGGGGACTAGGGGTGCTGTTTGCTTGATAGAGTGCCTGTCTAGCCATGTCAAGTTCTCAGTTCTATCCTTATTGCCTCATAAAGCAGACACGGGGGTATATGCCTGCAGTCCCAGCTCTTCGAGATGGAAGCAAGAGAGCATTAGCTTAAGACCACCCTGAAGTCTATAGAAAGTTCAAGGTCAGCCTGGGCTACAGAGGGTTCAAGGTCAGCTGGGGCTGTGTGACCTAGTCTCAAAGAATTAAAAAAAAAGGAAGGAAGGAAGAAAGAAAGAAAGAAAGAAAGAAAGAAAGAAAGAAAGAAAGAAAGAAAAGAGAAAGAAAGAAAGAAAGAAAAGTAAAAAATCGCGTGCTTTCTGACACCAGAAGAAACTCTGTAGTCTACCCTGCTTACAGACCCTCTGCTCCAACAGACGGTAAAGCAGGGCCCTGAGGTGCTCTGGTTCCGAGGGTGGGGGAACGTGTCTTCAT
Organism: Pachyuromys duprasi; assembly: GCA_028658305.1. Lineage (NCBI taxonomy): Eukaryota > Metazoa > Chordata > Mammalia > Rodentia > Muridae > Pachyuromys > Pachyuromys duprasi. The sequence goes on from CM053766.1 coordinate 108,520,174, forward strand.
TCAACAAGACTATAAAGGAGAGAACACCTGCCGGTTTCTCAGGAACAGCATGAGCCTCTGGAACACCAGGTCCATAATACCAACGGAACCCCTGTTCTCCAGGGAGGCATGTGTGGGAGAAGGGAGCCCTGTGGCTGTACCCCATGCTCAGCTGAGTCCGAGCAACACTCTCTTGAATGAAATGGAACAACTTGAAAATTCTGAGAAATCCCCAAGCCTAATTGACCACAACACTCTTTTTGTTTCCAGCAGCTCATGAATCTAACACAATGGAAAATAATTTTAGTGGGGGGGAGGGTACTGGGGGTTGGGTTCACAGGTCCATCCTGAGTCTGGGAATCATTTCGGTTGTCTAGCTCTTGTGTTAAGCATACTCACAAGAACTCTCCAGGAGAGAAGAATCAGCTCTGATAGTTTTTTTAAAAATTTTTATTTGTTTTAATTTTTTAAAGTTAATTTTTATACAATGCATTTTGATAATGTTTTTTTTCCTTTTCCCCATTCCTTCTTACCTATCCAAATTTATGCTTGCTCCATATTTTAAAAAAACCCTCTAAAACAAAGATAAAATTCAAAACACAGAAGCAAAATACCAATAATAAAAAAGTGCCAAACCAGAATAAAAAGTACATGTGTGTGTGTACACACACACATATCAAAACCACTGAGCTTGTTTAGTATCAGCCAAGCAGTCCTGGACATGGAGCTGCCCTGCAGTGTGGTAGATCAATCCCAACTCTTGGGAAAGCAGAGGCAGGTGGATCTCTGTGAGTTTAAGGCCACCTTGATCTGCAAAGTGAATCTAAGACAGTCAAGGCTACACAGAGAAACCCAGAGAAGCATGTGCCAGTGTGCCAGCTTTGCCTATCGCTCACCTGGCCATTGCGTATGTGTCCTTTAGCCCCAGCAGTTACTTAAAATGGGCTCATTTACCAGGATAAGTGAGACCACACTGAATATTTTCAACAAAATGTGACCTTAAGTCCTGTCGAGACTGTTTCCTGGATGGACCATCATGGGCCAGAAAAGCAGCAGAGCCCTAGTCTGAGACACAGCTGCAGGTGGCAGCTGGAAAATTTTCTTGGGGTCCACACGTGGGAACCCCTGCAGGGGAACATAGAGAGGCCAGGGCCGAAGCCACACTCGGTGACATTCCCCAGAATCCTTTCAAAGTGTCGGAGGATATTGGAACCATGCAAAGAAGGAAGGTGGCGTTTGAAATGCTGTGAGAGTGAACCAATTGGAACCAATTGCCTTCCATTCTGCGTATTAAATCACTTCTCTGTTTTATGAGGTAGATAGAAAAATAATAAGAAATTATTTCCCCCTAAGGTACCGAAAGAAATTGTACGGCAGTATTGGGTTAGGGCCTCTTGTACCAGTTAATAGCTATTTCAAGGCTGTTTTATTTTAACACACAAATAGAGACTTAGTGAAATGTGAGATGGGAAGGACCAGTTCCTGGATCATTGAGAGTTTAGCATCTGGGCTCTTCCCACCTAACTCCTTACAGGAAATTCTATTTCAGTCAGAAGTGTCTCACAGGAACCAGGGTACCAGGTGGGTCAATTACTCAGGGGATGTGAGCTAGGTGTTTAGGGAAGCTCCATCACTATGTCAGAGGTCAGCTTAGTGAATTGCAGCCCCAGGGACTCATGCTTTACTTTGTTAATCAAAGAGGAAGCAGTAGAGAGGAACCCACAGAACCTGGCTGACCCAAAAATTGATTCTGAGGCACTCAGGAAAACATATCTCCTGGGCAATTATACCAGATTTGTGATAACAAGTGCATTGGGAGAGCAAGAAGAGATAGAAGTTTGGGGTAGAGGCAACCTTATAAAGCACCTACTGTGTGTCCCATAGAGATCCTCTCATAAGCAAATGCCCCAGCAAAGTCTGCAGGCAAGACAAGAGATGACATTTACATCACTGATAGACCTCTAAGATAATCTCCAATCCTCGCCCGCCTCCTCCTATTTGTGGCTTCTTGTTGGCCACTGCCCGTAAGCCAAGGGCTTCTAATGAATAGAATAGGCTACCACTGAAGAGCAATAGGCTTTGACTTCAGTCGACCAGGAGACTCTCTCTTCACATGTTCACCTCAGTGTGTGTATATGTGTCTATGTGAGGCGAGAGAAGGCTTCCAGAGCTGGAAGGGTGAGAAGCAGATGAGGCCAGCACAAGTCACATGACTTCATTGGGACAATGACGATGATGGCGATGATGGCTATGGTGACAATTGTTGCCCTCTGATAGGAACAGCTCAAAGGACAGAGGTCTTGGATGTTTCCACCCACAGCCTACCACTTTTGTGCTTCTGGGTGTGTGCTGCACATGTGAACACTCACCAAGAGGTGAGAGATGATGACGGTGAAAGGTCCCCGTGTACAGGACACTGAGGTAGCCTCCAGCCAAGCTCCTGAGAAGGAGCTGAGACCCCAGAGCCTGACATCCCCAAGGACAAGAATCAGCCCCTAACCCCAGGAGCTTTCAGTCATGCTGTTTCTTCACAGCATGATCACAGTAACCATGATCCTAGGGTCGACAGCAGTACCAGGATAGGGGTGTATTGCTGTGGTAATCCTGACTGTGTTGTTTTGGGGAGGTTTGTAGCAAGACTTTGGGAACTTTGGACCAAAAAAGCCACTGAATGAGTTCAAAGCTTGGTGAGCTGTTTTTGGTGTGCTTGGAAGATAAGAATGTTCAGAGAAGTGCACACGAGGAAGGCCTGGCTCGTGGCATTCCAGAGGGATGTCCGAACATCACTTAAAGGCTCTGTCTGGGGGGCCATTGTGTATTTTGAGTTAAGAATCTGTGGTATCTGGTCAGTTGGGGATGAAGGGTCAATGGTGATTAATAAGAGACGAGATCTACTAAAGCAAAACCTTTGCTTTCCTGGGATAACCGATGTGGGTCAGTGGAGGCTGAAGAATCAGTTGGGATGAACAAGAGACAGCATCACGAAGGTGAAATCTCTTGGGAAGCAATAGAGTCTCCTGAGAGTCAGCACACAGAAGCTGTACTCCAGATGTGTCTGAGGCTGTACCTCCTATTGGCAGCTGAACCTTCTGTATAAGAATCACCCAGGTGTCACTGGTTGAAGGTATAGAGGGGGTCATAGAGAGCAGCTGAGGCTTGGCTGAAGAGAGTTCAGGAAAGATGATTGGTGGAGTGCAGCCCAGTTGCAGCAATGGCCCCAGGATTTTGAGATGCTAGGACCATAGGATGACCACCTAGGAGGGCAGCAGTGAAGTGGAGCCAGTCTGAGCCTAGAAGACAAGCTGGGTGCTGCAGAGGGCAGAGTCAGAGATGCGACCCAAGCCCCTTGGAGGAACCCGGAAGATCGTGAGTGCGCCCCAGCTCTTAGGCACTGAGTGAACACTGCTGGACTTAAGTTTTGCTTTAATGTGATTGTGACTGTGTCACTTGAAGTTAAAAAAATAATTAACTTAAAAAATTTTTATAGCAGCCTACAGTCAGGAGATTTTTAACTTTTAAAAGAGATTTTTTTATTTTAAAGGAGACTTTGGAGTTTTTAAGAGGCTGATTTTTTTTAAAGCATTTGGATTTGTAAAGGCTGTGGGACTTTTTAATTTTGTAAAATGTTTTATGTCGTAATGCCTGTGCTAATGTGTGACCTTGGGGATGAACAGGAAAGTAAAATTTGTGGCTAAACAGTGATGTGTTTGTGTGTCAATTGACAAGGGGTCAATTGTTCTGGCTAGTTTTATGTCAGGTTAATGCAAGATATAATCATCTAATAGGAAGATACTCCAATTGGAAAAATAAAAGAAGTCTCCATAAGGCAAGCTTGTTGGTCATTTTCTTAATTAGTTATTATTAATGGTGGAGGATCCATCCCACTGTGGGTGAGGCCATCCCTGGCCTGGTGGTCCTGGGTTCTATAAGAAAGCAGGCTGAGCAAGCCATGAGGAGCAAGCCAGTAAGCAGCACTCCTCCATGGCCTCTGCATCAGCTCCTGCCTCTGGGTTCCTGCCCTGTTAGAGTTCTTGTCCTGACTTCCTTCAGTGATGGAAAGTGATGTGCAACCATAAGCCAAATAAACCCTTTCTTCCTCAACTTGTTTTTGGTCTTGGTGTTTACCACAGTGATAGGAACCCTGACTAAACACTGCTCATCTCTCTTGGGTCTTGACTTCATGGTATCTACTCACTTCCTTGAGCTGGGCCCATGGTTCCCCAGTGAGTCTAGACTCGGCCATGTTTTATTCAAATTAAGAGCCATGCTCTGCCCTCCAACCCCACTTCCTCTCCAGATAGGAAGTTGCAAAGGTTAGGCTCCACTAAGTTCACAGGACACACCAGTGAGTGGCTTCTGGTCATCAAGACCAACAGCGTGGCACTCAGGAAGTTCAAGCAGGTGTCATCCAACATTGACCTCTGGGCAAGAAATGGAGAGGAGTATGAAGAACAGAAGGAGGGGAGCTCTGGAAATGATAGCCAGGTAGGCAGACAGATGTTGCAGCCCTGACGTCCCAAGGCAGGATGGACAAAGGGTTCAAGGCCTAGAGGTACATCTTATGTCCCCACTCTCACTGTCTTTCTACTTTCATGGGTTTCTTTCCCTGGTGTCACTGGAAGTTTGTACACCAGGCTAAGTTTACTCTGTATAATCTTCACATCAGCCTAAGTGTCACATCAGAGCTAAGTGTCATTTTTACCTTCATTGGCTGACGAGGCCACCATGGTTCAGAACACTTGAAAGCAGACAGACTCTGCAGCTGCATGTATGTATGCATGTATGTATATACACACACACACATATATACATATATATGTATATGCACATACATAGAACATAAAAATAGATCTAAAAAATCACTGCTTTGCTTCCCAAATAATTTTAACTTTAGTTTTTTTCACATTTATTTACTCATTGTGTATGTTTGGGGTAGGGGTGAACCCTATGCCACAGCTCATGAGTGGAACTCAAAGAACAACTATGGAAGTCAGTTCTCGCCTTCCACCATGTGGGTTCCAGGGATCCAACACAGATGGGCAGGCTTGGCCTCAGCACTTTTACCTGATAAGCCATCTCATTGGCTCCAGAATCCATATTTTAACCTTTCCACCAACATGTCTTCATGGCACCCATTGATGACCTCTGCGGGGCTTTAGAGAGCGACGCCTTCACAGATACCACCAGTCCCAGCTCATTCCACCCGGCTTCCAGCTGCTGAGAAGGAGGTTCTTAATTCTCTTCTGAGAAAACACTAATCAACCTAGCTCTACAAGGTGGGAGGTACCCAAGAGGCATTGCTCAGACCTTGAGGGTGTCACAGAGGAGATGAAACAGCACCGTGACAGGACAGTGGTGTCCTTTGAGCTTGGAGATGCTCAAAGGCATGCTGTGGTTACACCATCCCCCATGCCCTGATTTGGCAACCCCCTGCCAAACCCGCATTCCCAAGCTTTTCTCCATCCTCATTCTGACTGCCAATCCACAGCAAACCTGTTTCCCAATTCATGACAAGAAGATATTGTGTCAAAACCTGGTGACACTGTGGTATGAGATCCAACACCACTAGATTCACCCCTCCCCCAAATATTCCCATTGTTCTGCCCTCTGGGAGGAAAAAAAATCCCTCAAGGGCCAGAGCCAGTGAGTCAGTTTGTGGTCTCCATAATCCGACTTTCAGACACTGGGGAGTTAGGGGTTTGAGCATGGACCTTGGCCAAGGGTGGGGTCTAAAGTGAGGTGATTTTCAACACAGCCTTGGAGTCACCCCATATTCATCTTGCTTCTCCCGGAGGCTGCCACAATAATGGGTCCTTACATTCCAACTCTGCCACATAGCAGCCCCCCAGAAAGAGAAAGTCAGTGTTCTCTGTGATTCCATTCCTATAGACAGGAGATCATGCCAATGGTATAAGGCTACTGTGAGGGTCAGAGGAGGAAGATGGTTGAAAGAGTCTGGCCCGCAGTCTGTCTTCAGATCAATGTTGCTCCCACTTCGCGCTGGATGCTTAAAGTTTTGGCACAAATGGGTATGCGTTTCTGGAGCATTCTGGACAGAGAACCAGAAATACCATGTTCCAACAGTTCTTTCAAGGCTGGGGGCAGGGGGAGAGGGAGGATGTCAACAAAGGAAAAGGGCTAGACAGAGAGAAAGCAAAATAGCATTGTGAAATTGTGGCTTTGGTGCAAGGCAGGGCTGCAGAGTTACCTGGGCTGGGCCGTGAGACATGGGAAGCTACTCTTCTGAGTTTGATTTCTAAATAGCCCAGGGCCAAAGTCAACCTTGACTCCTGCTCTCCACTTCTAGGCCTTTGCTGCCAACTGGTGCTGGACATATAGGGCACAGGAGAAGCTACTGAAAGACCAGTCTGCCCTTCCATCAGAAAGTCATAAGAAGAAGAGAAACAGACAGGCACACAGACACATAGGCAGAGGACAAGCATGCCCTGCTCTCCAGCTACAAGTCTCCAAGCAGATTCTCTCTAAGTCTACTAATGGGTTCCAAGCCACACTTGGATAAAGCAAGTGTACATCTTGCCTTTGATTCTAAGAATATGGCAACATCGAGGAACCTCCAATTACATTAGTTGGCCGATGCAGAGAGACTTTAGGACTCATCCTGTGGTTCTGAGCCAGCTTTACCAAGCCCCTGGGGAGGTGGGTGGTTGGAGGATGATTTCTGGCTTCGGGCAGGGGATGATGGTCAGCAGGTCTGGGAGATGCCTGGACCCTCCATCTTCCAGTGGAAGACTCCAGTGTCTGATGCTTTTTCTTCTTCCATGGTTTCAGCCATTCCCTGGCAGTCTACATGACTTTCCGGTGGCTGTTATTCCAATACTCAGCTTATTGCTCTTCTCAGCAGCATCTTAAGGCAAGAAGGGGTTCATTTTGGCTCGCGATTTCAAGGTTTCCAAGGGAGGAGGGTGGCCTCTGTGGCTGCTTGGCCCCCATGAGCTTGGGCAGAGCATCATAGAGGCGGCAGAGTGTCCTCACTTGGAGGAGGAGCAGGGGTAATACATCCTCCAAAGATCCTCCCTCAGGAGATCTGTCCTTCAGCTCTAAGGCCTTGTCTTTAAAGCCTCAGGAAAGAGCACCAGCTGGGGCCAAACATTCAATACACAAGAATGTTTCTTCTCCCAACTGGAACATCCATGTGTGTGTTTCTCTCCTGGGCAGTGAGTGGTAAAAATAAATTTCTGTGGAAGTTCTGTCTCTTGCCTCACTCCAAGTCCTACCCAGATACCTTTTGGAAAAGCCTTTTTCTCTAGTCTCTTGACCACTATGCTGGTGAGAGTGACTTTTACTGGGTATCATTATTATCCCAAAGACTTTGAGATTTTGGTGGGGATCATTGAGGAAGTCTTGTGATGTAGGCAACTTGTGTCCATTTGGCCACATGGCCCATTGGAAAAGTCTGGCATCCTACAAGCTTAAACGGAAGCTTGGGGATCAAAGAATCGCAGACCAAATGCGTGAACTGGTACACGTGTGTGCACAAGAGGAAGAACATCAAAACGTGGAATATTCCATGAACACACATGAGACCCATATGAACCGTGGAAAAGACAACACACAAATTGACCTACATTTTCCTAGGCAGCTGCACATACAGTGCACATCCTCAGGGACAAGGCAGGGCTGGTGACAGCATGCCGGGACACCCACACCACTCACCTCACCCCATTGCTCCTATTTAGCTGCCTTATCTGCCTTACAGCCTTTCTTTCTCTCTCTTTCCTTCTCTGTTGCTTGAGATACGCTCTCACTCTGTAGCCCAGGTAACTCTCAAAGTTTCCGTTCTCCTGCCTCAGCCTCCCAAATGCTGGGATCACAGATATGTGCCACCTAGCCCAACAGTTCACTCCTTACCTTGGTCCCTCAGCCCATCTCCGACCTCTCACTACAGATATTATCTTTAAGCCTCTGTATCTGTCCACAGCCTCTTTACTCCCCTTGTCCTAGCATCTATATCCTCCTTTATAAAAAAAAATGTGTGAGTGTGCATTTGCATGTATGTGTGATGAGCTCTCACACTCAATATATGCAAGGAATAGGCACAAAGACAAAGCATTCTGGGCCATTTCAGCATCTCCTTCTTTCAGGATCATGCTCAGCTGTATCAACGCTAGGGAAGGTGGTACTCAGAGTTCACCATGGAAGAACAGAGGGGCACAGGGCATGCTTTAAATTAGAAAGTTGTCTCTGTGGCAGGAAGGGGCAAACCATGCCCACATGTGCATCGCACATGTGCCAGCCTCTTGCTGGCACACAGCTTCATGTCAGGAAGGCTAGGAGACCGGAGGGCACTGTGTGTGGTCAGCCACTATGGACATATGGCGAGTGCTTGCCCAAGGGACACAAGGACATTGCCTCTCCAGCCAACCTGCACCAAGGTAAGTTTCTGTCCTAGGGTCACAGATGACACCTTATGGCTATGGGAGTGTGCCCCCACCTTTGATTTCAGGAACCATGAACTATTAAAAGCGAAAAGTGGGGAAGCTCCCCCAATGTGTTTCAGGGCACACTGGTCTTGAGGGGTCCAAACTGTTATAAAACTGGGGAGCAGGTAGGTAGAAAATTTGACCTTAAGTAACAGGGCACTGGACTAGGGAGGTGTCTCGGTCATTAAAGTGATGACAACGTAAGCATTTGGACCCAAGCTTATACAAAGCCAGGTACAGCACCAGGGAAGTGGACACAGGAGCATCACTCACTAGGGGTGCTGGCCAGCCAGCATCACTGAATAAGTGAGCTTGAGGTTCCACAAAGTTGAGGAGCAACAGAGGAAAAGCTCTGATGTCAACCTCTGGACTGTATACGTGTACACTCATACACACATGCACTCACACATGCATGCACACATAGAAACAATGCATATGTGTGTCTTGCTAACATTTAGTAGCCTCAATGCTTGCACTGTCTGAGACACATCACTTCTTTGCAAGGGCAGCCTGGGAAGCGACACTTTCCAGAATGACCGGGATGAAGAATCTCTCAGAACCTCGGGCCTGAGAAACATCTGGAGACAAAAGTAAATGGATTCTTACTGGTGGGGAACTGAAGGCCTGGGAGCAAAGAAAGGAGAGCCCTCGCTAACACACCAGTGAGCAGACACCCGGGCTTCCTGAGCATCTGGGCCGCCATCTCACATCAGTCCTCAGGTGTCTCTCATGACCTGAGCTAACTCACGAGTGAAGTAAATTGTTCAGTCACTCAGCTAATACTTCTGTGGTACCTTCTGGGTTAGACGCCGGAAATCCAAAACCCAAGCGAGGCAGGTCTCTGCCTTCAAGGAGACGGTAATGTACCGGAACAAAATAGGCCTCAATTAAAGCACAGAAAGTGGCTGGTTAGTTCCAGTGTGCACAGTTCCATATGTAGGACTCCAGAGAACACAGATTGCATTCACCGGGCACTTGAAATGGCAACAGCCCCCAATGACATGGTTTTGATCTCAGTGACCACAAACTATTAATTGCATGTAATTGTACAAAAGACAGACTTGCTGCTCCAACCACTGCGGAGATCACCCGTGCAACTCTGGAGCTGTGCTCCATCTCATTCCAAAGTCTGAAGGTGGCCCGCCACCATGCTGGGTCTGTGGTTTGGTTCACATGTCTGCAAAGCGGGTCTCCTTGGTGTCTTCCATCCACGTGACATTTTACAAAACTGGACAAGCAAAACGGATAGATTGAGCTACAGAGACAATATCAGGAAATAGAAATTCAATAACACTCTTGGTAAAATTTCCATAAAATATGAATGGAGCTGTTGGAGAAACAGCTGATTGTAGATGGACACGAAGCACCACTCCATAGGAGAGTCTCAAGACAGACAGCAAGAGGTGAATGATCAACCTCATCCAGGAAGGTAATGACATACATTCCTTAAAAAATAAGAGAAAAAAAAGTGTGTGTGGCAAATAGCAAACTCTACTGGAGCCTTTTGGATGGCAGGAAGGACACACGCCCTCCAGCCACTGCGAAGACATGAAGAATGGATGAAGGCAAACCCTGCTTAAAGCACCCTAGAACATGACAATAAAACATGGCACTTTCCCACATTTCTTGTGAAAGTATGAAGTGCCAAATGACGTTTGGGTGGGTTGTGTTGCTCCTGTGACGTGTACACATGGGTACCCTAAAGCAAATAGGGCCGCAGTGTTCTAACATACAACATTAGAGGGGTTTGCGTTCTAAAGTTCCCCATCTCTGAAGCTCATGTAGCATGCTCAGGGCCAGGGTCCCTAGGAGCTGACAGGCGATAAGGGCTCAGATGTCACCAATGGACTCATCCACTAGTGGAGCCGTTGCTTAACGGCTGTTCAGAGAGATGTGTTGGGAACTGTGGAGGTAGGGCTAGAGGTTTTATGCTCTCTCTGAGGGGATGGTTTGTCTCCTGTTGTTTTCCTGCCCTGCTGTCTTCCAGCCACCCGTGCCCCCTTCCCATGCTACTCCACCTCACCCCAGCCTAGAAACAATAGAGATGATGGGATAGGACTTTCTGCAAATGGGAGTCAAAAGACCTTTCCTTCTGAAAGTCAATTTACTTGTGGATTTTGTTATAGTGACATAAAGTTAACTGATTGTGAACAATTGTGATTTCCCCACTGTTTAAACTTGCTTTGTCCAGTTTCTGTTTGCCAGAGTTATCAGAGGATCCTTCACCACTCTACAAGGATGTGGTACCTTGGAATGAGTACCCTAAGCCTTGACATCCGAGGGAGTCCATCGGAGCCCCAGCAGAAAAAATAGAGGTTCACAGAAATTAGGAGCACCCAGGAAGGATTTGGTTTCAGAAACACAGTTGTGCCTCAGTCTCTTGTGGGCTTGCTCCCAGAAGGTTCTGTAGATACAGAAACTCAAAGATGCACAGGTCCCTTAGGTAAAACGGCAGAGCGGCCGGTCTGCATCTGACTCCTGCACACCTATGCAGGGTAGATGTGACTCCTGCTTCCCTACCACACTTACACAGGTCAGTGCCATGGAAACCACTACATATTGCCTAGAGCAGAACAGCTGGGGAAAGTCTATACATGTTTAGGATAGAGAAAGACAAAATGAGGTCTTTTTCTAGACATTCTCCATCTGAAATCAGGACACGTTGCTGGTTCAGAACTCATGAATGTCACAGGTTGACCATACTATATCAAAAAGCACAGAGGTATGGGTATCTGGATCGTCCAGTGCATCACAGAGAAATGCAGAAGGGGTGCCTCCAGATCCTGGCTCCAATGGGAAAACAGAAGGAAGTTTCCCAGAACCCAGGGATAGGAAGGGATGAAACATAGGCAACTTCTCTGATGGGAAGGTGGCCAGTCTGAGAAATCTTCAGGAAGGAGACAAGAGATAGACTGTTCCACCTCACATGTGTTCTCATCCCTGATCCCATTAGTGATCTTGTTCTAAAGCCAGAGGCTTTCCCTGTTGTGTGTGTGAGTGGGGGTGGGGGGCAGAAAGTCGACAGCACCTGGGGACCCAGGGCAGTGAGGAGTATGTCAACAGGTCCAGCCTCTACTTCCTGCACGCTGGTGCTCCATGTGTCATCTTGCACCCTTGTTGATCCTTGGCAAGTTTGGGTCACAGAGAAAAGTATTTTATATTACTGGTGGCTCAGATCTCCCAAACTGGGATAAACTGTTAAGCAGCCTGAGAGAAAGAGACTGGGGCCGACAGAAACCACAGTGAGAGCGAGGCTATCTGGTCCAGGCCACCTCCTCCCAGCTTCTCTCTCCATGATGGTTAGAGCTCTGTTCCCTTTGTTTCCCACTAAGATCTCCTCTCCCTTCTTCCTTCTCTGTCTATAAAATCTGAGCCCACCAATCCACTGGGGCTGGGGAAGAAGAGGCAGGGAGATTCCTTACCCCTGAACTTACTGACAGATCAGCCTAGCTCATAGAGCTAGTCATAGGTTCAGTGGGAGACCTCATGCTCACAAATAAGGTGGAGGCTGACTAAGGAAGACAACCAGTATCCAAATGTGTTGACACACATGAGCACACACATGCACTCATTGTGCACACAGGGCTTACATATGAACATGTTCATCCATCCACACACAATAATTAAAAAAAGAAAAGTGCTAGTGACTTTTATACGGTGACTTTTGTTTCTCCGTTGACTCAGTGAAGACCTGTGATTTCATAGACCATCTGCTCTCCCTGCCCCCTAAAAAGCATTCAGCTAGAGAGGAGATATTAGAGCGTACCTCAAAAGATCACCGATAACGAGCCTCAGTGGGCAACCACAGGGACGATTACCTGACCCTCAGAGGTGGTTCTCGTAAAATCCAGGATTGTAGCACCTAGGCCTGTGTGTGGCACATGTTGACCATAATTTAAGAAAGATCCCCTTTTCATGGCAAGGGGATGGTCTCCATTTCCCTGGCCTTCATCTCTTCTAATGTCTCCAATATCCAGTGCACAGGTTATCCATAGTGCCTTTCTGGCCCCTGTAGACACAAGGGCAGACTCTTAAGATGGCTGCCATGTTCTTAAAATTCTGTTTGGTGGAACAAAGTGGTCAGTCAAAAAACCACTGGGAAGTTATGGGTTTTTTTTTATATTCTTTAATAATGTGTTCCCAGGAACTCACAGCTGCCTTGCTCTGTCCCAAGTCTTTATTCCTTCTCAGCCTCAAGAATTTGCTCTTAGGTCATTCTAAGTGGCCTAAAATGCTCACTACAACCCAATATCCATTTTCTGGCCTTTCAAATTGTCCCTCATAGCTTCCCTGGGCTATTGTCTCAGTTTTCCAAATTTAATCTCCCAGGCAAGACACTGATTGCTCTTTTCAGGCCAAACCACCCCATGCAGCAAGGCAGCTGAAGACCCGCTGTACTTACAAAGGAAGGAAGGGATTCCAGGGCCCCAAATAATTCTCCCATAGCACCTAGGACTCTATAGACATAGATAGGTTTGAGAGCAGGCAGGCCATGCTCAATGCCCGTGACGTGTTCCCCACCCTAGCCTGGAAACAGATGACAGGACAGACTCAAACACAGTTGTTTGTTAATCTTAAGTAATTTGCTTGAATTCTCCCAAGAGGTGTGGCCTGGCTAGGACTTGGCTTCCGGAGGACAGTTCTGTACAGAGGAACTGTGCTCAGAGCCACTGAGCCCTTGGTCACAGAAGCGGATGGAAGCAGTTAGCTCGTGTAAGCTCCTGTAACAAATTTGTAATGCTGAGCCACTGGCTTCCGCCTGGTGCCCGCTAGGCTTTCAAAACGGTGTGACAACTTTGCCTAGCAGGACCCATCCTGCCTCTCAGCCATTCTGGGGAGGGGGGGCAGTCATGCTGCTGCACCCCACCCACCCAGATGTACCTCCTCTGAAGTGGCTGTGACAAATTGGCCTCCTTTATTGGCCTGAATTTGGGAACCTTGTGTTATTTGCCTCTGCTACATAACAATGCTTCTCTGTTCTCCCTGGCTCCTCCCACCTCTGGGATGGTCAAGGGTAGAGTGAGATTCCCAGGCTTGGAAGAAACAAGGAAATTCTGATGGGGTGGGAGGCAGAGGGGATCTTAGATTGTGCTGTGTGGCCTTAGGCAGGTTGCTTAACGTTTGTTTCCACTTGTTGGGTAGAGACAACAATATCTCTACCCAGAGTGAGAAATACAAAGAACTGACATAGCTTCAGCTGATGTGTGATAAATCACTACCTGATACTCCCTCACCCCCCCCCCCAAAGCCTTCTAATTAGTGGATGATTCTATGGGTGTGAGTGAGCATGTCCAGCTTTTGACACAGACATGAATATCTACAAAACTCATGCTGGACAACGGAGCAGGTGAGTTATAAAATACCACACAAAAAGTCTCTAAATGTTTTAAGAAAGTTTATGATCTCGAACTGGGCTGCATGCGAGGCTATCGTAGGCCTCCTGAGCTTACATGCATGGATAGATAATCCAGTTTCATGAGGATTTAATGCTAATGACTCATGACTGAGATTGACTAAGAGACAAAAAGGCTTTGAGACGCCCAAGAAAAAGAAGCTGTGTGCCATCGAGCTAATTCTTGACCTCTCTGAGCTGAGTCACTGCGATTAACTACCTTAATTGTGCTGAAAATGGAACCTAGGGACTCATGCATGCAGGCCAAGAATTCTACTACTGAGCGATGCCCCAAACCCTCTGTACTTTTTGTTTTTGAGACAGGGGGTCTCACCTTGTGGCCCAGACTATGCTACCAGGCCTGGATCCATTGAAAAAGAATGCATATTTCTTGTTCCCAGTTACCATGGCAAGAATGGGGTCACTGTGCAATGGGCCCAGCGTAGAGCTTGCTTCACTGTAGTCTTGAACCTGGCCCCTCTGAATTGTCTGAAACAGAGCCCAGCAGCCTTGCCACGAGAATCTAGAATTTTGAGTCTGCTGTTAGCCACTGATGGTCACTACGACCAGGCCAGTGCAGCCTGTTGTTTGAGCCCTCCCCACATCATTGGCAGATGTGACCTTGACAGTCTCTGCATTGCACACAGATTGTGAAGGGAGACCACGTGCTTTCAGGTTGGAGTCATGGAAACTCATTAGCTCCTTGATGATGTCATTTTAAGAGGAGATGATGATGAAGACACTGACAGAGAAAACTGCAATGGGACCTGCCAACTGTGTCTTGTTCTTATGCCTAAACCACTACAGATATGAACACATAGGACATCTGGTTAGTTTTCCCTACATCTTTAAAAGTTAGGACATTCAAGCGATTTAAAAGTAACTTCTCTCCAGGAAAATAGATGGACACGCCAACAAATCTGAGATGGATTCCTCAATCTCTATTTTGGAGCTCATGAAGGGATGGGCACATGCCAGGACAGGAATGAGTAAATAAATGAATGAATGAATGAATCAGCAAATGAATGAATGGGTAATTGAATGAATGAGTGAAGAAGTGAAGCCGTGAGTGCATAAGTCAGTAAATGAATGTGTGAGGACATGAATGAACAGGAACCAGTGAATGAACGGATGAGTGGGTGATACATAAATACATGAATGAATGAATGAATTATGAGTGATTGAGCAAATGAAGCAGTGACTGAACGAACCTTCTAACATTTCCCATAAGGCACACACCACCTCTATGAGACTTAAATACTGGCCCTAAAAGAGATCTACCTCAGTGTGGCCACAAAATGTGATTAACTGATTTTCTCCTGCTGGTCTTGCCCTTCCCAGAATTTCGCAGCCTAATCCCTTCCACAAACAGGAGAAAGGCTCTGGGGCCCCTTGGACCTTGGTGCCTGCAGAGCAGTGCAAACCAAGCCAGACCTTGCCCTTGGGGACAAACAAGTGTGGGGAAGGGACCCTTCAAACACCATTTCTCCTTGGAAAGGCAGGTACAGGCCCTGGCTTGGACACTGGCCTTCCTGACTTCACATCAGGGGAGGAAAGGGGAGATCTTCCACAGCAAAGCAGCTGGTTTCAGTCCAAGTCACCATTATTGACAGAGGCCTCGCTCCTGCCAGTCCTATGCCCATAGCTCTACTGCTTCCTCTTACCAGGTGGCAGAGCCAAGCAGTAACACTGTGAGTTCAAGGTCACAGAGGGCAGGCTGCACGGCTCTGCTGTTCCCAAGGACAGGGCTTCTAACAGCAGCTTCAGGAAGCTCCTGTGTTCTGCAGCTAGCTGAGATCAGGCACCGTCCTGTAATGTTTGATGCACACTGCCATCTCCGTGGCTCTCCCCATGCTACAGATGAGGAAACTGAGGCACAGACAGAGAAGTCACTAGCTATTATCTAAAGCAAGCCAGCTATACATGGCAGAACAAGGAGCTGGGTGCCCTACTCCACTCCTCACGTGCCACCTTGGCCAAGGGTAGCCTTTGGTCAGTATGGCTCACAAAGGGCACATTCTTAATCAGCTCCTCCCTGTCCAGAGTGACTGTCAGGACAAGAGCTGTGAAGACAGACAAGACCCAAGTCCGCCCTTTGCTTCTGAGGAGCTCCAGGTCCGTATATCTTATGCGTGTGTGCACGTGTGTGTGTTTGTGTGTGCCTATATGTGTATGTGTGTTTATGTGTGTGTATGTATGTATGTATGTAGGTGTGTGTGTTTGTTGTGTATGTGTGTGCCAACGTGCATATGTGCACTTGTGTGTGTATGTGTGTGTGTGTTTACCTATGTGTATATGTATGTATGTATGTGTATGTATGTATGTTTATGTATGTGTATGTATTATGTTCTTGTGTGTGTTCATATGTGTGTGTGTATGTGGGTGTGAGAGTGCATGTATGTCCATGAAGTACTGATAATAGGGTTAATTTACTTGATCCAGAGACTCTCAGTTGAAGGTAGGGCGGGACACATCCATGGCTGGATGGGGTGGTGTAACAGGGTTGGCTGTAGAGAGGCTTTGACAGCTAATGGATTGTCGACATGGCAGGATCTAGAACCATCCAGGAGGCTGGCTTCCGGGTACGGCTGTGAGGGCCTTTCTGGATTGGGTTGAGGGAGGTGGTGCTCCTCTAACTGCTGGTACCACTAGCCCGTGATCTTAGGTCCCAGACTGAATAAGACTGAGGCGTGAGCCCCGGTAGTCATCTCTGCTTCCTGGATGAGGATGTGATGTGAATGGACCCTTTGGGCCACCACCTCCATTCCCTCCTTCCAGGATGGGCTGTGTCCTCGAACTGTGGGACAAATTAAACCCTCCTTTCTCGAGTTGCTTTTTCCCCCAGGCATTTTGTCCAGGGAATGAGAGGATGGTTTTCAGGACATCTCTGTGGATAAAGGTACTGCCCTGCAAAGCTGACACCTTGGATTTGATCCCTGGGACCCCTGGTAGAAGGAAGAGGCAGACTCCCAAAGCTGTCCTCTGACCTCCATATGTGCACTGAGGTACATGTACAAATGTGTACACCAAAGGGAGGAGGGGGGAGAAGGAAGGAAGGAGAGGGAGGAGGAGGAAGAGGGAGAGGAGAAGGGAAGAGAAGCAGAGGGAGAAAAAGGGAGGGGGAAGAAAAGAAAAGGAAAAGGGAAAGTTCCCAGTTCCAGTACCTAAGGCCTATATCAGGAAAGCACTCCTCTCGGGGCTGCTGAAGGGCCACAGCCTTCCTGGTCTGTGTGCCTTTATGTCTGCTGCCCCTCTCCAGTGACTTCCTCCGGGGCAGCGCTTGCTGTCCCGGGGCTTGGCCTCAGCCAGTCTAGGTGTTTCTCTGCAGTTGCACCCTGGCTTATCACCACAGGGGCACCAGCAAGGTCCACATTGGCATCAAGGGCCTTGAGCCTTTCTAGCCTTGTCCTGGGCTGTGTTTGCATTATCACAACAAAAGTGACAGTGAGGCATGCCTGAGCTTGTGGGTTTAAGGCAGAAGATAACTTGGGTCAGGGCTGGACTCCTGTCCACACAACAGAACAACTCAGAAGGAATCCCATGCTCGGTGTCAGGGGCAGAAACATCTCAACCAAAAAATGAATTCTCGTCAGGGTACAACTGTGTGCTCAGAATTAGCCAGCTCTCCTTGACTATAACAAAATACTCAAGAAAGTTACCTAATGGAGGAGGGATGGTCATGTGGGAAGGGTATGGCAGGGGCCAGGAAAACAACAGGAAGGGATGGAAAGATGAAAAAGAGAGAGAGAAAAAGACCAAAGATGGGGGTGGAGGGGGTGGAAGGTTAGAGGAAAGGGGGAGAGGGAGGGAGGGTGCTAACTTTCTCCTTCTCCCTGTCATTCCAGCCTCTGGTGTCCAGGCTTCCCACATTCAGGGCAGGCCTCTCTACCTCAGTTAATCCTTTCCAGAAACCACCCTCACAGACACACCTACAGGTGTGTCACACCAGTCTCCAAGGTGTCTGTGACTCCTGTTATGTTGACAAGTGCGATTGACCATTCCTAACTACATATAACCAACATCTACACAAATATATATATATATACATATATACATATATATATATGTATATATATATATATATATACACACACACATTCATATGCATACATATCAGAGAAACCAGCAGAGTGAAATCTCACTACTGGTCTGAGTGTAAATTGCTTCAGATGAAAGGGGGAGGGCTGTAACTTGGCAGAATAATCCTCACAAATTCGATTGGATTTACAGCTGGGAAGAGTCATCAGGCAGAGCACTGATTAGATGCCTCAACAATGTCCAGACTCCAGATGCAGCCATGCTGCCTGCAGCAAGCTTACCTAAGCAGAGAAAGAAGAGGGTTTACACGAGTGTCCATTGCAGCCTCAAGTCCAAGAGTTAAGAATTATGAATAAGTGAATCAATGGCTCAGTGGTTAACAGATTTGCTGCTCTTACAAACAGCCTGTAACTCTAGCTCCAGGGGATCCAACACCCTCTCCTGGCCTTTTTGGACACATGAACCCACATGGACATACCTACACAGATGCACACATGGACACATAATTTAAAATAATTAAAAGTAATGAATCACCCAGGTGTGGTGCACACCTAAAACCTCAGCACTGAGGAGGTGAAAGATGGGAACTTAGAAGGTCTAACTCATCTTTGGCAATGCAGAGAGTTCAGGACAAGCCTGGGATACATGAGACTCTGTCAGAGGTGGGGAGGAGTATGAATCACCCACCATGCTAATGCGTACCTATAATCCAAGCACTTGGGAGTCTGAGGCAGAAGGATCAATGGTTCAAACCAGCCTCACAGATATGTAATATGTCTGAGGCCAGCCTGGGCTACATGAGACCATCTGAAGAGAAAAAAAAAAATCTTAAAGTGAGTCACGCCCAAAAAGAATTTGTTGAACTGTCATTCTGACTATCCCTTGCATGTAAGAAATATCCCCAAACTTGGGGACTTAAAACAGCAAAAATTCTAAACTATGGTTATGACTCTGGCATGAGTATAGGGCTTGGTGGGGACTGCTCCAGGCTCATAATGAGTTGGTGCTCAGATGGGTTGGCCCACAGAGTCAAGGACTGGGTCAGCTTTGAGTTGAATCTTGTGGCATGGCATTCTCGCTGTGGGAGCCTCACTCACCACCTTCTCCCATAGAGGCTCAAGACTCTAAGATGTCAAGTTCTCAGTGAAAGGAAGTAGAAGACTCCCATTTCTTACAGTTTGTTCCAGGAAAGAGACAGCACAGCACAGCTCTTACCCATCTTGGTCAATTGGATTAATAGACCAATATGCATGGGGGTAAATCCTGGGGTGATGGATCCCACCTCTTACTAGGCACAGCCACAGGTAATGGTAGTTTTGCTGTCATTTATGATTTGATGTCATGTCATGTTGAATAACCGTGTTGACAAAGAAACAGTGCTGCATGCTAGACTGAAGTGAAAAGACAGAGGAGCTGATGCACAGGTCAGTAGGTAGAAGCCTAGAGTGCCCTTGCACAGGGCCTGGTTTCAGGACCTTCTACCCCATGGTGGCTCACATCTAAAACGCCAGCCATGGGGGAATCTGACACCCTCTTCTGGCCTCTGCAGGCACTGCATGCATGTGGTACACACACATACCCAGGCACACATAAACACATCACGTAAATAAATCTTAAAAAATAAACAAAAACAAACAATATTATAGACAGTCTGACCCAAATACCAAAACTCTCTTTTCTGTTGCTCTAGATGTGAGGGTTTTTTCTGTGTATTTTTTGTGTACTCTTTAAGATTTTTCACATGTCTAGATGTATGGATCCCAGTGATGTTTAAGCTCAAGAAAATTCCTACTGAAATCACCCAGTTCAGTATCTCTGAGGATTTCTGGATACTTATGGTACCATTTGGCAGGAAGAGAATTGAAACCTGGCCCCTTCTGAGAGGCTCGGGTTCCCCTGTTTGCTGCTGACACTACCTGACCACCCCTGTATTTATCCTCCCTGCCTGCCCCCTATGGACATTTGAGTTTGCTGTTCCCAGCCATTATGCATGTGCCAAACAACTCTGACAGTCCCACAAGACGGGCAGAGGAGCATCTAAACATTATAAGATTATAATTTTGTAATAATGTACATTAAAATGTACAACATCCTAGAATCTGTCCCCATCTCAAGCCTTCTCCCCCAAATACACCATGAGTAAGACATGATAGACTACAGAGCCTCCAAGGGTCACCAGCCGTGCAGACAAACCCTGAGGAAGAAGCAGAAATAATGAAGGATCAAGCCCAGAGTGGGACTGAAAGAAGACGAGATGCACTCATCAGTGAGCACCCTGGATTGATAACAGGCAGAGAAGTCAGTGAAGACAAAGCATTGGAAATGGCCACTGCGTGTCTTTTAGGCCACGAGGTGAAGGGCAGTGAACCTGGGCCTCCCTGGCTACTCCCATCACCAATCAACCACCAGCAAAAATGTGCTACTAGCGTGCAGAAGGAAGCCATAGCCTCTGTGTGTTCAGTACATGACAAGAAAATTGCCTGTGCCCAATGGTAGAGAGCGTCCTTGCTCTGAAAGCCCCAAATGTGGAGCAGCCCAAACTCTGCAACTTTCTCAGCACCAACAGCCTAGTGCCACGAGCAGGCAATTTTACCCTGACCTCATGTGACAGGTCCCAGTCAAAAGGTAGGTACTCAAAAGACACTGCGTGTGCTGATCTTCAGGCTGTGTGTGAAGCAGGTATGTAATGAATGAGTGCGGGGCTCAAACCATCTCCAGGCTATCTCATTACACATAGGAAAACGTTTCAGAATGCAAACAGAAAGCCTTATGGTCACAAGCATGACCTGTTCCGTCATTTGAATGCTGATTTCATGTGTGTGGTTCTGCATAAATTGCTTTGGTTGTTTTTCATTGTTTTGTAAATTCATTATAAGTAAGATACTTTAAAATATGTTATTTTTATTATTATTTGTGTGTGCGTGTATAGGTATGAATGAGTCCATGTGTGGCAGTCAGGGGATAAATTATCAGAGTAGTTTCTTTCTTTTTGCCATGTGACTCTTCAGGCTGCCTGGCAAGTGCCTTTATCTGATGAACCATCTTGCCAGCCCTTAAGTTGAACACTTAAAAAAAATAAATAAATAAAGTTGGTTGTTATTGTTGTTTGTTTTGTTTCGATTTTTCTATGTAGCACCCTCTGAGGCATCATGCAGTCTGTAACTTGCCATACGTGTGAATGCACATACACTCAGACACACGAGGTCACATCCATACATCATACAGAGCTGTGTTCATCCTGGCCCAGTTGGAGGAAACTTTGCTAGTTGACTGTTGAACAGAGCCTTTGTTAAAAAATAAATTATAAGGTGGCTCCCTGTGAATTCAAGGGCAGCCTGATCCACATAGTGAGTTCCAGGACAGCCAGAGCTCCATAGTAAGATCCTCACTAAAAGAAAAGAATATATAATATAATATAATATAATATAATATAATATAAACTATTCATATAGTTAATATATTTGATTGTATAATAATTATAACATATTATTAATATATAATATTATATATAATATATTGTATAACATAATATAATAAAAGATTACATATATATCTGTGTATATGTAAAGTTATAGAGCCCATCATAGTGATTTACACTAGAATCCCAGTACTTAGGAGGCTGAGGTAGAAGACCTGAAGTTCAAGCCCAGCCTGAGCTACCTAGCAAGACTTCAAAAAATAAAGTAAGTTATATAAATTATGTATGCTAATTTATAATATATTTTCAAATTATATAATAAACTAAGTTATATAAATTTACAGTTAAATTATTACTTTTAAAAGCAAGGGCTGGGAATGCAGCCCAGTGGGTAGAGCGCGAGCCCAGCATGCATGAAGCATGGTTCGATCCCCAGCACCACGTAAAACCAGGCATGGTGACACAGGACTGCCAGCCCAGTACTGGAGAAACAAAAGGATCAGGAGTTCAGGGTCATCCTCAGCGACAGCAAGTTTGAGGAGAGCCTGAGCTACATGAGGCCCTCATCTCAGAAAAGAAACACCCCGAGTTCACAGAGCTCAAAGCTCCCGCTCTTGTGATTCTGCTTTAACCTCACCTCTGTTTTTGAAGTTCTTCCCACGCGCTGTCTGTATAACGGATTGGACTGCTGACACACTCTCACACACCCTCACTGTGCCGTTTGCCGGTGTCCTGCTGGCGTCTCGGTCAACAGCGGCAGAATGATTTATTGCTCAAGACTCGGTGAATGCCTGAGCGCAGCGCTCCTCAGTGCCTGAAGAGATAGTTATTGACCATTCACATCTTTGTGGCTTTATTAAACATACACAATGTGTGTAGGATAACATGTCATGTCTCCCCAACACACGTCAAAACAAACCTAGCTACCAACTGGAATGGGAGAGGGCGCACACATTCCACGCGCGCTGGAATGTGTGTGTTCCTAAAATCTTTTAATTGGCTTTAGGTAACACAGAAGGAGGTACACATTCCTCCAACCTCACTACTAGGAAATCTGAGTCCAAGGCCATCCTCAGCCTTTCTACCTCCCTCTGAGCATAGCAACCATAAACAGCCAGAACCAGAGAAGCATCTTGAGGGAGGGAGGGAGAAAAGGAGGGAGAGCTGAGACAGGGGCATTAGAAACTCACCCAATTAATTAGCCAATACTGAGGATTCAGCCATCTGGATAACCCATTGATGAGGATGGCAGGGGGCCCAGTCCCTGAGCCCCTTGTGGGTTACCGCAGGCTGAGGCAAATCGTCCTCTAGCCCCTCCACCCCCCACCCCAAAGCCACTTAAATATTTGATGCAGAATCAAAGCCCTGTTCCAACTTTTATGAGCTGGTGCCAGGCGCCCACCCCTGCCACCATCTCCCCAGGAGCCCCCACCCCCGTGCTGCGCAGCCCTCGTCCTCCATCAAGCCCAGTGCATTAGGACAATTAGCGCTAGCCCACTGGCGCCAATTAGCAGCCAATAGTGTCTATATTATGAAGAGGGGGCGGCAGGGCGCCTCTGTCTCCAGCCGGCCTTCACACTCAATTACATTAAGTGGAGGCTCGGAGCCGAGGCCCGGTGGACAGTTGCTGGGGTAATTGTGTCTTCTCCCTGGCTGCAGGCGATCCACAGGCTCCCTGGTCCCCAGACTGACTCCCCTCCTTGTCCATTTTCATCAATACCAACTCCTCCCAAAGGGAGGAGGGAGGCACCTAGGAAAGAGGCTGCAGTCGGGAGGCAGGGAGAGAGCCCTAGGACAAAATCTCAATATGCACCTATCCTCCTGCTCTCCCTCCCTCCTTTCCTTCCTTCACTTATGTCGGCTTTCACAGATACACAGCACATCTGGCTTGGCGCTTCTGTAGATAAGAGTGATCCAGTGCCAACTGAAAACAAAGGACTCCATATGCAAAAGTTGTCTAAGTCCAAGGAGCTGGGGAAAGCTGCCATGTAGGTCAAGTACTGCCCTGCCTTACGTTCTCCTCCCCAGCACCTCAGTAAAAGCTTCCCTGTGCTACTCTGAGAACGAGTCAGTCACACATGGCCTCTGGGCCAACTTCAGTCAATGCCATCTTTTTGTATGGTGGTATACAAGTCCGTAGAGATCAAGGTCAGGTCTTCTTCAGCCCATCTTATATGTTTTTCGAGGCAGGGTCTCTCTCTAAACCAGGGGTTCACTATTTCTGCCAAGCTGGCTGGGCAACTAGCTCTAGGATCTTTCCTGTCTCTGGCTCCCCTGACCTGGGGTTATACACAATTTCTGCCACAACAGGTACAATCTTCTGAGAGCTGGAGATCAAACTCAGGTTTTCACACTCTCATTCCAAGCAAGTTACCCACCGGGCCCCATTTCTGTTGGTCACTTCCTGTTTGTTTGGCGCTCTGTATCTTTAAGGGTTTCGGATCACTTAAAAGCTAATCCTGGATGGAAGTCAGAGTCTTCATCCTGCCAGGGCTGGTCTCTGAGGAACTGGAGGCTGAGTACACCTGGCCAGGTGAAAAGATGGCCAAAGACACCACAGTAGCCCCGCCCTGTTGGAACATGCAGTGTGTCAGGAGGACGGGTGACTAATCCAGGAGGGTGAAGACACCTTCTACAAGCTACTCCTTAGTGACCCAGTGCAAAAGGTCACCACTGGGTCGTTTGGCACATGATATCTCCTGGGTGGACAGATGCAAGACTCCTGCAGGCCTGGAATTTTCGCCTAGAAAAGCCTTCACTGTGAGTGGTCCACAGACCCTGCAGTGTCCCCAGAGAGAGGACTTGGGGTGCTATGAAAGGGTTCTTTCTTCTAGCAGCCCTTTGGTTGAGAGACTTTGGTGTGCCCAGCGCTGCCACAGGGAGTTGGCAATCAACAGAGTTGTGTCTTTGCTTGGGAAATCTGATGCCAGGCAGCAATTAACTCACGTCCCTTCCGTGGGAAATGGCAGAACTCACAAACCGAGGTCAGTCAGCCAGACGTGTCCTCCGTTTCCCTGTACCGTCTTTTGTGGGTGGTGGACAGAGCAGCTGGTAGAATGGGGTAGGGTGGTGTGCAGTCTGCAAGAATAGATGTCCAGCAGCATTCCCCCCAGACCAAGAAGTTATCCCATTCTCCCTGGTGCCCAGGAGCAAATCTCTAAGTCCACAGAGTTCAGGGTTTCATCTATAAAATGGGAGCCGTGGAATCCCGGCATTGTTCACAGTAACCAGCCTCAGGGCCTGTCAACAGGTGACTAGATAAACAAAATACCTGCACACAACCATAAAGAGGAATGAAAGCAACGCCATTGGAATAGAAAAGGACAGAATTGTAGATCGCCTCATTAAGCAAAATAGCCAGACTCTGAGAGACACTAATATCACATTTTCTCTCATATATGGAACCTGGGGGTGTGTGGGGAGAGAAGATCACAAAAGAGAATGGATGTCTGTTGGGGAAAAGGAAGAGGGGAGGGACCAGCAGGAAATGGGTGGATATGATCAAGGTATGCCCTATGCATGCATGCAAATTTCCTATTGAACCCATTATTTTGTTCAACTGATGCATGTTTATTAAAAGTGATTACCTTTGGGGATGGCTCATCAGTTAGGAGTGTGTAGTGCTCTTGCAGAGGACCCAAGTTCAGTGTCTAGCACCAGCATGGATGGCTCACAAACACTTGTGATTCCAACTCCAGGGAAGCAGAGTCCTCTTCTGGCCTTGGGTGCGCGCGCACGCGCGCGCACACACACACACACTGATCCATATTCCTGGTTTAAAAGTAAGGCTAGCAAAAGTCAAATAGAACAGATTTCCATGACTATAAACAAAGCTTTATTGGTGACTAGTCAAATTCCGCCCATTCCCTTGTTTATGGACTCCCACTGCTGCTGCTGTAAGGGCGGGGTTGAGCAGCGGAACCAGGGCAGTGAAGCTCAAAAACTGGAGCCCATTTCTTCCTTTGAATTTGGTAGAGATGGCTGACCCCTGAGTTCTCCCAGCGACTGCGTGCTGTGCCATCGATTGCCTGGCCGACACTGAGAGAATGTCCATTGCGAATACGTTTTAAGAGAGTTGGAGGGGACAAAGGATTGCTCTAAAACAGCTCTCTTTTCTTTATAGGTGAGGAGCCCAGATATCTCAAAATCGAAGAGCAAAGTCAGCCGTCTGTTAGGTGCAGATGAAGACACAGCCTGGCTTGCTCCTTGGCTCCTAGCCGAAGAGTTCGAACTCACTTCTAATCCCCACCTGGTTCAGCTGAGAGCTCATGCAGTGTATATGCACACATATGCTCACCCGCACTTTTGCCTGGGTGCGGAAGGCCCCTCTGATGATCTCACACAGTAGGAGCTCTGTCTCACACCTGCTGATTCAACCCTTGGGTATGTGGTCTGCAGGCCACTCTGTGGTGGACGGCTGTTCTGTCCCCAGACACTTGCAGTCATGCACACAAGTCTCCTGCCACCTTGATGGAACTTTGATGTGTGTGAAATTCACATCATGGACATTACTAGAAAACAAACAACTCTGGCCAAAAATGTAAAACAGCAACAACAACAACAAAATACATGAAAAAGACAGCATGAGAAAGAATTTCTTCAGACCATGGATTTGAGAAGGCCCTCAAATCTCAAATATATAAAGAACGCTTAGGACTCACAGTATTGACATGGGAGGGAACAGTATCTAAAGAATAAGGAAGGGAATCCCACTTACGAATCAAGAAGTTTCTGCCTTGTCATGATAATATGATAGAGGGAAAAGAGCAGGATGGGGGAGAAAAGAGGGAGGGAAGGGAGGAAAAGGAAGAGGAGGGGTAGAGGAGGAAGAGGAGGAGGAAGAGGAGGAGGAAGAGGAGAAGGAAGTGGAGGGTTCAGTCTGTTATCAGCTTTCCCTGTCTATCCTTCCACACACCACCTCATTTGAATTTCTGAGTAAGGCAGCACAGAGGGGGAAACCAAGGCTCAGAGAAAATCACAAACTTAGCCAAGGTCGTGCCTCACTGTTTCCACCTCCATACCAGTGGCCTGGAACATCTTTTCCAGGGCATCTGAGTAAAGGCTGCTGGATCAAGATGCCCCAGTGGGACAAGGTCTTGGCCGACCATCCTCCCCCAGGGCTCTGTGCTATGCAGCTAGTGGGCAGATATGTCCCAATTCAATCCAACTGAACTTCCATCCTTTTTTTTTGCAGGGACTCGGGGCTCAAGGGCAAAACACTGGTGAACTCGGGGAGCTGGACAAGGACAAAGAGCTAATTAAGACTGAAAGCAAGACCAGGCCCCCAGCTCTGCCTCCCTGTGCAGCAGACACCCAGGGTCCTGCATTCCTTTGCACACAGCCCAAGTGACTTCCAAGCAGGGCTACCCACTCCAAAGAGAGACCTCCTCCAAGAGGGAGCCGGCTCTGAAAACCAGAAACTACAGGGGCTGAGATCTGATCTACTTACTGGGGACACCCAGTGGTCCCCAGTGCTCTTCAGCCCATATTATTGGAGGGGGTAGATGTGGAAGGGACATTATCTGTTGCTTAGAAAGAAGACCTCAGGTTCATGCAGTTGCTAAGCACCTCCTTCCCTCACCCTCAAAAGAATGTAAAAGTCTGACCTTCATTTGTTTTTTAAACCCTCACTGTGCACCCCAGGCTAGCTTGAACTCAAGTTCCTCCTCCCTGCCTCAACCTCCCAAATTCCAATATTATAGGTGTGTGAGCAGACTGTGTATACATGCATGTACATGGGTGTGCCTGTGTGTGCACAAATGTGTGTGCATGTTTGTGTGTGTGTGTGTCTTCCATATCTCAGTCTTCCCTAAATGTCAGCTTTGTGGCCTCAGTCTGGGAGATGACAGACAGGTACGTTCTAGAGAAGGCTCTGGAAAACACTTCCTCTCTTGATAAAAACAGGAACAGATGCATTCAGCTGAGGTCTTATTGTGTCTTGCCTCTTCACCTAACCTGGAAAAGTAGATGTGATACTTAGAGGCAGAGCAGCCACATTGTAACCAAGAGGCACTCATCACACTGATGTGAATCCAGCCAGGAACATCACAGGGTAGCTGTGAGGTGCTTAGCCTGCCATTTCTGTGGTCACAAGATCTGAACAGACCTGGCAATCAAAGAATTTCTGGACCCCACCCATCTTCGCTTGGCTGGCACATCTGACTAATTCTTCACTCGAAATATTTCCCATGTCCATCTCTTTCCTGACTAAAGAAATGTCGGCTCAGTCTGTCCTTCTCTAGTCCGAATTCTGGGTTAACATTTCCATTTGACGATGCAGTGTCCTTCCCTGTTATTGTTTAGATGTGAAATGCCCTCCCCACCACCGCCACCAAAGGCTTGTATTTTGAACACTTGGTCCAAAGCTGATGATGTTTTGGGAGGTTGGAGAACTGTTGGGAGGTGGCCTGGCTGGAGTAAGTGGTCACAGGGAGTTACATCTCCACCTAGCCTGCTTGCTGGTCCTCGGTGGTCCCCATCTTTCTTCACCTCCTCAATCACTGGCTTCTGCATGGCTTTCCTGCCATGATGAGTTGGAGGCTCTGAAACCGTAAGTCAAATCATGTAGCACCTCCTCCCAGAGTAGCACATATGGTCTCACTGTGCAGGCCTAACTAGTCTAGAACTTGTTTTCCAGCCCAGGCTCACCTTGAATTCAAGAGTTCTACCTGTGCCTGCCTCCTGAGTGGTGGAATTAAGAGTGTGCACGCCCAAGCTTGGCTGTATCTATTGTTTTAAGCCACCCACTTTGGGTCACTTGTTACAACAGCCATGGAAAGCACACAGATAATTTTAAAATAATTACTTCTGCAGCTCAGTAGTGGATCCATCCTGGGAACCAAAAGGTACTGGAGGCAGACCATGCTAGAATCACTGTGTAATAAGGGCTCACTACAGGAGCACCTGGCATCCATGGGTCCCTCCTCTGGAAAGTCCAGAGACAGGAAACGCCTGACTTCCTGGCTCCGATCTCCTTCACTCCTCATAAGAGGCCCTGAGGCCATGGTGGAGCCTTGTGGGGGCTCCCGCCCGCATCCTGTTTGAGCCAGGGATTTCCCTCCCAATTACAAGCTTCCCCTTCAGCTGTTCCCGTTTCCCCCACACGTGTCGAGGAAGCACGTGTTGGCCATCAGCCTCCATCCTTGCCACCATCTCCTGTCACCTCACTGTGCCTGAGTGGGCAGTGGAACTTCAGAAGCAACCCCCACTGGAAACATTGTGGGGAAATGGAGCCAAAGGGCCACACAGGAAAAACGATGGGTCACCATAGCTACCTTCTCTCCAGTACCTGATCTGAGCATGTGCGTGGGATTGTGCCCCCTGCTCAGAGATGGTACATGCCAGCCCCAGCAGCAGTAGCAAACACTGGGGGCTAGGAAAGATGGTGGCTGTTTCTGCCATCCAGGCCTGCCCATCAGAACCCATGTTAACCATATACCCGGGACTCACAAGTTTGTAAGAAAGGGGGAACTTTCTAGAACCAACATTGGAGTAAGGCTGGGGTCAGGCAGCCTCCACCTTTGCTTCAGCGCACACAGCAGTTGGGAGCTCTGATCTATGGTGTTTCCCACCACAGCTGGCCCAATGCTTGTTAACTCTTCAACGTCATACACTCTCCGGACACCCTCTAACTAGAGTGTCACGAGAATATTCTGGATGCCTGTGCAAACACGGCTATTTTGTTTCTGCTCACCGAGGGTGGCCCTCACTATCCCAGCGTTCACATCGCGTTTCCAAACATGGTCCCTGGATAGGGGTGGATCCATTCCTAGTATTTGGGTGTGGATGTGGAAGACCTGAGAATTCTCCTCAGGCCTTTGACTCCTTGAAGTGAAACAAATGAACTGATCCTAGTGCTGTGACCACATCATCGCTGTGTTTAATCTAGGAGAGAGGGATGACCCCCAGCCAGCAACTAAAAATGCCAGAGACACTGAGGCATGTGTCCCGGGACACATGAGAGATTTCACTGATGGGCCAACTCAAGGCCTCCCACCTCCTCCATGGCCTTGTTGAACTTCCTGGGTCTGAGCGGTAGGCTAGGACACTTCTGCCCAACCTCCCTCCCCACCGCCTTGCCTCTGGATGGGACTCTGGAGCAAACTACAGACTCTCTGCCTCTGGCCACCTCCAGCTCTTCTGTGATGAGCATTTGCCTTAATATCCCTGCCATGGCACTAGCTTCTCCCAGGACAAAACATACGGCAGAACAGGCTGGTCCCTCAACCAGAGGACTCTTCCCATTCTTAGAATCCAAACTCAAATATCTACCAAAGGAACAGAACATTATTATATGCAACAGAATATTACATGCAACAGAATATTATTCAGGGATTATTAGAGCACAAGTACTAACATGGAGAATCTCAAAAGTGCTCCTCAAACTGTGGAACTATGGTGCATTCTGAGCCCTGCGATAGGGAGAGCCTAAAAAAGATGAAATCTTAGGGGCAGAAATAAGGTCTCCAGAGGGTAGAACAGGAAAGGAGGCAAGAAGGTCATTTTCAATGTGGTTAACAGGTTGTTTGTAGTGAGTTTGAAAGTGGCTCTAAGACCATACTTCTTAAAACTCAGTGCTCTGGGGCCTGGATAGACGGCTCAGGGGTTAAGAGTACTTGCTGTTCTTGCAGAGGACCCAGGTTCAGCTCCCAGTACCCATGCTGTGTTACTCATTGCCCATTGTCTAGCCGCTGGACCTACAATCCCAGCACTTAGGATGCTGAGGCAGAAGGATGGTAAATTGGAGGCCAGCCTGCTTATATAAAAAGACCTTCTCTCAAACACACAGGCACATAACAATAATAACAAAAGTCCTCAATGTTCCATCCAATTCGAGAACATAGATTTCAGCAGGTATCAATTATATTAAACGCAGCTGTCTGTGTGTACGCACATAATAAATCTCAATGCTCTTCATGTGTTTTATTTTATTAGAAATAGTTCTCTTACATGTATGTGCGTGCGTGCGTGTGTGTGTGTCTGCAAGAATATATGCCATGTGTATGCATGTATGCAGGTCTTGGCAGAGGCCCAAAGAGGGCATTGGATCCCTGGAACTACAGTTGTGAGCTGCCCAGCATGAGCACTGGGAACTGAACTCAGGTCCTTTGCAAGTGCTCGCTCCTCTTCATCTCTGAGCTGTGTTTCCAGCAGCTCTGTGATATCGTTTAAATGCTGTCCCTGCATTAACTCACTGAATCCTCAACAAAACCCTACAAAGTGTGTGTTCTTATTACTCTCATTTTGTAGAGGAGGAAGAAACTGAGCCAGAGAGGTCAAACCACCTGCAGAAAGTCACCCAACTCACAGCTGGCCATCCTGAGACTCAATTCCAAAACATGTGAGTACAGAACCCACATTGGGAGCCCTGGAGCCTTAGTTTGAGAATTGGGGGAACATAGCCCCTGCTCCCCCATCAGCACTAATGTCAAGGATGGGAGCTTCTTCAATGCCAGAAACTCTCCCAGGGACCCTAAGAACAGCAGCAGCAAGAGCCTGCAGGGAGGTGGCTGTTTTCTCAAAAGCACTCCGTGGATTCCCCAACATGTCTTGTCAGCACTCAGGATGCCCCTGATGACTTCTGAAATATTTTCCAGGTGAGCTCCCCAGCTGCACATGACCTTTCCTCTCATTACTGCATCACTACATGGCTGGGAGGCCCTGTTGACAAGGCCTCTCTCACTCTTGGGGGCCCACAATTGACCTCTCCCCACTTTGCTAGGTCAAGTATAGAGGAAGGTACAAAAAAAGAGAGGGTCATGGGGAGTGTTTAAAGCCTGTTTATCCCCCTTTTAGCAATGCAAGGCAGAAAGTGGTAACCAGACACAATACCTTTGGCTATTTCTGCCTGATGGATCTGGGACCCACGTTGTTCCAACAGCACACATTCGTTTCATTTGGGCTACTGGCCCAACCCAGGCAGAACTGGATATGTTGCCAGGTTTGGCTTTAAACTCTGGGGGTGGTTCACAAAGGATTGGAAATGTCTGTCTTGAAAAAGAGTATTCCCAATGCAGCAGGAGAGACTACACGTAAGGACTCCCCCAGGAAGCAACTGGAATGCAGCTCGGGGTCCTTCAAAACTGGCAGGAGCAGGAAAGAGTTGCTGAACCAGAGAAAGCATTCAGCAATGCTTTCTCGGCAAGGGCTTGCATGAGGTCTGTTTACTGAGTCTATAAAAGCCAGGCTGAAGACGGGGAAATGGCTCAGTTGGCAAAGAGCTTGCCCAGCAAGCATGGAGACCTAAGTTCAAATCCCCAGCACCCACATAAACTCAGATGCACAGCCCACACCTGGGATCATAGCCTGCACCTGTATCCCAGGGCTTATAGACGGAGATCAGATGTGGAGACAGAATTCCCAGAAGCCTGTGAGCCAGTGAATGCTGAACAAGGGACACTGTCTCAGATGAGGTCAACAAAGTGGAAGACTAAGCCTGACATGGAAGTTGTCTTCTGACTGCACACACAGGCCTTGGCCTGTGTGTATCCCATGCTCCCTCCCCCAACAAACGGATAACTTCATCTCTGCCTTCATTTTCAATCATCCTCTCTGTTCACCTTTCCTCTGTGTGTCCCTCGTAGAGACACATATCTTTTAGGACCTGTGCCAGCATTCCAGAATATTCTCAGCCTTGTGTCCTTCAGGTTCTAGAAGTCAGGAGGGATAGAGGCCACAGCTTAGCATTTAGACCAGTGAGTCTCAACCTCCCTAACGCTGTGACCCGTTCATACAGTTCCTCATGTTGTGGTGACCCCCCAACCATAACATTATTTTTTATTGCTACTTCATAACTGTAATTTTGCTGCTGTTATGAATCGAAATGTAGATATTTGTGTTTTCCTATGGTCTTGGGTGACCTGGTTCATACCCCACCGCACCCCGCCCCATGTTCCTCTTCTCTTTTCTTGGGGCTTGGTTCCCTAGCCACTTCATTCACATCACTTCTGCATCTGCCTGGATTCCATCCTTGAGTGCTTCATCCCTGATGTAGCTGACAATGCTAAGCTGCCAATGAGGGCCACTGTATCCCCTCATTAAAAAAGCAGGGAGCCAGAATAGGAACCCCTCATTGGGGAATACTTGGGGTGTTCTCTACCTGTCTTCCCATAGTGCTGGATGTACCCAAGACAGTTGCTACATCACTCTAAACTCCCTGCAAAAACACATGGAAGCCCAATAATATGAAATCAGAGGAAAGAATAGAGAGAGACAGGAAGGGGGGGGCAGGAGGGACAATATAGGGCACCGTACGTAGCTGAAGCTTTGCTTGCTGGCTTTGGAATGCAAAGAACTGCATAGAATTTTGATTTTGCAGACCTATTTATTACCTGTCATGTTATAAATAAGAACTTCGGACAGACCTGTATGAGTCCATCTCCATTTGGGTGATTCATGGTGATACAATTGAGGGCTAGCAAAATCCAGGCATTTTCCCCAGGGTTGTGTACCCAGAGAAGGGGGAAACCAGAACCATTAATACAGACCATCTATTGAATGTAGAGGCTCCACAGGCTATATGCTTGCTATATGCAAAAGGCAGAAGAGAGTATTAATTAATCCTCCTCTTGGTTGATGGCTAGTCACCTTCTTGGTAAGGACATCTGCAAGACACAGGCTCACTGGCCTAGCTGTGTATTTAAGGGTGCTACTGCAGCATGCAGAAGGGTATTGGCATGTGCCAATAAAACTTTATTAGCTCTAATGAGGGGGGGGTGTAAATCTTGGTCCACAGCATTCATGCAACTAAAAAGTACGAAGACAGAGTACTTAGGCGCTGTACCAGGCACTGGAACATAGAAGCAAGTAAGATTCTGCCCATTGAACTTTCAATATAGTGTGGAGATGGTGCCCTGTACTAGATGCATGTGTGAGTGTTGGATTGGAACTGTGGGAAGATGAAGAATGAAATAGAAGGGCTGCTGGGGCTGAAGGGGTGGGGGTGTCTAGACAGAGCACGGAGGTGCTGGAGGGTTTGGTGGTTTCCTGCCCTCCAAGAAGACCCAAGTTCTGTTCCCAGCACACACATTGGGCTCAGAACAACCTGGACCTCCAGCTCCAACACATGGGATGATATGACATGCATTCTCTCTCTCTCTTTCTCACACACACATTGTGGTTGTTTTGGTTTATGATATGTAAACATGCTTTTGTTAAAATTCCAAGTTGGAGATTTTAGTTTCTCCACACCTGTTAAGGGTCTCATGTGGGTCTCTCTTTTCCAAGGGGAATTAGTTGAATTCTGAGGACTTTGAGGGGTTATAAATATGACCCCAGAGGAAGAAGGAGCAGCTTCTAGGAGGAGGATCGCTTGCTGTTGGTTTGTCCTGCTGCTGCATTTGCTGTTTGCTGATTTACCTAGGCTCCTGGATTTCCGGGTAACTGATATTGATATTGATTGGTCATGCCCCCAAAAGAGTCAGAGAACTCTGCCCCCTGACCCCACTAACCTTCTTTCCCTCCTACCCGGTGTTGAGAGATGGAAAGGGAGGTAGAAGCATTTAACAACCCTAAATAAAGTAGGTTTGTTAAAAAATCAAGGCCACCCAGACTCTCATAGCTGCTCTTCTGTGTACCCTTTGGCCCTTCCTCAGTAATGCGCTGGGCCTCAGTTTCCCCAGCTGTACAATGGGAAGAATATCTGCTTTGTGAAACTGCGGTGGGAACCCAAAGAAATGTCTATGTCACGCTTAATCATGGCTGAGGATGGAAGCTGCTGCCTATGAGTTGAGGTTAGCCCGCTTGTCACTACAGTCGTCTTCCTTGCTGATATTATTGTCACATAACACTCTCTCTTCAACTTCTCATTGGAAACTTCATCCCCAAACACTGCAGCATGAGAGGTGACCTCTGATCCGGGCTCAGAGGACAGCAGCCTCACCAGAACTGGCCAATCCTGCTTAGCTTGGATGCTGTGAATCTGGATGTCTCTGCTCACAAGAGATGAAACTCAAGGCCACCAGAGCTGGAGAGAGGCGGCTGCCCCCCACCCCCACCCCCACCCCCCGCCCCAGTCACTTGCCCACCCACAAAAGTCTCTTTTCATCGGAAGCTGAGCATCAAAGAGGACTGGCTTCCTCCTGCCCCCTCCCCCCCCCCCCCAGTTTATGGAAGGCGACAGGAGAGGCGAGAAAACAGGCAGTGGAGAAGCCATTACAATCAATTTGCGCAGCTCGCGCGCACAGACAGACTCTGTGTGGACTGGATTCTGTTACTGGGGCTGGGGGGCCAGCCCGGCGGGGGGCAAGGGGGGGCCTTCAGGGAGGCTGGAGCCTTCTGCCTTCCGCGGATGGGCCCCATTAGGGCTGCAGGCTGGCGCCACTGCTGCGGGAGCTCCCACCCTGCGCAAGTCCCATCCCAGAGCAAGATGGCGGGTGCGCCCGTGTTAGCTTAACTCCTGCGGCTCCCAGACTAATTGCTCACGGTGCAAACACGCCTCAAAGTGCTGCGGCCTCGTCAATAACAGGGTATTAGACGCTTCCATTCCGCAAGCATTGATCTGTTTCCCCTCCCTGCCTCCTCCTGGCTCCACTCCCTGCATCCCTCCCCCAGCCAGGGCCGCCTGGCTCCAGCTTTGATGACCCCCCACCCCCAACACACACTTTAAAGTGTTTTCTAAGCGTGTGTTTAGCGTGAGTGGTGTCTAAGTGCTAATTGTTACACCGCAGGTTGATTGGCGACGAGATGGCTTGCCAAGTCCCTCCAGTCTCCTGGGGGGCAGGGGGAGGGGGGGGCAGGAGGGACCAGTGGGGGCAGAGAAGAGGTGGGAGAGGGAAATCCTTGATGCTTCCGAGTTTCCGGTTGTTGCAGAGGTGGGGAGTGGTTACCCCTACTATTATTTTATTGTTGTATTTTATTTATTATTTCTGGAAATAATAAAAGAAAAGATTTCCCTGCAGATGTTGGGTAAACTAAAGCCTGGATGGGTGTGAGGGTGTTGGAGTGTAGCTGGGAGGAAAATGGTAGGAGAGAGGAGGAAGTGAGTGTGTGGGGGTAAACTTGTCATTATACAGGGAGGGCATTTTTTGTTTGTTTCTCGAAATCTTTCGGTAACTCATCCCCAATCCAGCCTAGGTTAGGGGCACCTAGTGTGTGTGCAAAGAACCCTGTGTTTACCCCAGGTCCCCTCTAATTCCAAGACTCTTCTAGAGATGCAGCTCATGTTTGCCAACGTGTGGAAAACCCTGATTTTAATCCCTAGGTCTGGGAAAAAGTAGATGTCCACGGAGGAACACCTGGAGCCCAAGGTCATTCTGACAAGTCCGAGGCCATCCTGGCTATGTATGACCCAGTCTCAAAGACAGAACAAAATTTGTGGGAGGAGACCCTGGCTACCCCTTAGGAGCTAACATTGGGCCTGTGAGGTTTTGAGTGACCCTTTGTCCATCCAGAGGTGGATCTCTGTATTTAAAGAACAATTTGAGCCTGTAACAGGCCTGATGGGGACGAAGATGTCTTAAAAGATGTACTCCTATCCCTCAATCTATGGGACTATTGAAACGATGGACCCCAAGTAATGGGAACTTTCCCCTGGAGCCTAAGATGGTGAAGCCTGGTGCCAGCTGGGGGTGGGGGTGGGAGGTAGTGGGAATGGGGAGAGGTGGGGGAGGTGGGAGTGGAGGCGAGGGTGGGGAGTGGGGGAGTGGGGGTGGGGAGAGTGGGGGAAAGGTGGGGAGTGTGGAAAGTGTGGGAGTGGGGGATGGGTGTGAGGGAGTGGGGGATGGGTGTGAGGGGAGTGTGGGAGTGGGGGTTGGGCACAGGGGTGGGGGAGGGTTTCACACAGCCAGGACAGCTCCTTAGATCCTCTTTCTGGGAAGACTGGAGCTGAGGCAGTGATGGCTCAAAGTGGGACACACCTCGCCTTGACTAGAATTGCCCAGATGTGCATCTCACTAGCTCCCCCTCTGTTTAAGCTTTCATCTCACCTCGGGTCCAGAACTTCAGGAGGGGGCACTTCATTTCCTTGTTCCTCTTTCTATTGCTGCCCCCGATGAATAACTCTCCCTTTTCAGATTTTCACTTTTTAGCTCTTTTTATTGGCTTCTTCAGGAAGGGGGATCAAATTTGCCTTCTTGGGGTAGAGGTAGTGACCCCAAAGCTGGTAACAAGCAGAGCAAATTAGATGCCAGGTAAGTCTCCTTGGGCCTCCTATGTAGACCAGGCTATCCTCAAACTTAGAATCCTTCTGCTTCAGCCTCACAGAGTGATGGCCTTATAGGTGTGCACCCCCACACCCAGCCCTACAGCCTCAACTTTCTCATAGGGGCTAGAGCTGCAGTCTTGCTCACTTGTGGTCCCAGACATTTCCCCCTGACTGGTTGAGCTAACACTTCTGGGTGCATACCTGCTTAAAGTATGGGCATGCAGAGGTGCCCAGACCCCATCTTCCAGGTGGGAAGCCCCAAAGAAGAGAAAGAAGAGATTCAGGTAGCCACTGCAATTTGGAGTTAAACAGCTGGGACCCACTTTCTATCACCTTGCTGACAATGGACAAGACACTGGACCACTGGGTGACTGGGTTTCCTCAGCTATGCAACAAGAGTAATGCCAATGTTGAGTGACCTAGAGTGAGGATGATATGAAGAGTTAGCTGGTGAGCAACGCATACCACACAAGCAGGTCCTGTGATCATTCTGTTTTCGAATCTTGCTTTGTTCTAGAATATTTTTTGTGATTTATAGTCTTGATACTAGGAGTAGGCTTCATGAAACTGTGGCACCAGCATAGGTAGACCTTCTCAGCAATTGGGAATCTCAGAGTTTACCATGGACCATCCTGGGAATCTACATGGTCACATGAGCCATGATAGCTATGACTCCCCAGAGCTTCAGGGGCATGCTGAAGTCCCAAATGCGCCAGCCCCTCCCAGAACAATGACTTCACAGTTTACATTTGGAATTCCTGGGACAAGCATGACTTCCTAGTTGCCCCAGACCAGGGCACCTTTTCCACTTCATTACAGTGGATATAACTGAGTCTCTCCATTGACCAAGAGTCATGGTCATCTAATGCCTGGCTTTGGGAGAAGCATCGTTGAGACTGCACTTCCTGGGAAATGACTGCTCTATGATCCTTCTCTCTGAATGTCCACCAACGTCCTGCTTAAATGACGTTCAGTAGATAATGGAAAGCCCACAGAATGGGAACCCATGGAATAGATGCTGGGAACTTATGAGGTATAGGGCATCTACTCTTGTTCAGCTTGTGTTCACTCCACCGCCATTGTATGTACAATTCCTTCTGATCAGAACACTATGGACTCCAGTGAGCTCCTTCCAAATTAGTGCCAGAAATGATCTCATTCACCCACTTCCTGGTCTGCCCTCACCTGTCCATCAAATACAGCTTAGCTCACTGATGACAGTCCCTTGTCACTGCAGCATGACGTTGCTTGGAGCAGCATTTTGGCGTGTTGTGGGAGTTCCAGAGATAATGTTCTGCAGACTGTAGCAAATTATTCTTGCAAAAACGGAGATGAAATGGTCCTCCTGATGACTGAGTAAGAGTCTCAGCTCAAGCCCTTAATTTGGTTCCTCAGCAAACCCGTGATTATGTGAAACAACAGTGGGGGATATAATTTGATACAGAAAATAAACCCAGCTCGATGCCCAGCTCAGATCCCTCTCATAACTGCAAGTAGCTCAGTAGATCATGAACACACACCAAGGCAGCCACACAGGGGTCACATCTGTCTCAATGCAGCATTCCAATTTGCTCCCTGCTTGTTTGGGGACCCAAGATGGAACACACAGGATGTGGAATCCAAAGCATAGTGCTAAGCAACTAGATGATGGGATGAAGGCTATTTCCCAACTTCTTGCCTTTGAGCAGGCTGTTATACCTAGATGGTGAAGCCTGGGTTAGTCACACCTTTCTAGCAGAACTCTGGTGAAGATAGAGGTGCTGACAGCTGGCATAGTACAGAAACATGCTTAGAAATGTGATTTAGCACTCTCTGGGATGGAACACTCTTGGAAATAATTGCCTCTATTTCCAGGCAAAGGAACAAGACTCATGGTGACTTTAGAACTCACCCAGATTCTGCTCTCAAGAATACACATGCTATTCCTCATCAGGGAATTAAGGGGGAACATCTCACACAGTTTTTCTTTTTAAAAATACCACACACCTTTACCTCTTACAAAGGGACAATGTACACCATATAGTCAGAGGAGCCTTACAAGAAAATGCAGCAAGATTCCAATCCAGATCCAACCTTCAGCCCTGAAATGCCCTAGTGTATTGAAATGGCATCAGGGAATCTCAGAGGGAATGCTGAAAGTTATTTAATATCTATGAAATATTATGGAAAAATAGTATTTATCTGGGGAAGACTGAACATCCCATTCTGCCTTCATTCCATGCTCAAGGATTTGATACAGAATGGCCTAGGTATTTGATTTCTGGACTGTTTCTTCAGCTGTAGTGTTATTTGGACACATAGACTCTTACATAGAACCATAGATGATGGAGATGATGATGATGATGATGATGATGATGATGATGATGATGAAGAATCTGGATATGATTATGATGGTGATAATGATGATGGAGAAGATGATGACAATGATGATGATGATGAAGATGATATGACGGTGGTGATGATGATGGTGATGCTGATGGTAATGGTGACAGTGATGGTAGCAGTAATACTTTTAGGTGATCACTTAACGTCTCTAGCTCACATTCGAGACACATTTTCCCGTTTAACTTTCAGATATACTATATTATTTTAATTCCCTATTGAAGATGAGAAAGCTGAGGATCCAGGAGGAAAAGTCACTTCCACAAGGTTATCCGGTGTATCTTGTCAACCCTGGACATGAATCAAGATGTACTTAACACCCACACTGAAATGGTAAACCTCTAATCATGCTCATTGGAGATCCATGAAGAATGCCAATGACCCTTTTGGGCTTCAGGGGGGATCAGTCTGAAAAGCACAAGCCACAATCCTTCCCAAATAAATCCAAGTATTCATAACTTTATATGGCTGGAACTTGAGTTTCTAGGTCTCCTCCAGTTTTCATTGTAAAACTGAAAAGGGGATTGAAAGAACAACTGTGGAAGAGACAAAACAGGCCCTACTGCTCTTTCTTTTCCAGCACCCCACTGGCCATCATCTGTCAGGTAAGTAGCCTCCTCTGCAGGCAAGTACGTTTTGTTATCATTCATGGGTTCAGATTCCAACTTTCAGCGTAATACCGTGTGGCTCTGAGTAACTGTGTTGATGTCTCTTAGTCTCAGCGTGTTTTCATCTGATGTTGTTTGGGGATTTAAATAGAGCATCCTTGTATAACAAGCACCAGCTAAACTTTCACCTCTTCATTTTTGTGACTAGCAACGCAGACTGCAGCTCCTTCTTTGCTTTTCTTTAGTACGTAAAATTAGCAATACTTTAAAAACTGGGTTAGCAGATGCTCCTGTGCACATGGCATCCTCTTGGGTGAGGATATATATGTGTCCAAAAGCCTCGGACTGACACCTCTGGGCTGTGGGGTAGGAGGCCTTTCAAATAGAGCTGTGTCACTAATAATAGAAAGTGGCATAGCAAGTGAACACACTTTTCCCAAGCAAAATCTTAAGCAGAGGTTAATATAAAAGCAGGTGAGTTGGGCAGCAACATTGTTTGAAGTAACCTCACCCTCTGACACCTTCCTGGCACAGTCACAGAAGCTTTGGACTATGGTGAAACCAGTTTAAAAACAACAAGGCAATTGCTTACATATGTCCTGTCTCCAAGGTCACCCTGTTATAGACGGAAGAACTGGATGGAAGGATCTATGTCTCCAAAACGTACTGTGTTTGTTTCTGTGGTTCTAGAACAATCAAATAGGACTTTGTGAGACAGTATTGTTCAGGCCAATCACATGTATTAAACAATCAGTCTGAAAAAGTAAATGTGGATGATAGAAAGATGAATGAATGGGTAGAAGAATAGACAAAAGACTTCCAGCCATTCCTGCTGGATGGATGGAAGCTAAATGGACAGATGGATAGAATGATGGACAGAGGGATGAATGGGTAGATAAATGGACTAAGGTTGGGTGGATAGTAGATATTGAAGGGCTGAATGGGTAAATGGATGGATGGATGAAAAATGGACAAATGAATGACAGATGAATAAACAGATCAATAATTGCATGGACGGATGGATTAGTAGATAATTGGTGGGGGATAGACAGATAGAAGATATTGAGTATATGGCCAATGGTGGAGAAATGGAGAAATGGAAATTGGATGGATAGATGGATGGAGGAAAATGGTAAAGTGATCAATAACTGCATGGAAAGATGGTTGGATGGATAGAAAGATAGACAGACAGACAGACAAATAGAAGACCGTGGGTGGGTGGCCAATGGATGAGTAAGTAGAGGAGGGATAGGTGGATAGACAATGGATGGATAGCTAGACAGATGCAGGTTAGATAGATGGATAGCTGGAAGGTTGGATGCATAGATAGATGATAGATAGATAGATAGATAGATAGATAGATAGATAGATGCTGAATGGATGGAAGATATACAAATGTGCAAATGGATATACAAATGGTTGAGCAGAGGGTTAGTGGTGACATGCTAGTAGCACACACATACACAAACACAGTCAATGGCAGTGGTGAGAAGACCTGGCTGAGTGACAGGAGGGAGGTGAAGTAGCTTAATTAATATTCCTGTGGACCTAGAGAAGAAGCATTTCCATGGCTGTGGCGCTGAGGAGGAGAGTCAAGAACAAAGAGTTTGGAGGTTCCATCTGCAGCTGCATGGTGGTGGACCCGGTTCTCCTTCTTTTTTCATAGATCTATTTTATTTTTAACTGTGTGTGTGTGCACGTGTACATATACATGTGCATGCAAGCACAGTTGCTTATGAAGTTCAAAAGAGACCCTGGATCCCCCAAAGCTGGAGTTACAGGCAGTTGTGAGGCACTTGGCATGGGGGCTGCCATGAGCAACACTCTCTTGCTGGCTGAGCCATCTCTCGAACCCTGAGAAGGTTCTTGTTATACAACACAAATGCCTTTTTTCATGGAAGATTTTTCAACATGCAGAGAATCTTCCACAAATGGGATGTGAGGGAGTCACTAAAATAATCATAGGTAAACAAAGAAAATAACTGAGCGGAAGGAAAGCACAGGACCTGGAAAGAGTCCTATTTATTTGGCACCCAATGTATACCAGACCTTGGTATACTTTTGCAGCAGACTCTTGACAGTGAACCCACGGGGTTGGGCTCTGCAAGAGGGAAACTGAGGCTGTGAGAGGGTAAAGAACCTTCAGCCTCTTCTAAACTCTGGGTGCAGAGCTGGGACTCAAGCCTCACTCAAGCTTCCTGCAAGACTGTCACTACCAGTTTCATGGGATGACAGCTAAACAAATTCTTTTAAAAATGAAGAAAAAGAGAAAAGGAGAAACTCTGCCTTTGCTCAAATAAAGGAGATCTTTAAAAAGGAAAAGAAGGATGGCATTAGAAGCAGAAAAAGAGGGAAAATGTTACACAACAGGAATAAACACGAGAAAAAGCAAAAGGGGGCAGAGGGCCCTTTCCCATCTGCTCCTGTCCAAAGAAACCGCAGTGCAAATTGCAGTGGACCGTTTTCCTCGCACACACAAAGTGCCTTTTAGCAAGCACGCCGGCCTCTGAGGGCCCGGCAGGGAGAGACGGCTGGCGTCGGCTGCAAGGAGTCTGAGGGCCCTGGCAAGAAAACCTCAAGGAAAGCTTCGTGTCTGGGGTCATTGGATTAAAGGAGGCAGCGAAGCTGGAAATGGAGGAGACAGCAGGGGGGGGGCAGTGAGGGGGCCTGCTGACCCCTGTGACCCCCTGCCTGCTCTAACCTGATGTAACATATAATCCTGGTAAACAAAATAGTATTAACCCTTGGGGCCAGGTCAACCTCTTCTGCATCTGCCTGCGACTGTCAGACTGTGCGTCCTAAAGGAGGCTTAACTCTTTCTTGGGGTCCTCTGATGGCTGCTGCACAGCCCTGCAGTTCAGTGCATTGAATTCAGGGCAGTAGAGGTCCAGGCAAATGGGGGAGGTCTTGGCATAAGCAAGAAAAGAGGGACATGTCTCCTGTCCCTCAAAACTAGACAGCAATGTTTAAAGTGGAAAATACACTCCCTACTCCCCGTGTCTGACCTTGTGTTTTGCCTTAACTCTGTTAAAATGGCTCTCCTGCCCCCTTGTACCATCCCAAAGGTAGGTTGATATGAAGCCATGCTACAGGAAGAGTGGCCCATGACTGGGCCTTCTAAGCATCACGGGGAACTTTATGGAGCTATAGAAGGCTGCCATAGCCCAGAGCTCCTGAACCAGAGTCTGTATTTCAACCATATCCCTAGATGAATGGGGGCCACACTGTACCTACAAACCCATCGCTTGGTTTGCAGGCTGATTCTTAAAGAGCATCTGCCTTAAGCAAAAAATGAACTCATATGCTCTAACCATGACAACACTCCCACCCAACCGTGTGCCACATTTGATCTTTATGGGATGGTCAAAGTTACTGCAATTTCTGGCCTCCATTATAACCAGAGTGAGCGCTGAACTAGAGAAATCGAAGTGGGAAATATGAAGTGTTTCATATAGCTCTCTCCCCATCTTGGTGTGTATGTGTGAAAGTAAGATGGTTTTCTCTGGGTCCATGCTTCCTCACTCTTTCCCACAGAAGTGCTAATTGAGGCTACTGCCACTTACAGCTCATCGATGATGATTCAAGCCAGACCACTTAGAGACCTTCTCTGAGATTTTGTATGCCATGCAATTAGTCAAAACAGGCTGAGATGTGTGAAGTTGGGGACAGCCCATAGCCAACCTCCTCTTCCAGTTCATGGACAGACAGAATGCCCATCCTGATGGAGAGGTACATAGCAAAGTCTAAGACTACACACATCCAAGTCTGCACACACACACACACACACACACACACTCAGCAGAGGGGGGATATGTGTCAGCTTTAGAGTCCCTACAGTTTCTGAGATCACCCCATCTCTGGATCTTATGTCAATAAGTTCCCATTAGGGATCGGCTAATGTGAGTGGTATTTTAAGTGTGGAAGAATCTAGAATCAAGCCATCAGCTCACTCTGTGACCTTGAAATTCTGGAACTCAAGCATCTCTCTCAAACTCCACCATCTTCCTCCCTTT
Organism: Pachyuromys duprasi; assembly: GCA_028658305.1. Lineage (NCBI taxonomy): Eukaryota > Metazoa > Chordata > Mammalia > Rodentia > Muridae > Pachyuromys > Pachyuromys duprasi. Next base: position 108,563,587 of record CM053766.1, read on the forward strand.
TTCTAGACCACGAAATCCTTGTTAATAAAGTGCCTTGGAACAAAGACCATCCTCCAGAGTCCAGGGGGAGATGTTCCTGGACTCCCAGCCTCCAGATGACCCAAGAGCCACCATTTGCAATTTGTATGACACCTGATGACTTGTCTTTACAAGCTACAGGCTTCCTCAAAGTATTGTTTCTATCCAAGTCACCACTGGATTCCTAATGACTAGCTCAGCCTGGAAACACATTGAGAAATCACTCTTTGACTTGTATTTTAAATGTGTAGGGCTGGCTGGGTCAACAAGGATGGAGACACCAGAGAAGTTGTAGGTAGAAGAAAAATCTCTCTTCAGTGTTCTATTCTGGGCAAAAGTGATAAACAAAAACCCTTAGCTACCACAGTAGCAAGTGATGGATGGATTTAAACAGAATCAAGGCATATCTTGTCAGTCCACAGCTTCCAAGGCATTCTAAGGACACTTCGGGGCATTTAGGTCCTGAGGGACATCCAGGCTTTGAATGGATATCTTCTTCTCTTGATGTCAACTCTGTCACTTGTTCAACCAAACTGTCCTCTTAGCTTCCAACAGGAGTGTCATGATCAAAACTCAGCTTGCTATCAAAATCCAGAGCCAGACAGTCAATCCTTGCTTGTTGGTCCAAATTCTCTGCTTGGTTGAGGAAGCCAAGGAATAGCAAGGTCAAAAGCAAGCCCTTCCCATCTCTTCTTTCCAATGCACTTCTCAAGGAGAAAGGGCAGGATATATGGATTCTCCCGATCACAAAGCTGATGAGCCTTGCTCAAAGACTCATGGTGAAGAGCCAGGGAAGGCAAAGGGAAAGGCTTCCTGACCATATGTGCCATCTGCGGGTGCATCCTTAGACTTCTCTTTTCTTCATTCATCTTCCTGGTTTCCCCCTCAATCTTCTCTCCATTCCCACTCTACACTTTCATCTTTGTTATTATTCCTTAGGAAGCCACAGACTAATGATTGTACTCAGCCCTCAACCAGCCAACCTGCTGGTTTAGGTTATGAGAAATTAGGTTTTGAGAAAGACAGCCATGATACCAGTAAGGGATGGCTATTTATTGAATGTCAGGCATCACACTGAGGACCTCCCAAGATTATCTATTTCAGTCCCCCAAAGTCACCTGTTGTAGTACCATGAGTTCATTCACAAGTAATTATTTATTAGATAGCCACACTGTGTGAGGAGCTGATGAATAGATTCATTAAGTTCCTGTGTTATCGCTACTGTGTGGCAGATATCTCCAAGGCTTAGTATCTTAAACCAAAAGTCATTTATTGTCTGACACACTTTCCATGGATCACAGGACTTAGGGTTGCATGAGCTGAGTCAACCCAGATCAGGAGTTCTCAGGAAGTCATAGTCTAAATGTTCACAGGGACTGCAGTCACTAGCAGGCTTTACTAGGGCTGGAGGGGGTTCCAAGGTGGCTTACTCCCTTAATTGGCAAGCTGACAGCCAGAAGCCTCAGTTACATCACGTGGACCTCTCCAGAGACTGCTTGAGCATGCTCACAATATGGCAGCCGACTTCTTCAAGACAGGAACCAAGGGAGGGCAAAGCAGAAGCCACCATGACTTTTATAACCTAGTACCAGTTATGATCAGTGTCATATCTACAATATCCTGTGAGTGACCAGGTCAGCTCTAGTCTGTATGGGAGGGATCTAAACAAGTCTATGGGTACCAAAAGATGGACTCATTGATGGCCATCTTATAGGGTGACTGTCATAGTGAGTGAACACAAAGACAGAAAATGGTCAACTGAGTCATGATGTCATCTTACCACTCAAGGGAATGAAGTCCACAGAAAACAAGCAAGGAGTTTAAGATCTACATTTAGCAATGTAAGAGCAAAGACATGAACTTGACCTCAACTCTTACCCCAACGGGCTTCCCCCATCTTTCCTACCACGAGGTGGCCTGGATCCCAGAACAGAGCAAGCCACTGAGATTTCAGCTTGGCAAGACCTGGCACCCAAGGTTTGGCTAACCTCCAGTATCCTCACCCCTCCTGCCCTCTCTGCGGATCATTTATTCCAAGACCTGCTATAAATATCCACTCAGTGAAATACCTCGCTCCTCGGGTACCCACTCCCCACCCTTGGCCTCCTGTACCCTGCTCAAACAATGCCAGCTTGCAATCAGCCTGCAATCTGAACCCACTCTACTCACCCAGCACTGAGGAACTGCCCAAGCTAGCCGGCTGGGGCATGCTGGCATGCCCCCAAGACTGCTTTTGCTAATGGCACAGTAGTCAGTTGTTAAAAACACTAATTGACATTAAATAGGCGATGTTATCTGACAACACACAGACGGCTCCTGCTGCTCTATACTTTCTTCTTTGCTTCCTTTCCTTCTTCTTCTTCATTCTTTTTTCATGCCTGGGAGTCCCAACTAAGGCCAGGAGTCACCTAGGGCCAAAGGAGAAGGACATACAGATCATCATTGGCTCCCATCCACAGTAAGAAAAGGCCAGGGCTGACTTAACCATTACTACAGGGACGGATCTCCCTACCCTCTTGATGGACCATCAGATCATGGTCTGCCCTGAGATAGGTGGCTTCAACTCAAGTCACTGTGTATGCTGGGCAAGCATATATATACACACATTCAGCCTCAGCCCAGACCTACCTTCTCCCTTTGAGACTCCTTAAGAAAAATCTCTGGACTGAGGAGATGGTTGTCAGTAAAGGGCATGCTTTGTAAGCACAAATGGTGAATATTTACTGGGTATCACATCACTTAGAAATGCCTGGCCTATTACAGGTATTATTTCAGCTATCAGTGACCCCAAAACTACATCTTTCTAATCCCCCAGTCTGGGGAGGCATTGGAACCTCTCAGAAATGAAGTCTGTGTTCATGGGCATTGAGTGAGCAGGGCACAGTCAAGGTGAGTAACTAGAAAATGTGTCCAAGGTCATGGCCAAATCAAAGTCCCCTATACTCCCGTCCCTGAGACTGTGAGCATCTTAGGTGATGAGGGAGCAGACTGTGACATGGAGAGATGACTGTGGATTTTAATAGAGTCACAAGGTCATTAAGAGAATTCCAGAACCAAGCTGGGTACAAGTGCCCCTGGAAGCTGTAAAAAGGCAAGCAACGGACTCTCCATAGAGCCCCCAGAGGAAAGCAAGTGCCACACATGCATTGATTTTGATATGGTGACTGCTATGTTGGACCAGAACTGTAAGATGACCAGTGTGGCCTATTTTAAATCACCACGCCCCTATCAAACACAGCCAAATGCTAATGTGCCTGCCCAAACTCTCAGCAACCACAAGCATGATGCTGTTACAGGAAAACTTAGGAGAGGAAGTTCTTGCCTTCCACTGTGTGGGTTCTGGGGATTGAACTCTGGTCTTTGGGTTTGGAAGCAGGCACCTTTTTTTCATGGAGTCATCTCCTTAGCCCTGATGGGTGAGTTTTGAGCCTGAAACACCAAACATGTGACTCACCCACCTTCTTTCCTTCCTTCCTTCCTTCCTTCCTTCCTTCCTTCCTTCCTTCCTTCCTTTCTTTCTTTCTTTCTTCCTTTCTTCCTTCCTTCTTTCCTTCTTCCTTTCTCCTGCTTCCCTCGTTCCCTCCCTCCCTCTGTCCCTTCTTCCCCTCTTTTTGCCTTGGTTCCTCCTTTCCCTTCATCTTTTTCTTCCTCTTCCTTCTCGTTTTCCTCTCCCCCTCCCTCCTTCTTGCCTTGCTTTAGTTTCTTGAAAAAGGCTCTCACAGATGCTGGGCTGGCCTAAAACTCATAATGTATCTGAGGATGACCTTGAACTCCTCATCTTCCTGCTTCTACCTCCCAAGGGTTGGGATTAGAGTCACATGTCACCACACCAAGCTCAAACACACTCTTTCCGTTTCTGCACAGTGGAAACACTGAGAGACATCCAGGATGCCAGTCACCTGCTGAGGAGCCAGTTGAGTGCCCTGAGCTATGGAGACATTTGGGACAAGCCGAGGTGCAAAGACATAGCAAATGGAGGCTCCCCCTCCCTGGGTGGTATCCAAGGGTAGATGGAGGGGAGGACTCAGCAGTGTCAGAGCCATCTCTGTGGGGTTCACTGAGGTCATCTTGGGCCTATATCCACCTCAGCAGAGGCTTCAGGCTGACAGGCACTCTGCCATCTGAGTCCCCCGATGAAGGGATCTTGACTTCAGGCCTTAATGGCACGGTGAGCCGGGTGGCGTGGGAAGCGCTGGGTTAGGCGTCTTAGAATAGTGCTGGCACCATGAGGACATGGGGACCACAGCTGGAGACAGAGAAATGGCTCCCTGGGGACCTAGTGGTGCCTCTGCGGGCCCCAAGAGGAACAAGAGACTAGGCTGCCACTGGCTCCATGCCTCTTAAAGGCCATTACGTGCTGCTGTGGGTGAGGAGCTGGGCTCAGAGCATTTGATCAGCACAGATTGGACCCAACGGATCAATGGCCGGGTGGACAGCTTCAGCTCCTCTCCTGGGCCCACCCCTCCTTAACTAGTGCGGGCGCCAGACCCACAGCAGGTCCTCAGCAGCTGTCAATCAAGACCATAAAATATTCATCCCAGTTAATCCCCTTCAGGGACCTACCCAGAGCCCTGATGGGGCTGGACAGTGCTTATACATTTGTAAAGAATGGGTATGAAGGAGAGGGAGAGGAAGATGCTTGGAGCACAGACTTACCAGGAGGCAGCTTTGACACCTTGCTCAAAGATACTCCTCAGCCAACATTTCTGTGGGACCCAATTGTACCCTGAGCTGGGGAGATATTTGCATCCACTGCTTGAGTCTTCCCAGACCTCAGCTGGCCACAGCCACGGACCACCTGCCATCATTGTCACAATAGCTGTGGATAACAAAGAGTGCCCCTCCCCCTCATATAGCTCAGGCTAGCTTGGGAATCAATACATGTAGTCAAGGACAGCCTTGATCTTCCCAACCTGCCTCCACTTTCCAGGTGCTGGGGTCACAGAAGCATTTGTCAGCTCACCTTGACTATGAGGTGCCGGGGATGGACCCCCAGCGTTCCACGTGCTAGGCAAGATAAGCTAAATCCCTATGCCCAAGGGAAACGCTCATCTAAAAGTTTTCTTTCCCAGACTTTGTGTCACAAACATGCGAAATTATCATAGAGGTTACAAAACACTCTACAAACTGTGAATTTCGTAGCTATGTGTGTGTATGTGTGTCTAATAATGTATAAATGCATACTTTCTGCTGGGATAATTTTTTCCCTCTATTACAGGGATCTCGTCCTCATGGCCCAGGGTCCTGTTCGCACTTGGAGAGCGCTCTGCCACTGAGCTATAACCCCATTCCTTCCTGAGGTAAATAAACACCTTAGTCACCTCCAAGAAGAAGCTGCCATTGCCTCTATTTATAGTGAGGGGACTGCGACTCAGAGGGGTACAGTGACAGCTATGTTGGACTCCCACCCTGGCCCAGTTTGGTCCAAAATCAACAACAGCCTTAAAAAAAATCAGTAGTTCATGAGTCATTTTGGTAATAACACTGAAGACTTGCTTTTCTTTGGCATCTAGTGGGATGTGACCTACACATTCGGTCTACACCCAGGTAGGCAGCTCTTGCAGGGAGCTCCCTCCCTCAGATCACAACTCCAGCAGACAGGAAGTCTCAGTGACTCTTTTTGTATAAACACATAAGGGGTCAAGAGACCCAGGACTGGAGAATTCTTTCTCTTTCCCTTCAGAGCACAGGGTCTCTCCTCATTCACTTGTCTGGTGTCCTTCCTAGGCCATGCTCATTCTGCTGGGTCTCATTGTCCTATCCCAGTATGAGCCACCATGACACTGATTCTTAGCTCAAGATGAGCAGGTGGCCCGGAGTGACTTGAGATCCTCATGCACTATGTTCTTGGTCCCGTCATGCCAGAGTGACGTTAAAGAGCAAGTCTGATGACAGAAGCCTTTGGCTGGAGACTTTCAGACGGTGTCCCACTCCGCTGAGAGCAGAGGCCAAACTCCCAGAGAAACGGTCCACCCATCTCCCACCTTCTGCCTCCCAACACCTTTCCCCCTCACCAGGCTTAGGACACTTTCTTTACCCATCACATCTACCTAAGGACTGCTCTAGCCTTGTCCTCTGTGTGGGCTTTATAGTCTCCAGATTATCCAACGCCTGACCTGCTAAACCCCCCTCTGAATCCTCCTTCATCCTCCCAGCTGAGGGTCACAGATGAGTGATTGATCTGAGAGTTGGATTAGACTCAGCCATGCCCCGTCTCCCACTAACCTAAAGCAATCTTTCTCTTGGGCCTCAGTTTCCTCTTTGGTTAAAAGAGGCTATTGAGCTTCCATAAGTTGTGTTTAGTCTGGATTCTCCACACACTGCAAGACAGGCTTCAACACCTGGGGGTTTCAGAAGGAGAATCAAAAGGAGAGTGCACAGGTTGGAGGGGTTGTCAGACCAGCATGAAAGGAGAGAGGACAGAAGGTAAGACATGAGCATCCTAGACAAAAGGGTGAGGCGGATGCTCTAGTACCTAAGTCAGCCATCCTAGGATACTTGGAATTTCCAGGAATAGGCCTCACCTCAGTGCCTCTCTGAGTAGACACATAGGTGCATACACACATATACTCACATGCACACACGTACACACCTCACATATACACAGCACGCAGAGACACATAGGCACACACATACATTCACACAGAGACACAGACCTTCTAGAAGAGGATGACACCTTCTGCCTCCCAGCACCCCACCCGCCTCACCAGGCTAGAGACCCAGGCCCAGTGCTGCTTCTAGGTTGTATGTTTGAGCATGATAACTTTTACGCCTTAAACATTTTAGCACAACTTGAAGGGATAGCCTGGGTTTCTTAAGAGTCAGACCAGCATAGCTCAGGTCTTGGGCTTGACTCACCCACGCATGCACGTGGGCAGGAGACTGCTTCTCGACATGATGTGGGGAGAGTGATGATGATGATGGCAAGTTTGGAGTGAAATTATACACGCTGAAAGAGTGCCCCATGCAAGCCAAGTGTTTCTACGATGCTGCAAGGGGAGCACGGGAGCGAGGGGGACCACACTGCGTGTTCCAGGTTGCCAGAGGCCTCTAACAGCTTTGTGGACTCTAGATGTCACCTAGGCCACCCCCACCTAATAGCACAAGGAAGCCACAACAGGCATCCTTTCCTCCAGCTACACAGACAAGCAGAGATCCTGGAGTAGCCCCCTCCTCCCAGCCCCTGAAATCCCCACCTGCCCACACATTCAGGAAAGTGAAGCCTGGCCCACATGTGGCCTGTTCAGCCCCAGGCCAGGCTACGAGGTCAGCCTGACCTCTTGTGATTGCTCACGGATAGACACTTCCTCCCTGCTGGCCAGCTCCCCCCTTCCACCCACTAACCTTTTGCAGAGCTCTAGAATAAGTGGGGCTCTGTTAGTCTGAGGCTTCCAGGTGCCACCGCTCCAGCTGCTGAGGCCACCAGCCCTCCAGGCAGGTGGGTCCGAGTGCCGGAAAGTGCCAGTGCTTCCTTCGGCTCTGATGGGGTCAGGCATGATGGCTAATTGGAGGATGCCGGGCTGACGTCTGTCTCCGGCTTCCTGTCACCTTGCCTGAGGAGGTCACTCACTGTGAGCTACAGCCTCCCACCACCCACCACCAGCTGCCGCAGGGCGGGAAGATCACCAATATATGGCTTCTTGCCTGATCTTTGCCACTTTAGCTCCCTCTGTACCCCCAAACTCACATGTTGACCCTTCAGGAAGGATGGGGGAGGGTCGGGGGAGATGGGCCAGTGGGTAAAATGCTTACCATACAAATCCGGAGGACCTAAAGTCTACCCCCAAAACTAACATTAAAAAGTAAGGCATAGCCCAGCGTGGTGGTACACACCTATAATCCCAGCAGCACTCTGGGAGACAGAGGCAGGTGGATCTCCATGAGTTCAATGCCAGCCTGGTCTACAAAGCAAGTCTGAGACAGCCCCAAGGCTACACAGAGAAACCCTGTCTCAGGGGGAATTTTTTTTTTTTTGAGCACTAAGGCATGGTGGGTTACTGCCATAACCTCCATGGCAGTGGGGAGGCAGAGACAGTCATCATTGGTCAGCTGATCTACATGAATCAGTGAGCTCTGGGTCAGTCGTAGATCTGTCTCAAAAATAAGTAGAGGGCTGGCAACGTAGTTCAGGAGGCCAAGTACCAGCCGCAGATCCAGAGGACCTGAGTGGGTCACTAGGGTGAGACCCAGATGATGGCAGAAGAGAAGTGATTGCTGCAAGTTGTCTCCTGATCTCCACGTGTCCTCTCCAACTTCCCCCAAACACAGACAAACAAAATTTTAAAACATTTAAAAATAGTGTGATGGCACAAGCCTTTAATGCCAGCACTCAGAGGTCAGAGGCAAGTGGGTCTCTGTGAGTTCAAGACCAGCCTGGTCTAGTGGTCCAGGATATAAGACTTCCAATTTCTCTGATCCTGAGTCTTATTATTATTGTTATTATTATTATGTGGACAAACAAATGGGGGGAGGAAGAGAAGGAAAAGGAGGAGGAAGATAAGAAGGAAGAGGAGGAGCTATCATGTCCGCTCTATACCCCAGACTTTCCAAACTCTCTCTGCTTCAGTTTCTTAAAGCTTTGTAGTCTTTACTACAAAGTAACAAGCACCCCCAAACCCAGTAGCTTAACTGTGCATGAACAGGGGTACTGGTCCACCCCGGAAATCCAGGTTTCCTCCCTCTGCCATCTTCTAGGGAAAGCAGCCCTGCCTATCAGAGCAAATGCCTGAAGCCTCTGGGAGACTTGTTAAAGCTCGGCTGCTGGGCTATGCCCCACTTCAGTCTCTTTGGATGGAACAGAGGCTCACACTTTTGGTCCAGCTTGAGAACTGAGGCAGTAGGCCATAGTAACTCTTAGGTCTCTGAATCTAGCTGATAGCTGAGGGAAAAAAGGTACGGAAGGTTACATAGGAATCTTAATGAGACAAGACACATTCGGTTGGCCGGAAGCTTATCAGGTGACCCTCATCAAACCCCAGGGGATCCTAGGAAATGGCAACTATATGTGTTTCTAGGAAATGGAGGGCATTGACGCCGGTAGGGGTTCCTGCACTGGTCTCTTCAAGGACCTTCCCCTCCAACAATCCAGGTGGCTTTCCCTACATGATGTCGGGTTGTTCCTAAAGCTTCACAGGAGAAATAAACAAGCCCAGGGACAGAAAGCTGGGAGAAAATTGAACTATGGTCCAGACTCTGACCTGCCTGATTCCAGGGTTAGATGAGGTACTGCTGGAGTCAGGCGAAATCTGTCGCTATCTGCCTGGGCGACACCGGTTGCCACTCTTCCTTCCTTTCCTGGTTCTAATACTAACCTCAGCTAGGCAATGTTACCCGAGGGATCAAGCCAGCAGGGGGCAAGAGTCAAGGCACCCCACTGGCCCACAGGGTGGATACCATGGCAGAGGAACCAGAAGTCTTTAGGATTTGATATCCAGGAATCCAAAAGTGACTTCTAGCCTGTGCCTGCAAGCTAGAGGCCGAAGGATCCTTCAGTGGGATGCAGAGCCGGGAACCCTAGGAGGAGGAAGGCAGGCTTGGAAAGAGGAACCTGGGGAAAGTGGTAGATTTCTGACGATGGGAAAAAGTAGAGATTTAAGGGCTGATGTGACCAGCCTCATGGTGAAGATAAGGAAACTGATATTTAACCAAGCAGGTACTTAGGTGAGTTCTCACAAACAACAGCTGTAGCATTTGACTTCAGCCCCAATTAAGGTGTGTGATTCACTTGCATCCTTTCAGGGCGACGCTTCGGGGATATTACCAGTGGTGGCATTCTGCCAATGATGGCAGGCAGATCTGGGCCTACGTCCTGCCCTTTTGACTCCTGCCCACGCAAATGAGGACACATGACTTCCAATTTCTCTAATCCTTGGTCTCCTTATCTATAAAAAAAAATGCTGAGTAGGTGTGCCTACCTCAGAGGACAAATGAGAAACATAATGAGCAAAGATAGCAAGTAATTCACTTAATAGCTGTTCATTGGACACCAAGAAGGCACGCAGCTCTAGGCTATGTGGAAAAGTAAACCCATCTCCCGGTGGTCATAGAACAAGCACGAGAAACCATACATGAGTCAGATTCTAAGTCATTCAAGGAGACTGAGTGAGAGAAGTAAGGAGTAGGGTTGAGGGCACCTAACCTTGGAGAAGGATGGGGGCGGGGGAGGTCCATTGTATAAGCAGATGGAGAAGGTGGAGCAACAGACATTGAGAAAACAAAGAAGAGATGGTTTGCGAGCCAAGGGACAGAGGATAGAGGTCAGGGTAGCTGTTTGAGTGACTGGCAGGAACATTAAAGAGAAGAAGCCAATAAGGTGTGGGGCTATCGCATATGTCGGGGATTTCCAAAGAAATGGGACCAAAGGGACCTTCAATCCCCAGCACCCAGGAGGCAAAGGTTACAGTGGCCTCTGTGGCCTGGTCTACAAGGTGAGTTCTAGGACAGCCAATACTACATGGTGAGATCCTGTCTCAAAGGGAGTTTTAGTCTAAGAAACTGACTTCCGATTGTGGGGCTTGGCATAGTCCCAAAGCCCCAGGGCAGCCAGCCAAATGGAACTCAAGCAGGAGCTGACGCCACTGTCCTGAGGTGACAATGGGCCCTAGAAAGCTCAGTCTGGGCTCTTCAGGTTCTCAATTGACGGGACACAGCCTATCTACATCACGTAGTCCAGGGTGTCTTCCATACCTATCAGCCACACCCAAATAGGCTGTGGCTTGGCAGCCAATCACATGGATACTGCAAGCCCAAGGCAATGGCAGGGAACAAAATATGACCACTAGGAGGACTGGGCTATCTCTGGGTATTGGAGGCAATTGGAAGAGAATATAAGCCAGGGGCTTAGATGGCTGGCACTAGAAACTACATCAATGAAGACAGATGTGAGGGAGTGGAGGATGGGGAGGAGAACCTAGGGCCTCTGTGGTCAAGCAGTCCTATAGGTGGAATTAAAGAGGATATTCTAGAAAGACTGTGGTAAAGCTGGGCCTGGTGGCTTATGCTTGTAATCCAGTTCTAGGGACAGAGGTAAAGGGGTCTCTGGGCTCTTTGGCCAGACTAGGTTACTCAGAGAACTTCGGGTTCAGTGAGAGATCCTGTCTCAAAATATGAGGTAAACAGTATCTGAAGAGCCATAGCCATGAACCTCTTCTGGCTTACACACACACACACACACACACACAAGCGTGCACCCACACGCATGCACATGTGCACAGCCATACAATATCTCATCAACCATTAAAACTGATTGCATATTTAAACACTAGTTTGGCCTGGTGGCTTAGGCAGTAAAATGTTCTAACCTTGTTCCCTAGAACCCGAGGAACAGCCAGCCTTGACTAATGAATAAGTTCTAGGCCAAGGAGACCTTGTCTCCAAGGAGGTGGGTGCTTTCTCTAAGGGTGGCTGAGGTTTTCTCTGTCCTTTGTATGTGTGTGTACAACACATACACACACACACACACACACAGAGGAAGAGAGAGAAAGAGAGAGAGAAATACTTTTTGCGTATACAGGTTTAAAAAGCTACCAAAGTATACATTATTAGCATTGTCATCAACATCATCATTAAGTTTATTTACTTCTTTTGTCCAGGGCCTTGTGTGAACTAGTTAAGTACTATAGCACTGATCTACACCCTAGCCTTTTACTTTGTTTTTAAATGTGACTAGTCAGACCATTTAAATTATGTAGAATTAAATATTTGTAATATTCCTGAACAAGGGAGATCAAGAGGGTACAAACATTGGCCCAGGTGCTAAATCTGGCGTATTACCTCTGTTTGTCCAACCTTTGAACTCAAATACACTTTACTTTAAAAAAAAATCATGTGAGAGTTAGAGAGGTGGCTCAGCAGTTAAGAGCACTGGCTGCCTTTCCAAAGGACCTGGGTTCAAATCCCAGCACCCACATGGTAGTTCACAGCTGTAATTCTGGCTCCAGGGGATCTGACACGCTCACACAAACATTCATGGAGGCAAAACACCAATGTAAATAAACTAAAATAATTTTTAAAATAATGTGTACAGGTGCATAAGGACAACTCTTGCTATGTGTGGAGGTCAGAGGACACCTTGTAGGAGTCAGCCCTCTCCTTCCACCATGTGGGGCCCAGGGATCAAACTCAAGTCCTCAGACTCAGCAGAATGTGCCTTTACCCGCTGAACCATCCAGCCCACTGCAGTTTTAATCTCTTTTGAAAGTCTTGGAATGAACCAAAAGGGACAGAGAGATTTCTAGTGATCAAAAAGCACTGGCCGCTCTTCCGGTGGACCTAAGCTCTATACATAGCCGTTCACAACCATTTGTAACTCCAGCTCCAGGGGATCCCTCTCCCTCTTCTGACCTCTGTGGGCACCAGGCATGAGTGTGATACACAGACACACATGCAGGCAAAACACTAACACACAAATTAAAAGCATACATTTGTGTTATTTTATGTATATGTTATGTGCTGTCTGCATATCACAAGTATACCTGGTGCCATCAGAGGCTTATGAGCTGCCACGTGGGTGCTGGATACTGACCTGGGCCCTCTGCAAGAGCAGCAAGTTCTCTTAACCGCTGGGCCATCTCTCCACGCCTGACACATAGCATTTTTTAAGATAAGAAAAAGAGCAAGCAATATACATAGATGTATGCACGCATGTATGTATGTACATCTCACAGCCCATTAAACTGACAGAAAACTTAAAATTTGGTGCACACAAATAAAGCTTTATTGAAACATAGCCTGGCTTGTTTCAGGGTGGTCTGTTACAAGAGTGGGGGTGGGGAAGCCAGCAACACTGGACATTCTGACACTTGGGATTCTGTTGGCCCCAACAGAATGGTGATATTCGACCTTCCCTGTCAGCATGTGCCAGTGTGGCCCACAGAAATGTATGTTTCTCGGGTACAGTTCCCAGCTCCGGTGGGAGGTGGAGACTCTTCGCATTACTAAACAGTAGATAAATGGCCGCTGGCCTGAGTGGGATGAGCCAGGTGCTGTGTCTTTTCTGAGTCCCCGCTGGTCAGGTTCTGAATTCTCTACTACCCAGAGGGAGAAACTGATGCTCAAAGGTTCATAGAGCTTGACCTCGCACCCAGCCCCAGCGATGAGTGGTCATCCTCTTTGTCGCTGCCCGAAGGAATGTGCCCACCCGTCCCCTGCTGACGCCAGGGCCTTTGTGCTGGGTGGGAATGTCTTCCTGTGTTTCTCTGCCTGTGTTTTCCCCGGATCCTGTGGGCTGAGCCACATCCCTGGGGGCTGCCTCGCCCAAGGCTGTGTGCAGCGTCCCAGGAGGGGGTGGCCCGGGCAGAGAGGCTCCAGACCTAGCTGTGATTTCATAAGCAGACACTTAAGGTCCTGATGCCCGGCGCAGCCCGTGTGGGACAGGCCCCTCCGCTAATTGTCCATTGCCTGCTGCGTCCGGCCAGCCGGCGTCTCCGAGCTCATTAGGAAGGGGAAGAGGGGGGGTCTGGGAAGAGGCTCCTCCAGCTCCCAGGGCCTCCTTAGAGATGTTATCGCAGCAGACAGCTCAGCTGCACCCACTCCTCCCCAGGAGGATCAAAACAAGGCCAGTTTGCTCTGAGCATCTCGCTCCAAGCATCGCTCAGAAAGGGCATGAGCCTTGAGTGCAAATCCAGACTCCGGCTGCATGACCTTGAACAAGAGATTCAAGGTGGCTGGACCTCATTTTTTTTTTCTCGTCTGAAAAATGCTGCTAACACATGATCTGTTTCACTGAGGAAATATATAATGTAATGGTGACAAGCAGCAGCGGGGGAGCAAGGCAGCCTAGGTTCAAACCCGAGCTCCTCTGAGAATGATGAGCTGGCTGTGTGACTGGAGCAAGTGAGCAAGGGAGGGAGGGAGTGAGCAGCTGCCTCAGTTCCCACATCTCCAGACTGTAGCTAAGTCAATACCGCGTGCTTTTCTCCTGCCGTGGCCTGGTAGACCAACGTAAGTCAGAACATGCAAAAAGTGTTTGGTGATGGCCTGAAGAGCTGGTTCAGTGGTTAAGAGCACCAGCTGCTCTTCCAGAGGATCCGGGTTCAATTCCCAGCACCTACGTGGCAACTCACAGCTATCTGTTACTCCGGTTCCAGAGGATCTGACACTCTCCCGCAAACATAAACAAACGCAGGCAAAACACCAGTGCATGTGAAACAAAAATAAACGCGTCTTTTATTTTTTTTTAAGGGCTTGATGAAATACATGGCAAAAGCAAGGTGAGGAAAGGGTTGTTCTGTCTCACAGAGTAAGGGAACAGTCTGTTGTAGTGGGGAAGGCAGGGAGGCAGGAGCATGAGGCAGCAGGCCGCACTGTCTCCTCAGTCAGAAAGGAGAGATAAGTGCTGGTGCCTAGTTCACTGTCTCCTTTCTCTTTGGTCTATGACCCCAGCCCATGGCATGGCACTGCCCGCATTCCTGGTGGTCTACCCAGCTCAGGTAACCTAGATAATCCTCCGTAGGCATGCCCAGAGATATCGTCCCTCCAGCAGCGGTTCTCGGCTCCATCAAACTGATAACCAGTATTACCCATGGCGGGGTGCTCCACAAAGATTTGGCATTACTAACTGCCACCTCTTTGAGGGTGATGACAAGGTACCACAAAAGCTCCCTGGATGTTCTGCCTGTAGACACCCACCAGATCACATTTCCCGCCTTCCCTTGCATGGAGGCAGAAACACATGGTTGGATTGGAGATGGATGGACACTCTTGGCGTGCACAGGCTCCTCCTCTGGCTGGAATGCCTAACAAGATAATGCTATTGAATGGAGAGAAGCAGAGTCCAGTACACAGGAACCCTGTGATGTTAGTTTACTGTCAGCTTGACACAAGCTAAGGTCATCCAGGAAGAGAGAACCTCATAGGAGAAAATGCCTTTATTAGATTGGCCTTTGGGCATGTCTGTGGGGGTATTTTCTTGATTAATGGTTGGGATGGGAGGGTCCAGCCCATGGTGAGCACTATCATCCCCTAGCTGGTGCTCCTGGGTGCTGTAATAAAACTGGCTAAGCAAGCCATGATGAGAAGATCGTAAACAGATTTCCTCCATGGCCTCTGCATCAGTTCCTGTCTCCAGGTTCCTGCCTTGCATTCCTGTTGTGACTTCCCTTGATGACGTAAACTGTAAGCCAAATAAACCACCTCTTCCCTAATTTGCCATTGGCCATGGTGTTATCATAGCAACAAAAAGCAAATAGGGCAGGCTCTAAACCACAGTGTCATGCATGGCTGCCCCAACCTCCCAACCTACCCCAATCTGTACTGATAAGAGCATGGAACAAGCTTGCTTTGAGCAAAGGGACAGGCATTTGGAAGTCTGTTTTTTTATCAGTTCACTGGCCTTGCATGAAATAGAAGTCACAATGGCTTGGGGGGGGGGCAATCATTTAGTGTCAATGGGAGTCTCTTGGCACACTCTAGGAAGATCATTTAACCACAGGCAAGAAGAGATTCATAGACAGTGATCTTCTGTTCCCATGGTCTTGGTCACACAGGGAGTGGTGTAGGCATGCTGAGATGGTGTTTCCTCCCCTGGAGATAGACAAGCCTAAGAGCTACCTAGGCCATAGACCAAGAAGGCCTACTCTGAGGCCAGGTCTTGGGTTCTTGCATGAGAATAAATACCTTGACCTCCAGCAGGCCCTCCTGGTCCTGATCCCTGAATAGGGTCACCTATGAGTGTTTCTGGCAGAAAAGGCTCCTTCTCTTCATGGTCACAGCTGCTGCCATTCATTTGTTCATGTATTTGTTTGATATCTGGCATATCAGCTCTCTAGGCCACAAAGCAGATAGGGACAGGGACATTTAGATAATTTTTCTTCTTTCCCTACCTTTCTCTCTTCTTTCTTTTCTTCTTTCCTTCTTCCCACCCTTCCTTCCTTGCTTCCTTCCTATCTTCCTTTTTCTTCTTTTCTTTTCTTTTTTTTCTTTGACATTGTCCCCTCTACCCCAGGATAATCTCAAACTCTCTGTGTAACCAAGGATGACCTTGAACATCTAATCCTCCTGTTTCTATACTCCCAGAGTACTAACATTACTGGGTTTCACCACCATACTCAGTCACAAAACCCGATTTCTCTGAGTGTTTCACACACACACACACACACACACACCTTTTCTGTGTACTGCCTGACTATAACCATACACTCAGAGGCCAGTGAAGGACATCTGCTCTATCACTTTCTGCATTTCTTCCCTTGAAACAGGGTCTCTCACTAAACTTAGAGCTAGGCTGGCAGCCAACAAGCCCCAGGGATCCTCCTGCCTCTGCCTCCCACAGTGGGGATCACACCTGGCTTTTTATGTGGATGCTGAGGATTTGAACTAGATTCACATGCTTGAACAATGAGTGTTTTACCCATTAAGTCATCTCACCAGCCTCAGAATTTCTTACTGTACCTGTAGACCCAAGAGGACTAGCTGGCACTGTATGATACCTGTCAGCTGGGTAGCTTCAACCATCACTTCCTCAGCTTTGGTGCCTCTCACTTATAATACAGGCACAAAACACATTTATTGTGAAAATAGGAAGTTTGTTATGAAAGCGTTGTTTTCCAGGGCTTGACACACAGCTGGGACTCCATGCCTGGTAGTTTCTACTGCTTCTGTCACTGCTGTCACTTGTCCAGGATTAGGGTTTCCCTGAGTAGGCAGTGAAGTAGGAGTAGTTTATTGGGAGGAAGATCCTGAAGAGCACCAAGACTTAAGGTGTATGAAGAAGCCCTTGAATTTGGGTTGAACTTAGCCATTAACCTGGAATGAGTGCTTTAAGCAAGATTAAAGACTACAATATTGACATATACCTTTAATCCCAGCACTTGAGTTCAAGGCCAACCAGGTCTACATAGCCAGTTCCTAGCTAGCCAGAGCTACACAGTCAGCCCCTGTGTAGCAAAACCAACCATCCTTCAACTTCTGTCTCACACGTGGGGTCTCTAAGATAGCTTTCTCTAGGTGTATCTTACAACAGTGTCAGATCTTCAAATATCCCTGTGTAGTGAGCAACAGAGACCTCCAGGGAGCAACCAGGAAAGCAAGCCTGGAAGTGGGTAGTCCACCCTGTGAAGAGTTGTTAGAAGAAAACATAGCTCTAGCTATGTCTCAAGTGTAGCCTCCTCAGAGAAGCTGATCCACCCATCTATGCCGAATCAGAATCCTTCTCTGCATGTGAAAGAATAAGTGTGTTTTTCAGTTACCGCACTGGGGGAATATTTGTTACCCAACAACAACTAGCTGATACACTCTGCTACCAAGTGGATTCTTAAAGAGGCCAACTGAGAACTCAGTCTTCTGAGAAATTCTGGAGACCATTCAGAGAGGGCCTTGGAGTAAGGTCCATTCCAAACTGGGGTACTGTTTCCGCACAGCTGTCTTTCCTTTGTACAGGGTAACTGCTAAAGATTACCTTGCCAGCATTTCCACCTTGCCCCTCACTGAGGCCCAGAGAAAGACTGCAGATGGAGGTTTGCAGCCTGCAACAAAGGCCATTCTTGAACAGTGAGTGTAAGGAAGGCAGTTGTATAGAGATGCTCAGATATGGTGGCGAACATCCAACTTTCCAGATGGCTCCAAACCCCCACATCTCTTCCTTTTCCACATAAACAAGTTGTTAAATGTATTTAACTAGGGACAAGGGGATGGCTCAGTGAGTAGAGCTTTTGCTTTGCAAGCCTGACACTTGAGTTCAATCTCCAGAATCCATGCTTAAAAACAAACAAACAAAAACAAACAAACAAAAAAGAAACATGTGTAACATGTGTGCATGCATTTAAATACATACCACACACACATGCACATAGAGTGCATAGACACACATGCACATAGAGTGTATAGACACACATGCACATAGAGTGTATACATCACACACACACACACACACACACACAGAGTGTGTACACAAACACATGAGAACACATGCACTCCCAGAGTGTATGGCCAAAGCAGCTTCCTTTGTGAGCCTCCTGAGCATGTTTCTTAAAAACAGAAGATTTCGTGGCTGAGAAGGTAAAAGGTTTTTCTTCTTCTCCCTTTTCTTTACTGAATTTACTGTGTGCCTCAAAAGCAGCAGCAGCAGCAGCAGCAAAAAAAAAAAAAAAATAGCACCGTGGGGGGACAGCTCAGTGGCAGAAAGTTTGCCTGAAAAATAGCAGCGAGTTCTGACACCAAACGCACCACCGTGGCGTAATTAAGCAGCGGGGTCCCACAGAACGGCATTCTTTATATTGCCTCATAAAATACCTAATATCGAACTTTATAAATTACATCGATGCCTTTGAACAAACAGCGCGTTCTTTTTAATAAATAAAACGTTGGGAATTATTTCCTGGAAGTGCGTTTTGGACGTTAATAACTGGCTTCAAATGAAATTCTGCTTCGGAGCGATAAGCAAATGTAATTGCCGTAAACTAAAACAGCCTGGAAAGCTTTACCTGCTCTGGCGAGAGAGCCGAATATTCAGCTCGCATAGCCATCAAGATATATAACCTGAGACTCTGAATAAACCCAATTCCATCTCAAAACACAGAGAGCTCAGAAACTTAGGCCCAAGGACATAAATACAAGGTATTTCCTGGAATTAGTTTCATATGCTTTTATACATTGCACTTATCAATTGATCTGACATGGTATCTTAGCCACTTTAAAAATTACGTATCCTGAGTCCGAAAAACATGGGCTTTCATGATGTCTGGTACTCTGGGTTACAAAAGGCATATGCTTACTTATTTTAAGGTTAAAAACATCAATATTTCCACATCATTAAAAATAATAATTGCAATAATATAAATCTTACTCAATATTTTAGACGCGAGTCAGCCAGCCTCTGCATGAAGGGATCACAAAGAGCCAGCACTTACTTTCTTATGGTCACAGCTCAGAAGGTTAAACATTTTTATATCTGTGTGTGTGTGTGTTTGTGTGTTTGTGTGTGTGTGTGTCTGTAGAGAGTCCAGAGGACAGCCACCTTTAAAATGGGATCTCTTTCTTGCCCCAGACCTCACTGATTCAGCCAGCTGGATTGACTAGCAGTCCCCAGGGGTACTCCTGTCTGGAATTATAGAAATGCCCCACAAGGCTAGGCTCTTTACACTGGGGCTTGAGCCCAGATCCCTGTGTTTGAGCAGCTAGTTCTTTACTGATGGAGCCATCTTCCCAGAGCCTGGTTTCGTATCTTTAAATGATTGGAGTGGAAATAGGAGTGAGCATAAGTGGGATATTTTGTGATTATGTGTCAATTATACAAAATTCAAATTTCAGCATCATTTCTTAGTCAGAGTTACTATCAGTGTGATAAACATTGTGAAAGAAGCCCATTGGGGCAGCTCACACCTTTTATCCCAGCACCTGGGAGGCAGAGGGAGGTGCATCTCTTTGAGTTCAAGGCTAGCCTGGTCTATAAAGCAAGTTCCAAGACAGCCAGGGCTACACACAGAGAAGCTTTGTCTTGAAAGAAAGACAGAAAGAAAGACAGACAGACAGACAGAAAGAAAGAGAAAGAAAGAGCAGAAAGAAGGAAGAAAGAAAGAGAGAAAGAAGACAAATTAAAAAACATTGCTGTTCACCATCAAAGGAAGTCAGGACAGGAATTCAAACAGGTCAGAAACCTAGAGACAGGGGCTGATTCAGAGGCCATGGAGAAGTGCTGCTTACTCCAGGACTCCAGGGCTCCTCCTCCTGGATGGCCCTTCCTGCACAGCTCTATCTTAAAGAGACATTGTCTCAAATGAGGTTCGCTCCTCTCAGATGACTCTAGCTTGTGTTAAATGAAACAACACAAATTAGCCAACACAGCATCCATACGTAAAATTTTGAATGGCACTCAAGCATACCTCTATCTGCATATTAATTCTGGTAGCTTTACACTGTTACCACAAGGCTGAGCTGTGATAACCAAGGTCTTATGACCTTGGATATGTATCACCACACACCCTTCTAGAAAAGGCATGGATACCAATCTTGTGTCCCCAAGGTCTTAAAAGCACAGTGTTTATGTCCAGTCTCCCCTTTCAGAGTCCATCTGTCTGAGAGATAGAACCATAATACAGACTACTACCACCTCCTCCATCTTATCCTGGCAGGACACTGCTGGGAAAGAACAGGCAGAGCAATACACTAGGCCGTATTCATACTGAAATATAAAACACACCTCTTTCCCCTCCCCTTCATCCCCCACCTGCCCCCGCATGTGTCCTTCACGAAGCCAGCTGGGGGCACTGTTTGGGAGAATATGAAATCTTTGGAGTTTAAGGCCTCACTAGTCAACTGGAGGTAGACCTTGAATTCTGGGTTCCACACCACCTCTGTTTCCTATGTGGCCATGCCGTGAGCTGCTGCTCCATGTTCCATCTGCCCTGGATGATGTGTATGGTGCAGGCCCACCCTCTACACCCTCCCTCCACACTCTTCAAGTGCCAGGGATCAGAACTTAAGTTACCATGTTTGTAAGGCAAGCATTTCACCCACCGAGCCATCCTCCCAGCCTACGGGTAGACTTCAGCACCTCGCCAATGTGTTCACCTTTAAATAAACCAGCCATTCACCAGTGACTGGGCATTTAGCTTGTTTTCTAGTACATTTAACCCATTGCACACAAGGCACAGATGAATGTTTTTATTGTTAAATACATGCAGATTTTCTTGGCATATTTGAAAACTCATATTGTCACCTTCAAGTAGTTATAGATGATAATGACTATAAAGATCTGTTTTATGTGTGTGTGTGCATAAACCTGTACAACTGTGAAGATCAGAAAAGGATCTGGCCCCTCTGAATACAGGTTTTGGGCATTTGTGGGACACACAGCTTCTTAGATGGGTTCTGGAGGTCTAAGCCTCAGTTCCCACAACTGTGAAGTGAGCACATTTCATCAAGGGGCCAACTCTTTAGCCGTTGATAAGTCCTGCAGTATTATATAATAGTGGCTTTCACTTGTGAAGGCACATCGTGTGCACACATACAGCCGACATTTACTAAGGACCTACCATATTCTGAGATGAAAGTATTTGCTCTATGAGGATCATGGGAGAAGGGAGGATAAGAGAGAGGACAGGAGAAAAGTGGAGAGGGGAGGGGGAAGGGAGGGGAAGGAAGAGAAAGAGGAGTAGGCAGAGATAAGCAACCAGTTCCTTGGTAGATAAACAGGAGCAAAGGTAGAGGCAAGGAATTAATAGTCACTTGAAAAGAGACAAACAAAGGGTTATTTTTTTTCCATCCATGGTGATGGCCATGGTGACAGATTAGAGCAGGCGCCCACCACATGCGTCAGGCCCCCTCTCAGGCTGCCATTATTTATCTGTTCAACCTCTTGCTTTTTCCCTTGCTTTAAAGTGAAATGCGCAAACAGTTTCACTTCAAAGGGGAAAAATTCTCATAAATGTCATTTTACTGCCGGCCTAGAAGAATAGCAAAACCCCCGCTCTGAAAGCAAGGGGGTGGGTGTGGGGTCCCCGGGAACAGCTGTGACTAAGGGGGGAGGTGTGCATGCTGGCTTCTGGGGGTAGGAGAGTCAGGCCATTGAACCCAGCTGGGCTCCTCCCTTGTGGGCCCTCCTTTTTAATTTCCATCCCCCCCCCTATATTTATCTTTGTGTGTGTACACACCTGTCACGGTGCATGTTCGGAGGTCAGAAGACAACACACAACCTCAGTTGTCAGGCCTCGATTTCCGGATTTTGTGAGACGTGCTCTCTTGTTCTGTGTACACCAGGCTAGCTTCAGGAGAGTCTCCTGTGTTTCCCACTACGAATAGACAAATGCACTGCTGTGTCTGGCTCTTTCAGATGCAGGAAATCAAACTCAGGTCTGTTTGCTGGCATAGCAAGTGCTTTACCCACTTAGCCATGTCCCTGGATCCTCAGATCCCCTTCCTTTTAGCCAGGTGTGTACCTCTCCGTCTGCAGTGGAGACGTGTTAAAGTGAGTGTTAGTTTTAAACTACTTTTTATTTGGGTTTCCTTGTGCCTCTACCTCCCTTGCAATCTCCCTTCCCAATCCTAGGTAGGAGAGAAAGCAGGTTAGAAGGGACAGGGGACTGAGACCTCTTTAGACTTAGTTCCGGCTGGTTAGGGTCATCAGGTTCTTTAGGAAAATACCAATCTCAGTCAGGATATCCGGCAGTCCAACAACAGCAAACGGCAAATGCGCAGGATGAGCAAGCAGCCTTCTTCCTCCTCTACCTGTCTCCTGGAAGCCCTCACTCTCCCTGGGCTCTGCTATTTATACTCTCCCAGAGTCCTCAGCACTCCTCTAGCTCCAGCTGGCAAAGACCATGCCCCTCTCCAGACCCCACAAGGCTATTATCAGCTGTGAATAAACTAAGGCAGTCCTATCTCCCATACTTGGGATTAAAACAAAAACATAGTAACATAACATAACTGAGGGTTTAAAAAATTTTTATTTATTATGTACACAGTGTTCTGCCTGCATATATACCTGCATGCCAGAAGAGGGAACCGATAGTTGTGTTATTGAGAATTGAACTCAGGACCTCTAGAAGAGCAGCCAGTGCTCTTAACCTCTGAGCCATTTCTCTAGTCCCCCCCCCTTTTTTTAAAGACAGGGTTTCTCTGTGTAGCCTTGGCTGTTCTGGATTTGCTTTGTTATCCAGGTTGACCTCGAACTCACAGAGATCCACCTGCCTCTGCCTCCCTGAGTGCTGGGATTACAGGCATGTACCAAGACGCCTAGCTCATAGCTGAGTTTTTAAAGAAACCAAAACTTCCACTATACTTTAAATAGTGACCATCGCAAGGAGCCACTGTAGGATCCTTCTTCCCACAGCAAATATGATCACCAGCAAATTAGCATATATCCTGTGCCTAGCATCGTCTCTGTCACTATCTTTGGGCTTCTCAAAAAAGAACAGAGCTGTGTCTCGCTGTCCTGCTCCTGCGGATGGATGTGGGGAGCAGTGGTACCTCACAACTGTGGATGATGAGGCTGGGAGTTATCAAATGTGATTTCTATGTGGGAAATGGGAACTGGGAAACATTCTATAGCAAGTGAGCCAACATGTAGACAGACCAGAGACCCAAGAGTGCTTCCTGCCCCCTTCCACCTGGCCACCTTCCAAGGCAGAAGTTGCACTGTCAGCCTCCCTTGCAGCTATGAGACAAGGCTTTATTCTGGAATCATCAGTAAGTGTCTACTGGGGAGACATTAGAAACATTACAATTTTATTAAAAAGAAAACAAAAACTATATTAGCAGGCTTTTTCCTCGTCCCCTTTCCCACCTCTCTATCCACCTCCCCCTGCCCCAGGAATATAGGAAATGACAGTCTAATGGCCATGAACGTAAATCTGGGAAGGGGCTGGTGAGATGGTTCAGTCAATACAGTGCTAAGCCTCACAAGGATGAAGATGTGAGTTTACATCCCCAGAACGTATGTAAACAGACAGGCATGATGGTGTGGACCTGTAATCTCAGTGATGGAAAGGTGGGAGGTGCAGACAGACAGACAGACAGACAGGTTCCCTGGAAGCTCTCAGGCTGACTAGCCCCGTTCATGTGTCGAAGTTTCAAGCCAACAAAAGACTGGCTCAAACAAATCAAATCAAAGAAAATCAGCCTGAGGACTGACACTCAAGGTTATCCTGTGGCCTATACAGACACTGCCCATGAGCACACCGGCAACCACCCACCCCACACGAACATACACACACACAAGAAAAGCAAACCCCTTCACAGCGGTTCCCAGTAGAAAGCCGCTAACCTCTCTGCGGGTACCACCACCCACGCGCTGAAGGCCACAAGCTCTTGAGGCTGGGGCAGGAGCCGCGGACTTTACGTTTCCTGTGAGCTGCTGCCATATGCTCTCCTAACTAATGTACAGCGCAAGAGAGGGAGCCTTCCCTGCCTTGTACCAGGCTCCCTGGAATCGATGCTGGAAGCAGCCCAGAGAGCTTATAAGGGATTTTGGCTTCTGCATTGCCAACAGCCAGAGGGAAGTTTCCTGTGAATGAGTCTCCGGTAGGCTCAGGTGTTTGAACACTTAATCACCAGTTGGTGGAGCTGTTTAGGGGGGAAGTTGAGAAGGTACAGTGTAGCCAGAGAAACAATGGCGCTGAAAGCGGCCACTGAGGGTGTGTACCCTCTCCAGGCTTCTGGTTCTCTCCTCCCTCTTCTCCCTCATCCCTCCCCTTCTACTTCTTACTCTCCTCCCCTCCCCCCCCCCTTCATGCTTGGAGTTGAAGATATGATCTCTCAGCTTCTTCCTGCTTCGGCTGCTATGCCTCTCTGCCATGGTGGGGTCTTATCTCTCTGGAGCAGCAGAAACAGCCAGAATAAACTCCTGCTTTTAGAACTTGCTTTTGGTCATAGTGTCTCATTACAGCAACAACCAGCCAGCCCTTCTCAGAGGACAGAGACGCGGAGCTGCCCTCTGTTCCATTCCAGAGTTCCGAGTAAGGTGGTACCTGAGATGCTGGCCTGGAGCAGGAGGGCCAAGACCCTGCCAAAGCAGAATCCCCAGCTGGGGGAGGCCATGCTGCCCTCTCTCCCCCCTCCCCACACACTGAGGACCTGAGGATGATTCTCTTTGGGGGCCTGGAAAGTCCCTCAAAGACATGTCTGATTTTCCCAGAGAATCTCCTTCCTGGAAGTCTCAGCTGTTTACAGCTGGAGGTTCATAGACCTTTAGGCGTCACAGCTAGAGGTATGAACACTGTTTGTTCACCTTGTCCATTTTCCCTAGATGTACATCACGCTTCTCTAAGAGATGGGTTTGTCTACACTCATCTTTGGGAGAAAATACCTTGTAGGGCCAGAAGAGATGGCTCTGTTAGGACAGTGTTCATTATGAAAGTGTGAAAACCAGAGTTAAATCCCCAGAATCCACATGAGGTCTGAGATGACAGGTCTGCTATGCATGACCCCTGGATGGCCCCTGTGACACCACCACACCAATGTTAGTAACCTGCCAAGAGCATTTGCTGAGTGACTGTATAAAGGAAGAAATGAATGAAGTATGTGGTGAATGGGAGCCTCACTCTTGTTTGATGGACAGGCACATCCACCATTTTTAAAAAAAGGGATACCCAAATATAAACTTGGTGTGAGTTTAAAAATATAAAAAAAATTTAAAAGTCTCTACCCAAGAGTGAGAGAACCTGGATGTGAATTTAGCAAAATGCAGGTGGAAGTTCAGTTTAGTGATGGCGATGCTGACCCAGTCAGTTTCTGCTACCCACTTCCTACTTCTCATGGCCCCACTTCCCACTATGACCTATGTTTCGGGTTTCAACAGAGGGAAATGCTTGGTTTTGCTTTGTTTCTTTGTTTTGTTTTTTTAAGAGTTGAATATAACAGAGCTTTGAACGACCATGTCAGTAGACTTCTCGGGGCAGAAGAGACCAGAGGGGTACCACACACCACTGCCACAGTGGAGGTCACACTGTGGAGACACAAAGGACAATGGAACTTTGAGCCTAGAGCAAGGTCTGGCTTAGGAGAGGTACTCACTAAGAGTCTTGGGATGGAAGAAGAGGAGGAAAATATATGGGGGGGGGAGGGTAGATAAAATGCACCCCGGGGGAGAGGAGACAAGGTGGAGAGAGGGAGGGGACAGCAAGGGAAGGAGGGAAAGAAAGGTTGCAAGGAGAGAGAGAAAAGGAATAGAAGGAGGGGAGGGGACAAAAGGGAAGGGGAGGAGAGAGGAGGGAAAGAAAGGGAAGAGAAGGAAAGCATCCTCCACAGAGCCTGTGGCTTCTGACCTGCTCCTGGACAGGGCAGGGTAGTCCTGTGAGCAAGGTCAGGCCTTGGTCCAGAGCACATATTTACTCTACATCAACACCAGGTCTATAACCCGGAGCCCAAGAGGACACAAGGATCTGAGCCCTCTGAGCCAGCCTTCAGGTCCCTCTATGCTTTGGCCAGTCACGGTGGCATCCTCATTTGCATAGGGGCCTGGACACACACAGAGGTAATGGCAGAGATGCAGAACACAATCACACACACAGTTCTAACTGGTAGAGACCCCAAACCTTATGTCATTCATTCATGTGTGTGTGTGTGTGTGTCTGTGTATGCATGTTCAGGTGTGTATGTATTCATGTGTGTGGAGGTCAGAGGTCAACCTCAGGTGCCATTCCTTGGGAAGCAGCCACCTTGATTTATTGACTAGTTTAGACTGACTGGCCAGCAAGCTCTGGAGGTCTTCTGTCCCCATGTCTCCAGCGGTAGGTTATAAACGTGCACCACTGTGCCTGGCTTTATTTATCTACTTTGCATAGGTGTTGATGGGTCAACACCTCATGTTTGTGTGGCAAACACTTTACCAACTTCAGTCCTTAAGTTTTTTCTTTGTTTGTATCCGGGATGGAAAACAGCGTCTCACACATTCTAGGCAAGCTTTCTGCCATAGAACCACAGCCCAGGCCCAGCCTCTTGACTCTACCTACTGCGTATGTTTCCCCTGGAAGGGCATTTGGATCTGAAAAGAGGGTACCTCTGAGGCTGAGAATCCGCAGACCTTCAGGCCCTGTGGCGCAGCTGCTCTGTGTTCCATGCACATGTGCTGAAGGAGGAAGTCCGTCTGTGGGAGAGGAGAGGCACTGTTCCCTCAGGGTCAAGAGTAATTGTGTGTGATTAATGGCCAGTCTCTAGTGAGCCCCACACAAGGGCTCCCAGACAAACTCCTCCCTGTGGATTCAGAAGGCCAAGTGTGTCCCCTGCAAGGCCCAGAAGTCAGCACCCTCAGCTCTGGAAAAGTTTTGTAATCCTCAATTAACACAGTTTTCCTAAGGTCTGGCCCAGGGACCGGCCATGTCTGGTCCTTCTTAATGAGGACTAAAAGAGCTCACAGAGAAGGAGGGAGAATTTGTTGATTACCCGTCATGAGCCAAGTCCTGTGCCATACATCCTCTGTGACTAATTCCCTCAGTCTTCAACCCCTATCTACGATTATCCCCATGTCCCAGACAAGGAAACTGAGGCAGAGAAATGATGAGTTGTTTATGCCACACAGTAAATGGTAGAGGCAGGATTTGAACTTGGGTCATGAGGCTCTCTGTATAAGATTCTTTGGGAAATCCCATTGGCTTTGTTTTAGAATCAACGTCACATCTTTGTCCTGGTTATCAGCCACCGCCATTCCCTCCTCAACTGGCAATGGCTGAGTGTGAAACCACCAAACCATCCCCACTCCATCAACTCATGTCAGGTCAGCACCTGTCCACAACCCTGAGTGGTGCTGGCCACGCCCACTTCCTCTCATTTCCCCACACACACCAGGCTTCTGTATCTTTCTGTGCTTCTGTGATTCTTGCCTGCCCTGCAACCACATAGACAATTGCTCACCTGTAGGTGAACTGCAGTTCACCTGATCCAGCTCCTTCCACAGCACACAAAAGAAACCCGGTATCAAAACCAACCAACTACTCATATTCGGTGGCTCAAACCCAGCCTGGCATATTGAATTATTTTTTTTCTCTTTGAAGTTGAGCACATAATTTATGGGAAAAAAATTGCCACAAGAGTAGCTAGGGCCAGACTAGGTTCTGGCTGAGGCACAGCTGGATTGATTCTCTATCAGGCAGTAGGATGGCTGATTGTCATTGTCAAACTAGCTGAACTGAGAATCCTCAGTGAAAAACACACCTCTCTGAGCGGATGTTCCCAGAAAGAATTAGCTGAGGATGGAGGACGCACCCTGAATGTAAACAGCATCATTCCACAGGCCAGGGTTCTGAACTGAGGAGCGAGTGAACTGAGCACCGGGTGTCTGCCTGTTTCTGCCTCCTGACCGTGGCTGACCTCACGCTCCTGCCATGGTGCCTTCCCCACAGTGATTGGTTCTTTCGTTAGACTGTGAGACAAACAAAGAAATCAAATTTCAATCCCATCGGTTATCTCTTCCCATGTTTGTCACACCAGTGAGAAAAGTACCCAAGATGAGTCACAGAAGGTAGATTTCAACAAGTGGGGTGCATTCGCACTGTTAAAGCAGGCGGTTCTGTCCTTCAAAAGTGTGGCGTTTTGGTTGTTGTTGTTTTTTTTTTTTTTTACAGGCGTGGCCACGGCACCTAAAATCCTCACAGGATGTTGCACATTGGGTGCTGAGTGCTGGTGCTGGGATGGCTCTTCCCCCCACTTCTTGTCCTGGCGCCTCATGAGTGCTCCTCACCTGACTGACTTGTGTGGTCTTGGAGCTTCTGACCTCTGTTGTGACAGATCTCCAAACACTGGGAATCTGGAAGCAGAGAGACGTGACAGGGACTGGGTTGTCCTCTCATTTGGAGAAAGGCCTGCTTCACCCACCACAGGGAACATGATGCAGTAGGTCAGACCATGGACATTAAAGAACACTGTTAGGACAATTCTGCCATTCATTGATGTCCCAGGAGCGGCCACTGTGTGGGACTTTAGGTTCTCATTGGTATACATTCTGGGGAAAGTAAACAGCCCAGGCTCTGCCCCTGGGTATTTGCACAACCTTGGAAGGGCTCTTTGCCTCATGGGGCCTCCGTCTTCTCATCTGCAGAATAAAATTGGTGGGCCAGAAAGACTGGCAAGTGGATTTCCTGTCAACCACCTTTTCAGCCAATATGTAGGGACAGCCTGGGGGCACCCTGATGAAGGAGGTGCCATCAAATGCTGCAGCATCTGGTTCTCCACCTGGCATGAGTTCTCACTGGTTCTCACAAGCGTCTTTCATAAAACGTATATGCTTCCCTGCAGGGCCCACTTCGTGCGGGTTGGAGAGCTGAAGTTACCGCAAAGTAATGCAAGGGAACAAACCCTCTAACCATTCCAAGTGACGTTCCCCCTCGTCCTGAAAGATCTTTCATTCATAACTCAACTGCTTTTCTTTTCTCTGTCTTCTGAAATGAGGTCTCACTATGTAGCCTTGTCTAGCCTAATGGCTCTATAGACCAGGCTGGCCTTGAACTCACAGAGATCCTCCTGCCTCTGCTTTCCCAGTGCTGGGATTAAAGGTTTGTGCCACCATGCCTGACCCAATACTTGGTCTCCAGAAGATGGCGCTGTTTGGGGAGGGTGTAGACTTTTTAGGTAGCAGAACATCAGTGGAGGAAGTGAGTCACTGAGGGCAGGTTTTAAGGATTGATAGACCAGCTGCATTTCTTGCTTTGTCTATGCAGCGCAACCCTCTGCCTAATGCTGCTGCATCCTCCTCCACCAGGGTGGACTATGTCCTTTCTTACCTGAGAGTTCAAGCCAACCCCTACCCACTATGCTGCTTTTTTGTAGACATAATCACAAGGCGAAAAGTGACTTAACACAAAGATCCACCATTTCATATTTGGATTGCAGCTCTTATGCCTTCAGTTCTCACAGGACATTTTCTTGTAGGACATTTTCTCTGCTTATATAAATATGGTGACAGGAAGGGATAGATCCAGGATCCATGGGAACTGAAGCTTGAGGAATTTGGTGATCTTTTCCAAAGAAAAGACAACTAATTGCAAGTACAAAACTCGATGAGTCAGTGAGTCTTTGGAATAAAAAGAAACTACAAATCTGTACTTTTTAGAAAGCCAAAAATACAGTCGCATCCACTTCCTGACAGGAAGAGATTCTGAGCACTGGACTGTTAGGCAAGTTCATCCCTGTCCACAGGTCCAAGAGCTGACTTATCAAACACAGGAAACTATGACCTGACCGTGTGAAGGGATTTCGTCATATTCATCATCTATTGCTGACCTGTGGACAGCAATGTCCTGTGGAGCAGCTGGTCATGGTGTTTTGAGTACATAGCACCTCATGTCTCTAAACTATGTTCCTCCCCAAACCCCTAGCTATAAGTGCTTATATGTTTGTATATATACGTTTCTTTATATGACAGTTTTTCATGCATGTGTGAGTTCATGCCTTGGAGGCCAAGGGGCAACCTTGGGAGTCATCCTCAGGCGCACCACTTCCTTTGAGACTGGGTCTTTCTTGGATCCTGGCTCACCAAGCAGGATAGGCTGGCTAACCATCCAGTTCCAGGGACCTGCTAACTCCTCCACAGCACCGGGGTTACAAGCAAGCACCACTGTATCTTCAAGAGAAAGACTATAATATAATGCAGTATTTTTAGCATGATTGATTTAAAAAATTAAAGTTTAGAATGCAAAATATATGCAGCTTACCCAGAGATCTAGTCAACATTAGTGGTGACATGATGAGTGCTATCATTCTTCTCAAACAAAACAAAGATGGCTCAGCAGGTAAAGGTGCTTGTGAGGAAAGCTGGCAACCAGAGTTCAACCTCTGAGCGGTGTTGAATTTCACATACAGTAGAAGAAAAGAACATGTGTCTCATGAGACACACACACACATGCTCACACGCACACTAGATAGATAGATAGATAGATAGATAGATGTAAGCTTAAGATAAGTAAAGTACAAAGGGAAGAACACGCTACACACGAGGCTGTTGGGAGAGATGTCTTCAGAGCACTTTCTGCCCAGGTCTCTTATGACTGGTTTTGTTCTAGCCAAATTCTCCTCTGAGAGATTTATGTCTTTGGTTCAGGTTTTTTGCAAGGCAGCTTCAGGCTCCGTCTCAGTGTCCTGCTTCGTGTACCCTCATGCCCCCAGAGTTCATGCTCTCACATGCTCCCTGCCGATGCACCGTTTAAGCCACAGCCACAGTGAGCAGGCACAGAGGGGAGGGGAGCAGGAACATTTCTGGAAACCATTCCTATATGGGAGTGAGGGGTGCTGGGTGTTACTTTACTTAGGGACAGAGTCACTCAAGTGATGGAGCCAGGCTGCAGCATGTTAAGTGAAATAAACCAGATTCAGAGATGAGGACCATGCATCCTCTCATACACAGAATCTGCATTTAAGAGTGTCAAGGACTGCATGGTGCATCTGGCTCCAGAATCTGGATGTTTGTAAAAAGAAGTGAAAGAAGAAGGGAGGTTATTTGGGGAACGTGAGAACAAGGTTGAGGAGGCGGCAAGAGAGATGGGAGATGAGCAGCAAGTGCTGGCGGGGAGACTATGGAGAAACTGTGACACTCATCCATGGCGGGCGGCAATGCAAAGTGGCACAGCTACTTCTGCATAGGATGCGGTCAGTCCTCAGAAACCTGAACACAGGGGCTAGGGAGATGGCAAAGTGCCTGCCACAAAAACAGAAGAACTGGAGTTCACATCCCCAGCAACAATGCAGAAGCCAGGTGGCTGGGGCAACCCACCTGCAATCCTAACACTCGGGAGGCAGAGACGGGGCTTCCTCCAAAGCAAGCTGGCTCGTCAGACTAGCCAAATTTATAAGATTTGGGTTCAGACAGAGAGACCGTGACTCAATGCATAAGGTGAGGAACAATTGAAGAAGACACTTGATGTCAGCTGTAGGCTTCCATAGGCTTGTGCGTGCACACACACACATACACACACGCTTATATGCATACACACATTCACATGCACACACATGCATTTGCATGAATGCATGCATTTACATTGACTATTCTAGTTTTATTTCTGTTGCTTTGATCAAACACTTTGACCGAAAGCAACTTGAGGAAGAGAAGAGCTTATCTAGTTTATACTTCCAGGTCATAGTCCATCAGTGAAGGGAGCCTGAGCAGGAACTTAAAGCAGAAACCAGGGAGGGACGCTGCCTGTTGGCTTGATCACAAGCTTAAGCTGGGCTAGTTTTCTTAAATAGTCCAGAAACACTTGCCTAGGGAATGGTTCTTCCCACAGTGGGCTGGGTCCTCCTGCATCAGTTAAAAGTAGAACAAAGCCACACAGACATGCAGCTAACTAAGACACCAGCTCACACACATCCAGCTATACACACTCCTGTACACCCACACACACAAGGCAGATATTCTTTTTCCGTATGATCCAGTCCCCATTCTTAATATTTACCTAACATAACTAACTTAAGATGTGTCCACAGAGCTATAATAAGAACTTTTTGCCACAATTCATAATTGGATAGACTAGGGAGCAACTAAGCTGCCCATTAGCAGGACAGGAGAGACAGTTCAGCCTATGATAATGTGCTTGCCACGCCAACAGAGGAACTAGAGTTTGACTTCACCCCAAACCTACTTAAAAAGCTGAGTGTGGTGGTAGTAGACTTGCAATCCTAGCACTGGGGATGTAGAGACAGGTGGATCCCTGGAATTCACTAGGCAGCCTGTCTTACCTGCTTGGTGTATCCCAGGCCAATGAGAGACATCTCAAAGAGAAAATAAACAAGCCGAGCACTGTGGTACACACATGTAATCCCAGCACTCAGGGAGGCAGAGGCAGGTGGATCTCTGTGAGTTCTTTTGAGGCCAGCCTGGTCTGCAAAGCGAGTCCTGACAGCCAAGGCTGCACAGAGAAATCCTGTCCCAAAAAAGAAAGGAAGGAAGGAAGGAAGGAAGGAAGGAAGGAAGGAAGGAAGGAAGGAAAGGAAAGGGGAAAGGAAAGGAAAGAAAAGGAAAGGAAAAGAGAAAGGAAAGGAAAAGGAAAGAAAGAGAGAGAGGAAGGAAGGAAAGAAGGGAGGGAGGGAGGAAGGAAAAAAAGAAAGGATGGTGTAATGGAGGCTGCAGACTAGACAGAGATTTTTAACGACAGTGAACACATGACCCTCCAGTTCATGTCAGACGGCACACTGAGTGATGCAGCAACGACCATGCAGAACTTCACATCAGTTTCTTTTTTTCCCCCAACTTACAGATAGAGAAACTGAGGCTCAGAATGGGGAGGTTAACTGCCCAGAATTCTTGCAGGTAGCCAGTAAAACTGTGGTTCAGACAGAGGCACGGCAAGCCCCACTCTTCCTTCAGGTTAGGGACAGTATTTCCTACCCACTAGTTGTAATAGCACCTTCTTTGATGAGCTCCTAGAGGTGGTACATCTCAAAGCCAAAATGGCATCGCATAACAGAGAGCCTGCTGTAACTGTCGGATATTCTCCCTACTCTTCAAGATCCAGTGAGAAAAATGAAACCACTGACAGCCTTTAATACAGAGAATTTAAACATGGAGACTTCCACGGGTGGATAAGAAGGCTGAGACACCCATGGGAATCACAGACACAGCTCAGAGATCAACAACAGCTAGAGCCCCTGTCCTGTCACCTTTGGGCAGGGGGACAAAATGGGCTGGATTCCCCAGAGGCTAAAGGAGAGGCATTTCGTGGTTTCTAGAGACTTGGCAGTCTTCCTGTGTGTGGGTCAGAAGAGGCAGCTGCAAGAGATGCCCCTACAAACAGAAGATGTACACCGCACTTCTCCACACTCCAGCCTTCCAGCCTAATCCCCATTGGCCCACCCTCTTCTGGAGCTGAGGAAACAGGTGGCCCTCCATGATCTAGAGCTCAGCACAGCAGAGAAAGGAGAGAAGTGCCCCAGCAGACTGCAGGTGACCACACGGAATGTACAAAAGATGTGTAGAGAGAGCTCCACACTTCTGATTTCCAAAGATGGAAGGCTAGACATAGATTCCCAGAGAACACTCATTTCTCTTCTCCCACATAGCTATGGCAAGTAGGTAAGAGGGAAGAGAGGACCCTGGCTGTGGAGGGTGGATTTCTGGATAAATTCTTGACTGTACAATGATGGGAAGAATGAGGAGTGGGGATGCACAGACTTCTGTTCAGCCTACAAGCTGAAAAAAAAAAGCTAGAGGTTCACGGGATGGGTTTATTTTCATCTTAAAATAGAGGCAAGCCTGGGGACCATGGGAGTGACATATCTCCTCTTGGGGTCACTGGTGAAGAGACTTGGGGGAGCTGAGCCCAGAGACCAGGAATAACACTGTCCCTAGGCACTCCCAACCAGAGGCTGACAGCCTTCCTGACTAGCAGTCAGCTGCCTTCTGCTCCAGGGTGTCACAGGCCTGAGCAGGCGACATCTGCTGGGGGCTACAGTTCCCACTCTTCTATCCATCCAAGCTCTCGTCTTGAAAAGTGCCCACGGCCTCTCCTTGGCCCAGAACATGTTTCTCCACTGGTGCTGGTGTTCACAGATGGCTCCTGAGTGGAAATATGCAAGATCTTGCATGGAGGGACACATACCGTTGCTTCCCTGAGCTGGGATGATGTCTTGGTGTCGGGGTCACTGGTATGGTCACTACACCCAGCAGTTCTTTTTAACTAACAGATATTTGACATTTTCAGCCAGCACTCTCTGACTCAGTTGTCTTGAGTCTCCTCCATCCACCGTGGGCTGTTTTGTGGCTCAGGTCTTTTAACCTGCAGTAGCTGGATTTATCCATCAGTGGCAGGTCAGGTCTAAGAAGCCAAATAGGAAGGACTCTTGACACTTAAGTTGAATGGTATGCGATCACAAACTCATAGCACTAACTTTAACAGTATAAATGTCCACTTAGCCCTGAGGCAGGAAGCAAAGGGGTCCTGTTCCAACCTAACATTTGACCCAAATCTAAGCAGCATTCTTCATTGTTTCATTGACATTAACTTCCTGTCTCATAGGCCAACATGGCGGCTTTGTTTCCAGCCTTGATGGCTGGCTGCTTTCCAGCCACATGGAAGGAAAGAGTAAAGAAGAGGCAAAGGGCTCCTTCCAGTTGTCTTTAAAAGTTATTAATTACACTACAGTATTTAAATTTCAATGGCCAGAGCTCATGTGACCCACACTCTACAAAAAGAAAGGTTGTGAAAGTGTCTTTATTGCAGACACCCAATGCTGAGCTAAACATGAACATTCTGTTGCTATAGACAAGAACAGACATAACCAAAGGAATGCCTATCTCTGCTTAGATGTTCAGCTAGTCCATACAGCCATGGGCAAATTGTCTCTCTATGCCTGCTGTAGAAAACAAGCTTAAGTTAAAGATGGTGCAATGTGCAGCCAGGTTCATCTGTTCGTACGGTCAACCAACATTTACGTAGCATCTGCCCCAGAACAGACAGGGCAAGATGCACAAATTCAGCATGAGTAGAGGCAAAAGACCAATTTATTCCAAGCTCAGCCCTGAGGCTACTTTAGTGGGTACCCCATGAATCCTGAGGCTCTTCGTTGCAAGAGCCCCTCCACAAGACTTTTGCTACTACACACTTTCCCCAGCCCTGTGTGAGCTTCCAGAACTCTCCAGTGTCTCCAGACCTGCCTTCCTAGAGCTGCTCTTGCCTGGATGACTCAGAGAGGCCTTCTCTGCCCCTCCCCCAGCCATGTCCAAGGTCAGAATCCAGCTGGAGGCCTCAAAGGGACAGAAATATTTATGCCACATCCAGGAGACCAAACCAAAAAGATGGAGCTGATGGCTCTTGAAAGGGATTGGGGCGGAATCTCCAGAGATTAGGGACATGACAGTGACCAAGTTCAAAGGGGAAGGGTGAGAAGTGGAGATTAAAGAGGCCTGGCCATCCGTTATTTTGATTTGTGCCTTTAAAAAAAAAAGAAAGAAAGAAAAGAAAAAAGAAAGGAAAAAATTAATTTCAAAGGGAATTAAAGGAAATGAATTAAGGCCTCATTAGACCCTGACAACCCCGGGAATATTAATCCATCTTCCATCTTCATTAAGACCACCAGCCTGTCCTAGGCTGTGGATGGGGTTCTGTCCTGTGCTGCGCTCAGTCCCCTCCCCTTGGCCACTCTCCCTTTCATGTTTTTGTTTGACATCTAAGGAAGAGTCATGAGGTGCAGAGTACCATTAACTTCTAAACACATACGAAATCAGTAGGAAAGTGCAAACACTGGGCCCCTCAACCCTCCGTCTCCTCCACCCGTGATCCATCCTTAAGCCCCACCCCACCCCCAGCTTTGGAGATGAAAAGAAAGGTCTTGAGAGATGACGGTCCCGAAGAGAGAGGGCTGAAGGAACGGGGAGGGGGACACGCAGAATAAATGAAAGTATGATTGACGTCTTACTTCGGTCCGGTTCACACATGGTTCTGGGCATTTAATAAACAGGTTGACACCCGGAGTTCCCCTCATTAGGTGAACGTGGAGACCTAGGCCACCATAAATCAGGAGGGTAGGTTATCAAGGCATGTGATCTTTAACAGCGTCAGGGCGCCCTCCTGTCCTGCAAGCTGTAAAGAATTAGTCCCGGCACCACAATTTAATATTCACTCTCCTCTAAGAGGAGAGTGGCCAGGCCTGCAGAGAAAGCCTATCCAGGTAGCTGCACTGTGGCTTATGATGGGGTGCAGCTGTTCTGGGGTGCTTGGTAAGGTACTCAAGAGAGAAGCCAGTACATCGAGAAAGCTGGGGATGAAGGAAACAGCAGTAGGGCACTAGAATTCTCAGGTTTCTATTGGAAAATCCCTGATTCTTGGTTCCCAGCTTTGCTTCCCATGCAAATCAAGGGGAAAACTGTTCAGTAATTTCTAGTCAGGCTAAAGAAGCATCGGCTTCATGAAGGC
This sequence comes from Pachyuromys duprasi, assembly GCA_028658305.1. NCBI lineage: Eukaryota > Metazoa > Chordata > Mammalia > Rodentia > Muridae > Pachyuromys > Pachyuromys duprasi. The sequence continues at coordinate 108,599,871 of CM053766.1, forward strand.
AAGCATTATCACCACAGAAATGAAGGGATCTTCCCAAAGATTCACAGTAGCTGCCTCCATGACATCCCCAAACTCCAGCATCAAACTTGACATCATGGAGGAATGGAAAACATATGTCCATATGGTGGAATACTATGCAGCAGTATAAAAAGAAATAGACAACAGATATATACAATGATGTGGATGAATCACATAGGCCTGATATGGAAAACAGGAAGCAGACATGGTTAAGGATGTATCCTATGACTGCATCTCCATGAAGTTCAAAGAGGAAAAGATCCATCCATGACAACAAAAGTCAAAACATATCAAGGTGACGAAACAGAATTTGGGCAGTGTGGGACTTTCTAGGGACATGGAGTGCTGTAGTAGAAGCAAATAGGTTTGCCAAAGTAACGTAACACTTGTATGCCCATCCTATAATAAATATGTCTGGTCCTAATAAAATGCTCTAAAGACTATAAAGAATGTAATTGCAGATCCCAGGGCCTTTGCACATGCTGCTCCCTCTACTTGGAATATTCTTTCCCCACCCTTATATTTAAAACACCGTCTTCTGGATGCCATTGGGGTCTTAGCCTGTCAGGACCGTGGGGAGCTTGGCTGTTCATTGTGGCATCAATATGATTTTCTGTGATGTTTACCAACAACTCCCCATTTCTAGCTCCCCAAACACACACATGTGCACACAACACACACACACACAGGTGCATATATATGTACACAAAATGCACACACACACAGTTTCACATACACAGTCACACATACATACACACACTACACACACACAAACACATATACAGTCACACACACAGAGCCACACACACATACACATGCACCACACACACAGTCACACAAGAATACACACACACACACACAGGCATCTATATGCACCTGTCAGCCACTGCTCCATTTTCTGATTCTATGGGTCTGTTTTGGAGATTCTGCCGAAGTGGGGCTAAGGAAGAATTTCTAGCTCTGACTGGAACTGATGTTTTTAAAAAACTCCCCTGAGCGATTCCAGAATATTCTAACATGTTAAAAGGAAACTGAGGCCCAGAGAGCTGACTGGGCTCTTCCAGGATCACTTCACAGTGAGAAGCAATCTGAGGTGTAGACAGATGTCTGCCCCAGGCTACGCTGTCAATAGCTCTACCATCTCTTGCTTTCTCTTGAGTGCTTTCTCCCCTGGCATGGCTAATGCCATGGCATAGTGCGTGTTGCTCTGCACACATCCCTGGGTATGTAAGGGGAGCATGTGTGTGAACACCTTACACGCACATTGCTAAGTGTCCAGTAGGCTGAGGACCCAGTCCTTGCTCAGTCCCAGGTTCTGCCATATTAAATATTCATGACATACTGGGACTCCCTCCCTTTCCCCAACACTGGAGAAGACAGAGTTGACCTATGAGGCATATCTACAGACCTCCATGATATAACTCCCGCCATTGAAAGTGCTGGGCACATGCTGAGGTCTCAGTGAGGGATGGTCTCAAGTCAGAAGCCCTCCAAGGCCAGTCTTCTGAATTTGGGCTTCTAGAATCTTCAGCTTTTCCAGTGTGGCTGACCCAACTCCACAAAATGAGAGGTCCAGCCAGAACCTTATTCTTGGTTAAATCAGGAGGCTGAGGAAAGTCAATTCGGAGTCACGAAGATCCAGGTTTCAGGTTGCTTAGGAACAATAGATTTAATCCAGCACTCAGGGGATCAGGAGTCTGAGGCAGCCTGGGTTACATAGTGAGACACTGTCAAACACCAAATAAATAGTAAAACTCAATAGAAAATGATTTCATTCTTTTGGAAGCACAAGAAAATAGGTTCTCTGTATTTAGCAGCTTTTATATTACTACGGTGTAACTACCAACAGACAGCTTAAGGGCAGGAAGGTTTATTGGGTCCTAGAGAGTTTAATCTATCCTGGTGGAGAAGGACTAAATCCAGAAGACTCTTACATCAGGACCCTTCACTTGGAGCGACGGAGCAGTCAGTATGTGCCTGCCGTGCATAAGAACCTGAGATATGGCTCAGCACTTAAGAGCTCTGGCTGCTCTTCCAGAGGATGCAGGTTTGATTCCCAGCATCCACACAATGGCTTACAACCAGTTCCATAGGAGCAAATGCTCTCTTCTGGCTTCTATGGGCACCAGGGACATATGTGGCTCACATACATACCTACATGTAGGAAAACACAATTAGAACAAGTTTTTATTTATTTATATATTTATTTTTATATTAATCTCAGGTTATGTACTTTGTATCCCAGCCGCAGCCTTCTCCTTTATCCCCTCCCAATCCCCCCATCCCTTCCTCATCTCCTCCCTGCCCTTTTCCAAGTCCACTGATAGGGGAGGACCTCCAGTAAGTCTTTAAAAAAATAGCCTGAGTTTGAGAGCCATATAAAACCCCTGGCATGGTCACATACCGGCCTGTGACCCCAGCACTGGAGAGGCAGAGTCGGCCAGCTCCTGAGAGCTCACTGGCACCTGTGCCCCCACATACACACACATACACACAGATCCCTCACACTTGCCCAGACGTTTTTCACATAAGCCCACATGTATTCTAGGTCCCAGGTAGATAGTTCATGGGGGTGAGTGGTACCATTAAACCCACTACAGATGGAGATGACAACAGCTTCCCTACCCTGCAACTTAGATGAGAAAGCTGAGTGGCGTCACACACACACACACACACACACACCATTCTCTGCAGATGTCAGATGGCCAGTTAACAATAGGGATTAATCTTTTCTAAGGGGTGCTGAGCCTTCGGCTCCTTAGCAATGGGAAAAGATAAGAGCACAAAAAATAAATAAATAAATAAATAATTTGAGGCTCAGCTGGGTGCAAAAATATGGTTTCCATGAGTCTCTTCTAGCCTTACAGAGACAACGTCAGAGTGACTGGTGGTCTCGCTGCTTCTCTCCCCCCACCATAACCCTTCCTTCTCCTGTCAGAGCTCAGCAATTTGGCCATTTCACTCAGAAATAGTAAAAAGAAAAGGCTCCAGAAGGTACAGCTTCAACCGAATCAATTAGATAAATTACATTTTATTCAGAATGAAAAATCGACCATTCATTTTCAACACATAGATTTGCACGCATCCTCGACATTGAGGTTAAATAGAAATTCTTTGGGACTCCATTATGTTAAAACATTACGTTGTTCTGACTTTTTAAAAGAAAGAAAAAGCAACCCTGTAAAAAGAAAAATAAAGAAAGAAACATGGTTTATGAAAGAGCTAAATGTGGAAGTCACCACTTACAGAAAGATCTGTCCTTGACCAGAGAACACTCATGGTGACTTTTTCCATGACTTGAATCATAAGGGATAATAATAATTAGGAAGTGAAGCAATTGAGGGTCCAGAAAAGGGAGGTTTTATTCTGAGCTTTGTCACTCTCTAGCTGGTAGTCTTTGCTGCTACAGCAGTGGTTCTTAACCTGTGGGTCATTAGCCTTTTCAGTGTGGGAGGTTTTGCATATCAGATATCCTATATATCAAATATTTACATTACAATTCATAACAGCAAAATTATAGTCATGAAGTAACAACAAAAATAATTTCATGGCTGGGGGTCACCATAACATGAGGAACTGTATTAAAGGGTCACAGCGTTAGGAAGGTTGAGAACCATTGTGCTTGAGGGTCATGTCTGTGGCTTTGTGTTTCTCCTATAGGATGAGGAAGGGGTGGAAGAGATGAGTACAAGGGTCCTTCCCAGCCCTGAACTTATGTGAAGTTTTGAGTTCATTTCTCTAGGTTATCCTTAGTCTTTTTGTTTGGATTGAGTTCAGTAAGTTTTCTGCAGTTAAAATACACAAAGTGTTGACCTGGAAACTAACAGGTCAGTAGTTCTGAGACCAGGGTGTTCTGAGTAAAAGACCTGAATAGGAAATGAGCCACCCCACACAGGAAACTGAATCACTGCCTCAAGATAACACGCTCTGACTCGCTCCAAAGCTCCATGTGCACGCATCTGGTGACAGGTCCACTGTAAAGTACAAGGAAGGGAGGACATTGTGAAGCAAGAGAACCATTCATGGGTGAAGGGGGTTGGCATCCTGGGTGGAAGAGGGCAGCTTAGTTAAAGATCTAGCTTTTCGCAGAACTGGGCTTCCAAAGCACTCAGTGACTGTGGCTAGTGGATAGTCAGCTACTTGGGAGGAGATGGGGATGCAAGGGACAGGCTGACTCCTAGAGAGCATTGCCCAACAGGAAACAGGAAAGACGATGATGGAGGGAGAGAGAGAGAAGGCTCTATCACTGCAGACAGGGATGAGCCAATGCTCTGTGCCTGTCACTGGCCACACCTCTTCTGGCCTTGTTTAGGCATGCCTCCATCTTGCTCCCTGCCCTGAATCAATTCTCTTCCTCTTCTTTCTCTTCCTCTTTCTCCCCCTCTTGCTCTTCCTCCCTTAACTCATCGTCACTGTCACCATCACTGTCATTTCCAGTGTTTCATGTTCATGCATATGTGTGCATATGTGACCACGTTCTAATTCCTTCTGCACTGACTCTTGTACAACCCTCAGAACTTGAAGGTGGTCCTTCCTAAACACTTCATAAGTCTTTCTTCCCCAGAGACCACTGGATAGGCTCTGAGTGGCTTTACATGGCAGGTGGCACCAGGAAGCATGGGGATTGTCTATCTGGGTTGGCAACTGTACATAAACATACATGTGCATGCATGTGGATGTCAGATGTCAACCTCAGCTGCCACTTGCTTCTCAGGCATGATCTACCTTTTTTTGGACACAGAGTCTCTCACTGGCTTTGAACTGGCCAAGCAGGCTGAGCTGGAGAGTCACTGGGCCCTAGGAGTCCTCCTGCCTCTGATTCCCTGTAAATTCGCCACCACACTGTCATCCGCTAAGGTCTCTGAAATGAGTTCCAGGAGGAGGCATGTTTTAGAACACCTGGTTGGTAACCATGCCTCACCCACTGAAGCTTGAAGTGAGGCCACTCTGGGGAACTCATTGAAATACTCTGAGTCTCCATCTCCTCTTGTCCCCCCTCCATAGCGGACACGAAGGTCACGAGAGGGACTTAGCTTCTTGTAGAGAATGAGCACTTACTAATTGTTCTCTTATTTCTATCAGGCTTTAGTAAGAATTATGATAATATTTCCAAATTTGAAAATCTGGACATTATCTGAGGAACGGTCTCTAACAAGAAAAAACGATGGAACAAATGAAGCAAGCTCAAATTGTGTTTTTCTCTGTCTACATGGCAATTACAGGCTGTGTCTTCATGAAAGGAAGCAGGGGTCCACTGATGCACAGAAGGCTGGTCAAGTCTTTGGCTACCTAGACTCTGAGGCTGACTCATTAAGGCCCTGGTTTTTGTCCTTCCTCTGCGGAAGCCTATTCTCAAGGTGGCATCAGCCATAGCCATCTTGTGAAAACATCAGGCTTACTCATGCCTCTGTTCATCAAACAATGACTTCCTTTCCACCCAAAGGAAAGCAAAGCCTTGTGCTTGGCCGGACGGCCTCCGTGCCACCTGCATGCCCTGACATCCTCTCCTCTCCTAGTACCTCCTTTCCTGAACTCCAAACCTGCTGGCGCTCCATGGTGATGGGAGGATGTCAGCCTTTTATCTTGACCCTATTGTCAATACTCAGGTCTTATCCGTGGATTATGTAGTGAGGGGGTAGTGGTCTGTTCATAACCCTGGAGGCCTGAGGTCATCGTCAGGTGTCTTCTTCATTCACTCTCCCCCTTATTCTTTGAGACAGAGTATCTTGCTGCCAGTAGACTGCCTAACACACCTCTTTGCCTGTTTATTAGTTCCCTGGATAGTTTGTCTGTCTCCTTGGAGAACTGTTCTCCCCACAGAAGAGCATCTTTTTAGCATCTTTGGGCTCAAGCAGGGTATCTGAAGATGTGACTGGTTGTGAGCACAGTGGAGGAGGTTCCAGGAATGTCTGTCATCAGTGATGCTGGAAAATACCTTCCAGTGTACAGCACAGTCTCCTGCAATGGACGATCTAGCCTGTGTGCCATGATGCTGCAGTTGAACAGCTGAACCACAAGAGTTCTTTGGGCTGAGTTCTTGCTTGCTTGCTACATCCCAGTGTCTAGAACAGGATCCTGTGTTTAGGAGTCACTTTATCATTATTTAGATGATGACTCAGCCATGGAAATGGTCCCTAGTGAAGACTTTCTGATTCATTGAGGTCTCAAGGAATGAAAAAAAAAAATTCCAACTCAAATTAGTAACAGAAAAAAAAAATGCTGTCTCCACAGTGAGAAAGATCCAGACCCTTGTTTGGGAAAGGGTTGCTTTTCCTCGGAAGGAGAGATGACCCTTGGTAGCCCCTCCCGGAACTCACACATTGTGTTCTAAGTTTAACACATCTTGTGCTCTTTTCTGCTGAAATCCTTGGCTCCAGCCCATAATATCCCTGCATCCAGGAAACCATTATGACTGGCTGGGTCAGAGGTCACTGCTATTGTAACTCACTTCCTCCATGAGAGTTTTAAATTTGGAAAAAGTTCTTACTACTATTGTACATGATGTCAACTCTCCGATAACCTTGGGATTATTTTTATTTGTCTCCTTTGACCACTGAACCCCCTAAAACAGCCTTTAAAAAATTGCTGTGTAGGAGGGGGGTTTCCTCAGGACACAATGTTAACAAGCATGTAGTCACAGCCAGCTCTGCTGGTATTTTCAGTTCCCAAAAGGGCCCTCAGAATGAAACCGCGTATTAAAAAAAAATGGGGGAAAGCCAGAATTCTAAGGGAGCAATAATTTCCAGTGACATTAAGGGGGTTGCTGAGAGCCTATGACATTTCAGGATGGAGTGCCCACCTTTCACACCAGGAGGCACCAGGGTACTTATATATGCATGCTGGTGGCACAACCAAGGCACCAGAGAGATCTCTGGATTGAAGTAGGAACCACGGAGATGGTCGGAATGGGATGGGAAGTGTCTAGACCCTGGGAGTCTACACAGTAACTGTGAGGCAGGAGGAAAGTTACCCTGACCAACAGGGTGGAAAACCTAGGGTATACTGCCATTTGGGGGGGGAAGGCGTGTGAGAGAGAGAAGGTGGGAAGCCTTTGGCATGATACGAAGAAGATCTGGAAGAGTTATTCTAGTTCATTCCGGGAGTGTCCGGGGAGTCCTTGCTGTTTAAATGCTAGCCATGTATACAGGAGGCGTCACAGCGTGGCACCAAGTCCATCCTCTGTGGAGAGCCTCAGCTGTATACTTTCGTGGGTGAGGGTAGTTGGGTGCATGCAAATGTGGAGGAGGGAGTGGATACATGTGAAAGTCAGAGGACTCTGCTGTGTCAGTTTCCAGGGCCCACCTCTTGTTTGAGTCAGGGTCTCTCTTAGGCTTGGAACTTCCAACATAAGTGCCCCACGCCCACCTTGGCCCTCGGTCTCACTGTGCCCAGTTCTGTGTGTAGCTGCGGAATTTGTGAGTACTAAAAGAGACATCTCCCCAGCCCCTGAGCTATACCCAACCTCTCTGTGGCCTCAGTTTACCCTCAGCGTTAGCGCTGCTCTTCTTCCTGTTCTTAGGGCACTAGCATTGTGTTAAGTCATTTGTATGTTTTGGGTAATGTGACTGATAACAGCCAGTAGGAGGTGGGAGAGAAAGCATGTGTGGCTGCACATCTGGAGGGCTTCAGTGCCAGGGCCTGACCCTGCGCTGACACACGCCGCTGCAGCTGCAGGGGCCTTGGTCCCCGAGGAGCCCGTGGCTGCCTTTGCTCACTTCCCTAGCAGTAGCATTTCCTGGAATCACTTCCTCCCTTCTACACCTTACCCTCAAGCTCCAGTTTCTCGGGAAGATTTGTACCCTGAAACAGCTATGCTAACCCACTGGGGAAAGGCCCTGCTTGCCCGGTCTGGAATTAATTATCTGGACATAAGCAAAGTCCATCTCCAGGTCAAGCAAATGGAAGCCCATCCAGCTCACGCCTCCAGCTTCTCCTCTAGGGTTATCGTCTGCTTTGTATTGTTGCTTTTGGGCCCAGAGTTAGGAGGATGGAGAAGACACACACGCACTCTCACATACCCTCATACACACATATATACTCACACTCACATACCTTCATACACACACATTTGCGTTCACATACACGTTCATATACATACATTCACACACACACACATACACCCTGGTTTGGAAAGAGCAGAAAGCATGTGGAGAGATAAGTCAGCTGCTAGGTGGGGCATGGTGTGACACAGTTCTACACCATCTCAGGCCACAGGGACAGTAGGGACCATTCTCATTCACCACATAGGCACTGGAAGCAAAGCCGGAAAGGGCAAGCACTCAGCCAGTGTGTGCATCTGTCACCTAGCACAGGCCGGAGTGCAGACTGCACAGGAGCCTCCGTGCTAGCCCAACCGTGCCTGCATGGTGCACAGAGAGGTTGGTCTCCAGGAAATAGGAGAATCGTGGACGAGTCCCTCTGTTCTGCACAGTGGACAGAATCACCTTCATAGCTGGTCCTACAATCCGAGGCTGATGAAGGACTATGGTGGGTGCTGTAGTGTCTCATCTACAATCCACATCATGTGGCTTTGTCACACCCACAAGAGGCCTCATCCTGCAAGCCAAGGCTGAGCCAGGGTGAAGGGAAGGCATCCTGCAGTCTCGAGCTCCTGGTTGTGACCAGCGGTGCTAGAAGACCAGGGACCTCTGGTTTCCTGTCCAGTGCTTTCTTCACCTGAAGGAGCTAGAGCAGACTGAAATGCTAGAGAGCTAATGCGTTTGGGAGTGACCCTTGACCCCAGATGAAAGAAGAGGAGAGCATACTCCTACGTGCTTCCCTTGTCACTGGCATAGCTGGACCACCCACTCTGCCATCTCCCCAGAGTCTCACAGTGTGAGCTGTTGGGTCAAATGATGAAATCACACACACTGAAACATCTTAACTTAAGGTTAGCAACAGATACAAGATTAGAAGAGAGAGGGCAGGCAGTCTGTGGCAGAGGCTCACACTAAGTGTGTGTGTTTTACTACTGGAGTCTGGGTGGATCTGGTATCTTGTATTCTATCCAGCAATTCCATACAGTTATGTGTTGGTGATTTTTGCCTTGCTTGTGACCAAAACACTGAGAGATGCCAGCACTTGACATAAACAATATAAGGGAAGAATATGTCTTGAGTCATGCTTCAGTCTTCCACGGAGGGGAAGGCACAATAGACTCTGTGACAGCAACATGTGGCAGATTCTCCTCATATCATAGTAGACCAAGAGGCAGAGCCCAGATATCCTCCAAGAGTGTGTCCCCAGTGACCCATTTCTTCCAGCTGTGCCCCACCTTCTAAGAGTTCCAAGGACTCCCCCAAACAGCTGCCGGCTTGGAAACCAGCATGTGGAAACAAGCCTTTGGGAGACATTTCAGATTCAAACCACAGTGAGTTAGGATGGAGCCCCAGCTCCCACAATTCTAATTTGCTTATTATTAACAAGGTTTTTTTGCATCTCTACTCCCCTACCAGGACAGCCGCAAATCACTAACCTGTCATCACATCCTAGTTGTTCCTAGAAGAATGCAACTTCAGACACATACCACTAAAGACAGAGATAGGGGAGCCGACATGTCAGTAGCTGTCTGCAGAGCTGGGCTTGTGTCTCAGCTGACCTTAGTGAGCTTGAAGCCCAGAGTTCATCCCTAGCACCACATAGCCCATGTGTGGCAGTATATGCCTCTAATCCCAGCACTCAAGAGATAGAGGCAGGAGGATTAGGACTCTAGTCATCCTTAGCAACATAGCAAGTTTGAGGTTACCCTAAAATATGTGGGACCCTCCTTGTCTCAATGAACAACCAAATAAGTACATAAATACATAAGCAACCCTACGTAGTTTGTCTGGTAGATGCTGAGGTCACTGGCAATGACTTCTTGAATTGCGATACCCAAAGCACCAGCCACATATCCAACCCCAGAAAGGTAGACTGCCTTGAACTAAACTGCCTTGTACAACAAAAGAAACGGACAAGATCATGAAAAGTCAAGCTATACAGTGGGAGAAAATATTGATGAGTCCTACATTTAACAAGAAGTCAGACATCCCAAGAACGAACATAAACCAATGACACCATTCAAAATTGGACAGAGGAGGAGGAGGACAGGTTGTTCTATGAAGGACACATGTGCACACTAACATGCTCCTGACAAGGTACTGTGTGTTAATAGTTGAGAGGTGGAGAGAATTGATTCCCCAAAACCTACATAAATGCAGAGCAGCTGTGGCAGCCCACCTGCTCTTCTGGCCTTGGAAGGGAGAGATAGGGGATCCCCAGAGCAAGCTGATTAGCTATCAGTGAGCTCCAGGTTTGATTGAGACACCCTGCCTCCTGAATAAGACGATGGAGCAAATGCGGATGGTTCCTGCCACCAACTTAGGCCCACAGCAAGTGCATATGCATACTTTCGTACAGGCACACATGCATGCAAACAAACAGCACACACATGAAAAATAGAAAAACAAAATACAAGAGGCACAGGTCGCATCAGTCAGTATCAGTCCAGTATCTCTGTCTCCCTAGTGATGGAATTCTTCTGCCCTCTGGGACATTGGAGGTGCTGACCCAACACTGTGGCGTTCTTGTCAGTGGACCTCAGGATATAGAAAATGCTGGCCTCCTTCTCCTTCCGGGTACCAGACCCTCCATCTTTCAGAGGAAAATTCACTCCAGGGGAAAGATCACCAACAGGTATAATCCTATGACACTATACAGACCACCCAGCTTCCACTGTAAATGGAAATAACGCTGTAGAGAATAAGAAGTTTACATTGCATGCTGGCCCTCTGATGCTTTCCTGTAGCCGAGGACACAGGCTCTGGGTTACTGGACCAAGTGTGAGGCTTGGCGTGCCACTCCATATCTGTGTGACCTGCCCTAGTGACTTCGCTTGCCATAGCCCGTCACATCACACAAAGGTCATCATGACAGTTGGCGACCCTGGGTGCCGTGACGGAAACAAGGCACTCAGCACATCTGGTTGAGTCTCACTGTTGGCCGTGACTGCTATTATCTCACCCTCCTGTGGTTGCATTTTTTGTACCCACCCTGAGGCTGTCATAGCTTAAGTGTTCTGTTTCCAAGGCTGAAATTGAAAGCAATACGTACGATGTGTCTGAGAACTGAAAATGACTTCTCCCGGCCGAAGATTGTGACTCCGAGCCATTTGCATAAAGCTCCTCTCCAAGACTGAACGTGACTGTTTCTAATAATGCGTCCAGCTGTCTTCGCAGTGCCTACAGCTTGGCACGGGTGTCTTTCAGATGGACCATAAGCTTAAAGGCTCACAACGGCCTCCAGCCCAGCCCAGATCTCCCCATTCTTAGACTTCTTGCCCACCGTGAGCACTTGGGTTTTCTGATCCTGTGTGGTGGTGTATTTCCTAACAATTTTTATAAAGTGTATTTTCTAAAGCCAGCACGGTGGCACAAAACCTGTAAATCCCAGTGCAGGGGAGGTAGGGACATGAGGCCAGAGCTAATCATGTCATCTAACCCCATCAGTGAACTTCAGGGTCAGCGAGAGCCTCTGTCTGGCAAAATAAGGTGATGTCTTCACTTCTGGTCTGCTGAAGTGATAAAATGTCCATGCCTGTGGCTGATGGTCCTCTAAGGTCAGAGTCCAGAATAGCCAGGTTGGCTTGGAAGCAGGCATCTGAGCAGGAAGCCGGGAACCCTACATGTCTTTATGCTAGGGAACAGAAAGCTACAGACCCTCCCAGGGGCATGCCTCCTCCAACAGGGTCCCAGCTCCTAAAAGTCCCACAGTCTTCCCAAACTGTGTCACTAACCAAAAACAACGTGTTCAGATATATGAACCTATGCAGAACATTTCTCATTCAAACCGTAGCAGGTAGAGAGCAACTGAGACAGCATCCAGTGTTCTCCCCTTGGCCATACACACACACACGCGCGCGCGCGCGCGCACACACACATACACACACATACACACACACTCAGGAATGCATGGATTTTCCCCACTCCCAAATATTTGAATAATACCAAAGAATGGTTTTGATGATATAGTCCTGGTCTTTTCATGCCCAGCCCCTGGGAACCATGGTTTGAAGATAGGACGCCTGGCAATTTTTAAAATATCTGGCCAGTTTGATCCTGGAGAAAACAAGATGCTCTGCCTTCCAATACACAAAGGGGGGTATCTGATTTTTCACAACAGAAAAGATTTCCACGGATTTTCTTTCCTCAGATCTGTTAGAAAGTTTTAACTCTAAACCTCGTCTCTGCCCCAACAGTCTCATACTGTGTGGCTCTTTTTTTTTTTTTTTTGGTCTGCTAGTTTCTAAACCCATTCTAAAATTGCATTAACTTTTTCGTGTACTAAATAACAAGCAAGCAAGGCTTTCAGCTCTAACAGCTTCTGATTTTTGTTGTTCTTTTTCATTTACTCTTTTTTTTAAAACCCCAATCACATCTTGCTTGGCAGAGAGACCTTTTGCATTTTATTTTCCTGATTCGGGTCCTTAATGAAAGCAAAAGGCAGCCTTACGTGGGTCTTGTATGAATTAGGGACCGTGTAAACAGTACTTAACAGTTCTAATTGAAGGTCAGTAAATCCCCGAGAGATTAAATGAATCCTGCAGGGAGCCGTGTAAATCTCCTTCCCTCTTACAGCAGAGAAGCCAAGCCCTCAGCCTGCCTTGTGCAAGGCTTAATAAACATGGTATGCATCTAATCAAAACCATTTTGCACCCAAAGGGGTACAGGGTGTAAATCACAATTATACTTGGCACTAAACCCTTGGCCCAGAGAGGCCTGAGGTTGCCAAATAGCATCAGGAGCCGACTTCTGGGACTTAGTTGGTCGTCTGGCATAGGTTTTCAGGTCTGCGTGCCCAGCCGGCTTCTCAGCAGGAGAGACCAGATGGGGTATAAAATCTGAAAAGGATGGTGATTTCAATGACCTCCTCACTCCCTCCGTTTCCTTTACTGTTTTCCAGCTCTGGCTCGATCAAAAAGAAACGTCCTCATAGGCACCCACGGCAGTACCTGCCCTGGACTTCCATGAGTTGCTTTGGCTTTTCCACATGTGAGCCCTTGGAGAAAGGTGGTGGGAAAGTGCCAAGACCTTGAGACACCCAAGGTGAAGAGAAACATTAAATTCAAGATCTGGTGGCCTTGCCAGCCAGCAAGCACATTTCATCTCAGCATTTGGGGAGGCTGAGACAAGAAGGTCATGAGTTAGAGGCGAGCCTGGGCTCAGTAAAGAACATCCTGAACCACAGAACATAAAAGAGAAGCTAGGCTTGATGGCTTGGGTCGGCAACATCAGTTACCTAGAAGTCTGAGGCACAAGGAACTCTCCTCCCCCTTTTCCCGAGTTATAGATGCTTTGAGGCGACATAGTAAGACTTGGTCTCAAAAAGTAAAGTAAAAAGAGGGCTGTTGATGGTATAGCACTTATCCAGCATGCACTGGGCCCTAGACTCAATCCTCACTAGTGCAAGGAGGAAGAGATAGGACAGGGGAAAGAAAGAGGGAAGGGAGACAGGGGAGAAAGAAAAAAGGGAAGAGGAGCCAGGAGAGGATGACAAGGAAGAAGAGGAGGAGAAGGAAGATGTTCTTCTTCAGGCCAGTGGTGCCTAACAGTCATGAATGAACACAAGGAGGGACTGCTGGGAATAACAGGTCTCCTGGGATCCTGAAGATGGGATAAAAACAGAGGGAGAGCCATTTGTAAAGATTCCCTCTAAACTCAGCACCTTCCTGGAGCTGTTGTATCTGTGATTTCTGACCCGTGGATTGTCCATCTCAGTACATGTGACCTTCTCCGTTGTACATAGGGAAACCGAGACCCTGGAGAAGAGAGAGAGCTTTTACAGTCAGTTGTCTGGTTGCATGAGGAGGGATGCACTCAGTCTTTCTCTTAGAGAGTTTTCTTAGAGATTCATAGGCACAACACTTTGTAACAGCTCAGGGAAGAGCTAAGAAAGATAGTTCTAGAATAAAACGGTACTAGTTAGTTTTCTTTCATGCACACACATGTGTGCATGTGTGTCTAAGGACGCATGTGCATGTGGGGGCCAGAGGATGCGGGATGGTGTTCTTCAGGTGCTACCCACCTTTGTTTTTTTGAGACAGGGTCTCTCCATAGGCAGGCTGGCCAGCAAGCCGCAAGAAGCCAACTTCCTTTCCCCCCTCCAGTGCTGGGTCTACAAGCCGTGCCAACCTGTCTGGCTTTATTACATGAGTTCTAGAACTCCACTTCAGGTCCTGATGCTTAGTACTTTACTGGCTGAACTCTCTCTGCCCTCATCCTTATGACTCATGTTGCTGCTGTGGCAAAATGCAACTTAAGGAAGAAAAAGTTTATTTGGGCCACAGTTTAAGGAGACAGTCCATCGCTGTGAGAAGGGCGTGGTGTCAGGAGAATAAGGCAGCTGGTCACTGGGCATCCACAGTCGGGAAGCAGAGGGCATGAATGCCAGTGCTCATGTCACTTTCTCCTGTGTATCTAGTCCAGGACCCCAGTGTGTGGGACGGTGTCACCTACAGTTAAACTGGGTACTCTTATGTCAGTTAGCCTAGCCAAAAACTTCCCCACTGTTTTCTGGTGAAGAAAAAACCTAAGCCTCGGGGAAGCCTTTAGACCATAAAAATAAAGACACCAAGACCTTTTTAAATTCTTCAAAGCTTATGCCTTAGCTGGGCAGACTCTCAACTAGCTCATCTAAGTTAACCGATCCAACTTGCCTCATCCAGTCACACGGCCAGCTATCCTCCCAGGCTCACAATCATGTCTGTCTCCTTCTTTTTCTCCTGTAGAAAAGAACATTCCTCCTTCCCAGAATTCCCCTTCCTCTCAGGAAGTCCAGCCTACTGTCTCTCTCTGTGTATGTGTGTGTCTCTCTCTCCCACTCTGCCCAGCTAATTGGCCAATCAGATTTTTTTGACAGTTGCTACATCCACATAACACACAAGATATTCCTCTACACCTCACAGGCATGCCCAAAGGCATGCCTCCATGGCGATTCTAGAGTCTGTCATGTTGACAACTAATATTAACCATCATGAATGGCTATGACTTGGGACATGACCAAGTATGCCAGTGATATCCAGTAGTCAGGACCCTAGGTATTCCCCAAAATGTGCTAGCACCAGTCAGGTGACCTTTAGATGACACTCAGCCATGGCTCAGACCTTCATTTCCAATCTGGCTAGTGCTGCCATATTGCAGTTCTTCTTGCATGATGGGTAGGAGTCTTCACTCAACATCCAGTTGTCTGAGGGCTTGCTGAAACATTTTGGGTTTCTTCCAAAGACATGTCTCTAAGCCTTGTCACCTCTCCATCACATAGATTGTCTCTCTGTATCTTGGCACCTTGCTGGGATGTACAGCCAAATCTTTCATTCCCCCACCCCCTTCCATCCACAAGTACTTTGCCTTTGAGGAGCACCTCGCCTTTGAGTCTTTAGTCTTTAGTCTTTAATACAAGTCATCTTTGTTTTTAGGATGAAGCACTGCTTGGGTACCTTAAGAAAAATAGGGTTTTTGTAGGTGAGTAAAAACTGTAGGTTTCAGAGCTGGAGAGATGGCTTAGTGTTTAAGAGCACTGTATGCTGTTCCGGAGGTCCCGACTTTAATTCCCAATAACTACATAGTAAGTCACAGCCATCTATAGTTAGATCTGATGCTCTCTTCTGTCATGCAGGCATACATGTAAACAGAGTGCTCATATGTATAAATAAATAAATCCTTGAAAAAAAAAGAAACTGTAGGCTTCTCAATAGACACCCAAAAGACTTAATTTTATCCATATTTACCCAATTCCATCTATAGGTGTGGAGGTTGTTGTGTCAAGGCACTGTGTGCCATATATGAATCCAGGGAGAGCATATTTTCTTAATTGATTCAATCTGATAGACAGGATGTGGATACCAATAATTTCTTCTCTCAACCTCCACTACCAGGTTCAATGAAGGAACTCATTGCTGCCAGTCACCATGAGTGGGAACAACCATCCGGAGATTGAGGCCAGAAATGAAGAATGACCCTGAACTCCTGAGTCATTGAAAACATTATTGAACTGCCAAACACCCCATTTCTGGAGTCTCTCTCTAGATTCCCCCAACCCCATTTCATAGCTATAATGATGACCAAAGTTGGACTGGGTTTGTTTGTTTGTTTGGTTGGTTGGTTGGTTTCTGTTGTTGTTGTTTGTTTGTTTGTTGTTACCTCTACTCCAGAATCTCTCTGGCTAGGCACAAGGCTTATGGTTAGAACTAAGAACTGAAAAATTCATACCTCAAGAAATGACCTCACCCTCTGCCTTTTCCTCCTTCACAACTCTCTTACTCTAGTCTTTTCTTTTCCCCAGTCACCACATATTCTCATTTGTACCATCTAAATTTAGCCCATGGCAAGCCACCTTTGCCACAGGTTAGTGTTACAAGCTCCACACCAGCCTGTGATTGGATTCTCACTGATGAGATGTTTACCTGTGTGGACATAAACAGTTGTCCTGCTCAGTCATTGCTTCTCCATCTTCAGGACTGATCTATTGTATCTGAGAACTAAGTGATGGCCAAGTGGCTAAGGTATGGCCAAAGGAAAGTCAAAAGAAGGGACTGGATAAATCTCTAAAGGGGAGAGAATGAATTTCATGTCTCCTCCCCTCATTGCTTAGAATTCAGGTGTCATGTGACAGCTAGAGCAAAGACACCCCACCAAGTTCACAATCAGAGAAGAGATAGAAGCCACTGAGGATGGCTATTCACTGTGGAATAGATACGCAAACAGCCCATTTATGATTGGCATGTTATAGAAGACAAAAAAAAATGCTTCCTGGGTCAGTGGCATTTTGACCTTTGTTAGAGTTGCTGGCCTTTCCCCTAATCCATATGCTACTCTTTGATCAAGTGGTGTCAGCGCTTATGCAAAGGCCAGCCTATCTGTGTCCACTTGCCTCAAAGGGAGCTACTAGCAGGGAGCTTGAATGATGCCAAGACTTGTGTGAGTTGGTCAGCTACTAAACAAATACCAGAAAAAGAATGAGAATGTAGGGAGGAAGAAGTTTCATCTTCATGCCTAGCAGGAAACAGAGAGAGGAGAGGTAACTTTCAAAGCCATGGTCCCAGTGACCTACTTCCTCCAAATAGTTGCCACTTCCTAAATTTTCCAGAACCGTCCACACTAGAATCATTTAGCTGGGGTAAATCTTCAACATAGGAGGTTATGGGGCTATATTGCATATTCAAACTATAACATAAATGGAGGTGTTGTTCTCTCTGGCAAGAGGCTCATGAGCTGGGTTGGCCTATCATAGCTATTCTGAGTGAAGTTCAAGAGGTTGAGTCTTTGGATATCCAAGACAACATGTCATTGTGTGTGGTGCTCCTATGGGGAGTGGGCAGCCAGGAAGTGGTTACAGAGGGACTCTACCAAGAGCTGGCAGTCCAATGGATCTGAAGGGGAGACTGAGTGGCCTGGGTAACACATCATAGTATCTGCTGGAGTGTCCATTGACTCATCCAACACACGCTTCCTGTGTACCTGCTCAGTGCTGGGAAATGTGCTCCTTCCCCTCTTTGCCCTGCCTCCAGCCCCTTCCAGCCCCTGTTCCCATCCCTTCCCAGGCTTGCCTCCTCCATCTTCCTCTCAACCCCCTACAGTCTGCCTGGAGCCAGAGCTCCAAGAATGAGCTAGCGCCTTAATTGCTTCTCTCTCCTCTGTGACATCAATTGGAGGTGACATTTCCCGGGCACCGCACTGCATCCCTGTGGCTGCATATTCCCCCTGTCATAGGATATCACCGAAACTGTCACAAGGGGAAAGCTAGAAGCCATCGGAGAAGCAAGGGGTGGGGGCTGAAATCTGGGGTGGCATTCAAAGGGTTGGTGAGACTCACTTCCCAGAGCGGGTTCCAGAGGTATGGTCTACCCTGGTGATCTCTGCCTTGGGAGACTTGACGCCATCTGACATCTCACACAGCTGAGCTATGCCAACCAGGACTCTCACCAGAGCACGGGGAAGTGGGCTAGATTCTGGATTTCATAATCAACCTGGAAAAGATGTTAATGTGAAGCACAGGAGCAAGGCATCCCAGCCGAGAACTGGCTTTTCAGCCTCTGGTAGAAACTGCTTCTGTCTTGAGCTCCACTTCCGTCACTTGGAATGTCTCTTTACAGCCATAAAATGAAGGCGGGAACATTCCCCTCCAAGGGTGCTTGTTAATGAGGATTAAGCATGAAATGTCATCAGGTCAAATCAGCTAAAGACATAGGGAACATTTTGGGGAATCATCAAGAACGGTTTTTCTGGCTCCAGTTGGACTTTGGTTGTTGTTGTTAGTGGTGGTGGTGGTGGTGGAAATGATGGTGTTTGTGGTGGTGGTGGTAGACAGGACCTTACTATATAGCCCCAGCTGGCCTGGAATTTAGTATGTAGATCAGGCTGTCCTAGAACTCACAGAATCCTCCTGCCTCTGCCTCCCAGGTGCTGGAATGAAGGATGAGCCATCACACTTGGCTCAGTGTTCCTCATCTTTCCGAAAATGGTATCAGGTTTATTGGCAAAGAATGCCCCTCCCCAATGACCACATGCTTCATTTCCACCCCTACTATTTTCTTTCCTTTCCTACCTGGACCTTTTCTTTCCTTTCTTGACATGTCTCCACCCAGTAGCCACCCAAAAGTCAAGGTTCTCTTTTCAGACAAGATTAGACCAGGCCATTAGCCCTTCAGGAGGATTCCCACTGTGGAGAGGCAGTCTTCCCCACCTGCTGGCCATGTCCCCATTGCTCACTTCTCAACCCCAGCCTCACTGTGGGTCATTGTTACGGTCTTGCCTCAAATTTGCCAAGGCTAGCTGAGAGCCGTGGCCTGGACTGTTCCTCTGCCTGGAATGCTCATCCACACTCTCTCCTGATGGGTGTCACGGAAACTGCACAGATACTGTCTTTTAAGGTAAGTCATCAGTGATTGCACACCCTGAAAGGACTCCCTAGGTCAAGCTTTCTCCTTTCTCTTCCTTCCCTTCTCTCCTTCCTTTGTTTTCTCCTACTTTATCTTCTTTCTTTCCCTCTTTTCCTATCCCTCCCACCCTTCCTTTTCCTCTCCATCTTTCTCTCCCTCTCCCCTCTCCTGTCTCATGCTTCTGCCTTGGTTAGTTGTTGGTGGTGTTTTTCTTTCTTTCTTTCTTTCTTTCTTTCTTTCTTTCTTTCTTTCTTTCTTTCTTTCTCTTCTTCTTCTTCTTCTCCTTCTTCTTCTTCTTCCTTTTAACTTGACACAAGCCAAAGTCATCTGAGAAGAGGAAACCTCAGTTGAAACAGTCTCCATCCAGATTGTATGTAGGCAAGGCACTGGGCCATTTTCTTCATTGGCGATTGATGTGGAAGGGTGCAGCGTACTGTGGGCAGTGCCACTTCCAAGCAAGCTGGTGGTCCTGGAATGCATAAGAAAGCAGGCTGAGCAAGCCATGAGGAGCAAGCCAGTGAGCAGCTTCCTGTATGGCCTCTGCATCAGCTCCTGCCTCCAGCTTCCTGCTTTGAGTTCCTGCTTTGAGTTCCTGCTCTGACTTAGTGAAAGACTGTGTGTTGGATGAATAAGCCAAATAAACTTATTCTTCCTTGAGTTGTTTTTGATAATGCTCTTTATCACAACAATAGAAGGCAAACTAAGAGTAAGATGGACTCTATCTCTACCTATCTACCTTTCTTTCAATACTCTTTTTCTTTCTTTCTTTTTTCTTTCTTTCTTTCTTTCTTTCTTTCTTTCTTTCTTTCTTTCTTTCTTTCTGTCTGTCTGTCTGTCTTTCTCTTTCTCTCTTCTTCCCCATCTCCCTTCACTCTTCACTTTCTCCTCACTTCTCTCCTCACTGCTGTCTTGCTCATTTTCTTTTCCCTCTGAGTTCCTCAGCCTTGCCTCACATTTCTCATGGTTACTGCACTATCAGCACCTGGATTGGTGCTCAAAGCCCGGGTGACATTGGGCCCATCCATCCTGAATGTGACAGCTGCTTGTGATGGACCGTACCATCTCAAGAGCATCCTAAAAGAAAGCCCCCCCCACCACCAGCTACTCCAAATCTCAGAGGCTCAAGGGATGTGTAAGGGCACCTGTGTCCTTGCCACCCATGTGGGTGGAGATCCCAGCAACCATTGTGTGGGCCTGGTTCCACCCACAGCAGCTCCCCAAACCACCATTCAGGCCATTGCTCTAACAGACAATGCCAAACAGTCACTAGGCAGGTTGTCCCCCAGATTCATGAGGTCTCAAAATGCAAAGGACCCATCAGGTCTCCATTTTCCAGACAGGGTGCTGACTCTCTGCTGCAGCCCCACCCCTACCCCGCCAACCCATGGCTGCTTTGTGGCTCCCCAACCAGGCCCTTTCCTCAACTCTTTGCACATCTGACTTTGTGCATGCCATCCTTTGCAGGGGAGCATGGGGGTCAGTCCCATGGGAAATATCATCTGGATCTCTTCTGTGGCGCTCCCATAAACCCTGCTCTATCAAACATCTTTTTCTTGCTTTGACAAATTATTTTCCTGAGTGCCTCACTCCCCACTTGCCATAAACTCAACCCTAGAGTAGCAAGAAGGCCCTTCACCAAGGACCATTATATATCCTCAGCACCCACAAAAAAATAGAATTCACAGTAGGTACTCTGCAAACTCCTATTGGGTGAAAGGCGTATAAGCCTTATTCTGGTGGAAAAATCTGAATTCTCCAGTGCTCTGCTCTCGGGGAGACCTTCAACCCTTCTTTCTCCCGTGGCTGTTTTCTGTTGGTGCTTCTACCGTCAGCTGGATTTGATTATTAATAATAAAAACAGCTTAGGATTTATGGGGCACATGGAACCCTGGCTGACTAGTGGGCTCAAGCTTCATACATGCAAACCAGTCTGCTACCTGAAACCTAGCAGTTCATAAGGAAGGGAGAGAGAACCTGATCTGCTTCTGAAATGTGAACGGCTCTTCTGTCACCGGGCTCCTGTCCTCCAACTCCGCCTGGCCACCCCTCCTCAGATTGTCTCCCACAAGGTTGCCAAAAACAGGGCTCTGAGGCTTGGAGGAATCTCCTTAAGTCAGAACTCTCTCGGGGCTGGAGAGAGGCATTGGAGAGGAGGGTGATGTGAGTTTGCTTTTGGCCCTCAGGATTGCTGTGGTCAGCTTGGAATCAATTGCAGGCATTCAAAAATCAGATTGTACATAAAAAGAAGTCTCAATTTCTCTCTTCTCTTGAAAAGCAAGAACTTCAGGCTGTATGTCCATCTGGCAACAATTTCCAGGAGTTGATTGATGGCCGTGCCCTGCTAGAAGGATGAGGGCCACAGTTCACCCTGGTACCGTCTCTCTCTGTGATCCCACTCTAGCCTCACCTCACCCACGGCGTAAACGGCCCAACTAGGAGAAGGATGGCACCCAAAAGCTCACCCCTTCCCTGTTTCATAGAAATAGACAGGACAAGTGAGGCCACCAAGATTACCAGGACCCCAGGTTTCCTGTCCCTTAAACCAGTGTGCCTCCCCAGAGATGCTCTTGGGACAACCACTGCGTTCTTTGCCCAGCACTGCAGTGACAGCATCATGGGCCAGTCTGCATCCAATAAAGGGAATTTATTGTCATAGTCTAGGGCCAGCTCTCCAAAGTAAGGCGTCAACAATGCCACACTTCTTTTCTCAAGAGCCCAAGGGACCCACCTTCTTGCTTCTCCCAACTCCAGGTTCATGATGTGCCTTGGCTTGTAGCCACACCCCTACCATCTCTCCTCTGTATTCACATGGCCTCCTTGAGCACACACACACACACACACACACACACACACACACACCCCATTATCATCAAATACCTTAAAAACAAAATATAGAAAAAAATACCAATTATGAGAACTGAAAGAACCTATTTGCAAGTTATGAGAGCAACAGTTTAATTCACAATAATAAATTCCCATTGTAGCTATCATATACTGTAATTGTGTAAATTACAGGTAGATTTTCATTGTATCCTGTGTATGCTTATAATGAATTAGGAGGAACTCCTATGAATCAGTTTGAAGGGTAGACACTCCAAAAAAAAAAAATCTTTTTTTTTTTTCAGTTCTCAAGAGAAAGACTATGAAAGCTGAAAGGAACAGAAGGAAAGTCTGCCTTCCACAGCAAGCAGAGAATCACACAGGGAAAACTGCTTCTTTACGCCAAAGATGACAAAGACTCAACCTGATGCTCAAGGCTTGCATGGAGGGTGGGACAGAGCACCCTTCCATGTGGCCAGCAGGAACAGGAATTGGTACAGGGAGGATGAGTCATTAGAATCTTCCAGTGCCCATCAACCATGAAAATCATGTATTCAAAAATTTTGAAAGTATAAATCGAAAAACCAAGGGAGAAATGTGGCAAAATGACAATATCACGAGTAGCAAAGTAGTCATCCTGTCCTTGTGTGAAGAGAGGTCAAAGGTCACAGAGCCAAAGATTACCAATACGACAGAATTGGGCTCAGGCGGTCTATCTTCTGCGTTTTCCAAGTCGACTTAATGGACTGTATGTTTATGAAGCCTTGGCAGCTTCTATGCACAGTGTGAGGCTTCATTCTCCATCCTGCTTTTGTTTGAGTCACATGATTAGTTCTAACCAATGAACTCTGAGTGTAAGAACGAAGCATCTCTACTGAGCCAGGGTGCCTGATACACCATGTCCACCAAGTGATTGGGATGAGCACTTGCTCACCCCGGATGGACATGTGCCATTGGGCCCACTGAGCTACAGTGGCTGCATGTAAGTGAGCAAGAGCTCACTTCTGCTGACTGCAAGGCTATTGCTGCCTTCGCATGCAGAAAAAGAAGACATCAGAAAGGAAAAGGGATACGGATGCCAATCTCAACCCCACTTTGAGATGGCAGAAAGCAAGAATGTCTTCATTCTGAAGAAAAACTTCCCTTACCACAGACCAACTCTCCTCTCTCTCTCTCTCTCTCTCTCTCTCTGTCTCTCTCTCTGTGTCTGTCTGTCTCTCTCTGTCTCTCTTTCTCTGTCTCTCTCTCTCGTGTGTGTGTGTGTGTGTGTGTGTGTATTTGCATGCTCATGAGGAGGCTAAAAGCTAACCTTGGTGTCATTCCTGAGGCAGCATCCTCTCTGCTCTTGACACAGGGCCTCTCACTCATCCTGACCCTGACCCGGTCAACTCTGCTGGCACATGAACTCAGTAATCCTCCTGTCTCTCCTTCCCAGCAGTGGGATTGCAAGTGTGAACCATTATGCACAGCTTCTTTTCACTGATGCTGGGTGTTGAATTCAGGTACTCATATTTTCAAGGTGGGAACCCTCCCAAATCAGTTTTTTTCCTCCTTCCCCACCCCCCTTCAAGACTCTGTCTCACTTTGGAGCCCAGGCTGGCCTCAATGCCACAGTAATCCTTCTCCTTCAGACTAACTAGTGGACCTGCACACACATTCTCATACATGTCAGTAGGCTGAGGAAGCGAAGCTATTCTTTATAGGTGATACAGAGTGTCATGCTCTATGTCACTGAGCTACACCCCCAGCCCCGAGTCCCCTGAACAAGAAAGTTGCTCAAATCTTAGAACTAGGCTTTGTAGTTTCCCAGCAACTATTTGCACCTGCCAGGCCTAGGAGAAGAGAAGAGACCTGAGGCTGGCCTGGGGCGCTCAGCACCCCACTTCAGCCTCCTCCTGAATGCAGATCCATGCATGCCAGGTATGCACTCAAGATTGTCCCTTGACTCTAAAAGGAGTCACTCCAAAGTTTTGGCATCATCCAGGCCTAGAAGTGTTTCTTCTTTGAAAAAAAAAAAAGGTCATTCAGGGAAAAACAGAAACAGGTTTCTTTTCTTCCTCTGGCTGGCTTCCTTGAAGCACCTCAGGCAGGCTCTGTAGCACTCTAGTCATAGAGAGAGAATAGCTTGGAAGGGAGACTGCAGGAGGTCAAGGGTTCCATTGCAAGGAGGGCCATGGTTAGGGTGGGCCCAAACTTTGGGCTGGAACAGAATTAAATAGAGAAAAAGAAAGGGAGGCAGGCAAGAAGCATGAATAGAAGGGTAAAGGCATAGATGAGGGTGGAAGTACCGGGGCTGATCTATGGATGGATTGATGGGGTCGATGAATAAATAAATGAGTAACTTAAGTATGGAGGGATACGGAAAGAAAAGGAGAAAGGGAGTGAGGAAAGGATGGATGGATGGTAGATGGATAGGTAGACGGATGGATTAAATAATGAATAGATGGGTAAATGGATAGAGGGATGGATGGATGGTTGGACAGGTGGAAGGGCCTATGAGTGAATGGGTAGAATGACTCGTTTTAAGCAAAGGCTCAAATTCTTAGCTTCTTAACCTGCTGAGATGTGAGAAGCCCCAGCTACACATCCCCACCCTCCATTGTCTGCCATGGTGGACTGAACCCTTAAAAACCAGGAGCCAAAGAAAATGTCCCCTCAAGCCTCACATGTTGCAAGCTTACAATGACAGTTATTGTGGCTCATATCATGGATATCACATGAGCGTACCATCTTCCAATTCACGGATACAGCTGATCACCATAAACACCATATATTGACTATGTGTTCCCTGTTACATGTTCTAATGATTTTATATTGTTCATATTCAATTAATCCACATAATATCTTAACCAAAATATATACTATGACTAGTCCTGTTTCTCACATGAGGAAACTGAGGTTCAAGGAGGTTGAATCACTTTCCATACCGGACACACAGCTGGTTATGGTGAAGTTGTGACCTAAGATCAGGATATCTAACCATTGTTGTGGCCTGCCTGCTTCACCACTACCTCACCATTCCATCAGTCTGCCCCTCCCTCCCTGCCTCATCACTCAGTACTATCTGTTCCTCCATGTACCATGTGGGAATAAAAGAAAGTCACAGCTACTCATCGAGGGAGGTGTCTTGGGTCTGACCACACATTCCACTGTCCATGCCGAGCTCTGGGTCAGTAACTTTCACAGTCCAGCGAAGACCCCTTGGACCATTGCTTCTAGGATATTACAACATTCATTCATTCATTCACCATCCATGCTATGACCACTGTGCCAGACACTAACCTATATTTGAGGATGAGCATAGGTTTGAAGCAATATGCCCCCACCCGTAAGGGACAGCAGTGGAGGTCCTTGGGCCCTGAGGCAGTGCAGGGATGAACTGCACAGGTTGCCCAGTAGAAACCAAAATCAAGAGTGGCTTCCACCATTCTGCATGTCAGTTGTAATGGCATCACCACGACTCCAGCACACAGCATCTTCAAGCAGTGTCTGCAGTCCTCACCTTGGCTGCACGTCCAATCCATTTGCAGAGGGGGGGGGACTGTATAGCGTCCTCATCTCACCTTTGTGAAGTAGATGCATTTTTTTTAAATTAGGAAATTGCCAAAACATCAGAAAAGAAGACCAAGGAGAGACTCACTCTATGTTGCACTAACAGATGTGACCTTGCTTTTTAGGGGGCATTTCTTCCCCTGTGTTGTCGGCAGCGTAGCCAAATTACCAGTGCTGGGGTTGAGCCAGACACATCAAGTCTCTGAGTCTGACTGGTGATGTGTTTACTATATTGATTCAGCAATGTCATTTGCTCCTCAAAGTGTCTGGATTCTCCTTTGCAAAAAAAACAAGCAAGCAAGCAAGCAAGCAAGCAAAACCCAACAAACAAGCAACAACAAAAACAATGAGGCAGACGTGATCTTCCTCCTTTGCTGGGCTCTTTGATGGGGTCCTTAAGGAAAAAAATCTATTCATCTTCAATTCCTGATACCTAACTGGTAGTCAGTATGTGATTCTGTTGAATCCTGCTTTTAGAGGTTGGTTCTGGGTCTGAGACCTCCTCCACTTGCCAGCTAGGGGCTAAGTGACATCCCCAAGTCTGTCTGTCTGCAAATCCTAACGAGAATTACATGAAAAGAACCAGGAGAGTATCGAGCACTGCCAAGCTGCTGCTATTGATTTTGTAACTGTTGACGCCGCTATCACTTCAACACGGCAATATTTCTTTCCATCTTGACTTGTACACAATACACCTACACAACTACACACACATACACACGCCATATGTAGTTGAAACCATCAGACAGAGATCCAGGTTAGGTAAGGGGCAGTGCCCTGTGGCTCATTCCTATTGGGGGAAACCTCAAATAGGGGACCCACAGAAATATCTTGCTATGTATGTTTTTTCAGGAATAAGTATCCAACTAACATTGTGCTCTGCCCCAACTCAGGGCCCAAGGAGGGGGTTCTTGAAATGTAGGGTTTTGACCTGCAGTTAGGAGTACAAGAAACACTGTGGTCTTGAGAGAGCAAATGCCTCCCACACCCCTGCTCCGCCACCAGCCTTTACCCCACTTCTTTGCCAGGCTGGGTATTAAACCCTCATTTCACATTGTGGGTCTGTTAGAGTATTAGACAGTGGTGCCTCTTTCCTCCTCTTCCTCCTCCTCCTCCATCTCTCCCCCTAATCCCCCACCCAGCCACTCTCAGAGACTTGGCTGGCTCCGAAGGTTCCAGACAGTGGAGCTAAACATGTTAGCCGACAGACGAGCGAGGCACAAGAGGCGGCAGGAATCAAATAAAAGGCAAACGCGGCAGCCACAGGTCAGTGCTGTATAAATATTTATGCTGGAGGAAAAGTTGGTGGCTGAGTAACGACCTTGTGGCTGGTATTAATAGAGATAATGTGTGTCTCTAGAACGTGCCGCCAGAGAGAGAAAGGGGTGGGCGAGGGGGAGGCAGGGGCGAGAGCGGGGATGTTATAAATCTTCGTGCCAAGCCCAGACCCTACTGACCTTTCCTCCCCCGCACCCGCGCCTGCATCGTCACATCTATTTTTTTCTCCTCTTGGGCCAACTTATCTCTTCTGGGGTACCTACCCGTCTCTGCATCAGCCATCTGGAGCGGACCCCTCCAAGGGGCCCTACACCAAGTTGAGTATAAACCTGGTGCTTCGTAAAAGCACAGGGCAGTGAGCTGATTGAGGTGTACCTCATACCTCACCTTTCTGTTACCCTTCCCAGTTTTGTCTTTTGAGGATCCCTGGTCTTCATCACTGTCCTGTGTCCCCAGCCTGTGTGTGGTGGCATCTATCCTCATGCTGTGTGCCCATGTACTTCCTCCTACAAAACCCCCCAGTAGCTCCCATAGTCCAGATGAAACCCAAAGCTTGTAGCCTATGTTAGGGTAGTCTTTGAGACCTGGCTCCTCCTTGGGGGTCTCTCTTTCCTTCCCTGTCCCCTGTGTCCGGCAAAACAGAACTGCCGTTAATTCTCAAAAGCCTACATTCCCATGCATACCCAAGTTTCCCCACATCATTTTATTTCTTCTCTCTGGTCCCCTGTTTGTTTTGTTTTGTTTCCTTTGGCAGGGTTAGGGCAATGCTGCGCATAGAGCACAGGACTTGGTGCATGTCAATACAGGCTCTATGCTCCCTACAGCCTTTTTCCTGTACATTTTGAAACAGGGTGTTACTGCTGCAGCCTTGAATTTGTGGTCCTCCTGACTCTACCTCCCAAGCACCAAGCTGCCAGCGCATCAGGCTGCTTCTAAATGAAGCACTCTATCTGCATCTGGGAGGAGGCCACACCCCTTCCTCCAAAAGACTTTCCTTGTTTTGTTTTGTTCTGTTTTGTTTTTTGGTTTATTTTTATTTTTGTTAATTACAAAGTTTATTCACTTTGGATCTCCCCTCTAACTCTCTCCCTCCAACTGTCCAAGTCCCAGTCTCCCTCCCCCTTCTCCACCCATACCCCTCCCCAAGTCCACTGATAAGGCAGGTCTTCCTCTCGCTCCTTCTGATCTAGTTTATCAGGTCTCATCAGAAGTGGCTGCATTGTCTTCCTCTGTGGCTTGGTAAGGTTGCCCCCTGCCCTTCAGGGGGAGGTGATCAAAGAGCCAGCCACTGAGTTCATGTCAGAGACAGCCCATGTTCCCCTTACTAGAGAAACACTTGGAGACTGAGCTGCCACATGGGCTACATCTGTGGTGCAGGGGTTCTAGGTTATCCCCATGAATGGTCCTTTGTTGGAGTATCAGTCTCAGAAAAGACCCCTGTGCCCAGATCTTTTGGTTCTGTTATTCTCCTTGTGGAGCTCCTGTCCTCTCTAGGTCTTACTATCTCCCCCTTCTTTCATATGATTCCCTGTACTCTGCCCAAAGTTTGGCTATAAGTCTCAGCATCTGCTTTGATACCCTGCAGGGTAGAGCCTTTCGGAGGCCCTCTGTGGCTGGCTCCTGTCCTGTTCCCTGTTTTCTCCCTCTTCTGGAGTCTATCCTCTTTGCCTTTCTGAATGGGGATTAAGCATCTTAGCCAGAGTCCTCTTTCCTAATTACTTTCTTTAGGTGTACAGATTTTAGTATGTTTATCAGACTTTCCTTGTTTTTAAGATTGTGTTTTATTTGCATTTGTGTGTGTGCATCTATGAATGTGTATGTATGTGCATGTGCCCGTGAGTGCAGTCCATATGGAGGCCAGAAAGGGGTGCCAGATCCCCTGGAGTTCAAGTTACAGGAGTCTGTGAGCTGCCCAATGTGGGTGCTAGGAACCAAACTCAGGTCCTCAATGAGAGCAGTAGGAAGTGCTGAGCCATCTCTTCAAGTCCCTTTTCCCAGTTTTTAAGGCCTTTTTTCTCTAGTTCCCAGATACACTGTGTCTCCTTCTGTAGACAATCCAATCATCCCAATGAAGATCGGATGTATGATTTGTCTCTCTCATTCCTGAAACAATCTGTGTATTGGAAAATCAGCAAACTGACAGTGACCATTATATCCTCAAAATAACCACCCTAGTAGACCTCAGGGATTATCTGTTACCTAAGTCACAGACACAGGACCATGCCTTCTTCATGCTTAAAAAGAGATGGCATCAGAGTCCCTCCATCTTGGGGATAAGAAAAGTACACACCTTAAAAGTCTGGCAAAGGAGGGTCTGGGGGATGGCTCAGTTAGTAAAGTGTTTCTGTGAGGACCCGAGTTCAGTCTCCAACACCCATGTGGACAGGGCACAAGGGCAATCCTAACGCTGGGGAGATGGAGACATAGCATTCCTGAGGCTCACTGGCCAGCCATTCTAGACAATAGCTGAGCTCCAGGTTCATTAAGAGACCTTGCCTCAAAAATAAGTGAATGATTTAGGAAGCCAACCGATATTAACCCATAGCCTCCACACATGTGCATGCATGTACACCCATGCATGGCCATGCACACACACACACACACACACACACACACACACACATGCGTGCATACACACAAAGAAAGAGAATCTATAAAAAGTTCGATTTTTTTACTAGGACATGAAGCCACAGGTCCGCTGTGCCAGGCAGGAGACAGCCCACATTCCTGCACTACATCAAAGACAGGAAGTGTGAAACAGAAAGGCTGCCTCTGCTCACTGGCACCCAGGCAGCATCCACGCTACAACTTGCCCATGGGGTGTCCAAGTACCAAGCCACAGGTCCTGGGAAGCTGATGATGTCTCCCAGGGCAGGAAGCCATGAAGAGGGACTTCCTTGCAGGAAGCTGGAGACCTGGCACCCCCTCAAAAGTCACCGCCATTTCCTGAAGCCAGTAATACTTCCTTACCTAAAACCACAGTGGAAGACTTCATGGCCCCAGCCTCTGTGGTCCTGAACAAATAGGGAATCAGGTGCCCCTGTTTGCTTGGCACATGCTGTTTCTTTTCATTTATAGGCTGTCCACGGAGCAGAATAAGCATTGTTCCCATTTTACAGACATGGTAACTGAGGTTGGTAAGGGCCAGGGTTTATATTTGACCCCAAGCTGTGTGCCACTAGGTCTCCCACAGTGTCCTAAGCGACAAGCCTTTTTCTCATTCTGTCTCCTTTGTCCCATCTACTCTAGAAATAAGTACCGAGCTGATAAAGAGTACCTGTAACATTAAGAGAGGTAGCTGAAGGGATGGGGCCAAATGACCTTGATGCTGGCCAAAAGGGCAGAGCTAGAGACAGCTGGGTCAGTGCTGGAAGCTATGTTGTAGACTCTAGGGAAATATACCCAGAACATGCCCACATTCACTATCTCCCTGCTTGCAATGGCTAAGATGACAAAACAACTTAGATGTCCATCTGTGAGTGACCAGAGCACAAAGGGATATTATCCAGCCTTTAAAAAGGAAGGGAATCTTTATACACTCAACTACAGATAAAGCTTGATAAGGACAATATGCTAAGAGAAAGAATGCATGAGAGGGTCAACAGTGAGTGATTCTGCTCATGTGGAGCACCTAGAATAGTCAGCCATCACTCTGCTTTCCCTCTCTAGGAAAAAGAAGAAGGAGAAGAAGAAGATGAAGAAAAAGAAAATAAGAATGAAAGAAAAGCAAAATCAAGTGATCAAGTGATTTGGAAATAGAGTTGAGTTAGGCCAATCCAGAGGGCAGGTGAAGGTAGGATACTTAGCTACTAAGACCCTCCCTTTTCTTCCTTCCATGGGGCCCTTAGCCAATCCCTGCATGAAAAGCCATACGAGGCAGCACACAGAATCTGAGTAATAACTACCCACCCCCACACACCTGAGGTGGCCACAATTGGCCTCGCCTCAAGCACCCTAACTAACCTGCTCAATTTGTGCCCCTGAAGCTTTCACCCACTTAGAACTAAAAAATAAGAATAAAAAGGAGACGCCAGTGAGAGTAATTTGTTGGTTTCAAATGTGCTTTCCCCAGAAGCAGTCTTGAAAAGTCTAGAAACCACAGTAATTTTTTTTGCAAAGTGAAGTTTAGCTACCACTCGCCTTGAATGTGGATTTATTTTCAATTTTAATAAAACTCAAGGCAATCTAGCATGCCCTACTTGTGTGTTTCAGCCTCAGCTCTAGAGACCACACACTTCCAGCCTGACAAAGTCTACAGAAAGAATTTAGACACAGATTTTTTTTTACTTGTTTTTCCACAAAACTACCTGATGGACACAACTGATGGGAGCAAGTTTCTCGATTTCAGGCCACCATGTGGAACACAGAAGATCACAGTTCTGTCTGTAAGGGAGAGGAGATGGAAATGCGCACACTCATCTTTTGTTCCTCTTCACTCCCCCTTTGTTTCAACCAGGTCCCCAGGTCCTGAGATGGTGGTTCACTTACATTCAGGGGAGTTTACCCCTCATAACCACACCCAGAGCTGTGCCCAAGTCTCCTAGGTTATTCTAAATCCGCAGACATGAGTGCGGATGTCTGAACGCTTGGTCTGCAGGTGGTGATGCTGTTTGGGGAGGACATGGGACCTTTAGGAGGTGGGGCCTTGCGGAAGCATGGCTCGGGGTGAGGTCCTATACCCTCTCCTCACTTCCAGCCTCCGTCAGCATAATGGACCCTATCCCTCTGGAATCTGAAGCTAAAACAACTTTCAGGTTTTTTCCTCTTAAGTTGATTTTTTTGGGGGGGGTCAGATTATTTTGTCACCTCAACAGAGATTTAACCAATACCAAGATTCACTATCGCACTGGCCAAGGGCCAGGTGTGAGAATAATGAATGAAAAGGGCCTTCCTGGTTTCAGACTCACAAATTCACGAACAGCCACATGTCAGCTGACGTCACTCACTGTGCCCACCTGATGCCACACTGCCTGGGGAGAGTGTCTGATTCTGAAGACATTTAGAGTCACACAGACAGGGGTGGCATTCCCAGAATACATCACCTGTGAGCCTGAGCCACTCGCACCTGTGCAGAACAGTAACTACTTAAGTTGGGGTAAGGAAGCATCTCACACTGAGAAAACCAGCTATCTATCAGGCAGATTTCTATAGCTCCACTTTAGTAGTGAAGTTATCCTCCATGACAGTGTCTATTGCCTGAACTCACGACCAATTGCATGAGGAGCAGGAAGTTAGCCCTGGGCTCTTGGTCTCATCCATATGAGAAGCTTCAGGAGACAGGTATCAATAAAAGTCTTCTTCACTCCTAATAACACGGCTGTGGAGTACAGGAAGCCCCCATGTTCTAGTTTCATTTCCATTGCTGTGATAAATTTCTCTGCCACAAAACAACTCAGAGAAGACCTTATTTCAGCTTACAATTCCAAGCTATTGCCCATCACTTGAGAAAGTCAAGGTCAGAACTTCAAAGAGCTAGTTACATCACCTCCACAGTCAAGAACAAAGACAGTGAATGCATGCTTGCTTGTTTGCTTGTGCTCCTCTCAGTCACACAATCTCAGGATGTCCTGACTAGGGAATGATGCCCCCTATGCTGGCTGGGTCTTCTCAGATCAAATAACAATCAAGATGACCCCTCAGAGACATGCCCAAAGGACAATGCAAGGTGGACAGTCCCTCACTGCTATTCTCCCCAGGCTCCCATTTCCCCCTTCATGTGTCTGTGTTAATCTCCACATCAGCTCCTACATGCAGGACCAGGGGTGGCTAAAAGTCTAGGTGACCTGTGCATTATCTGTAGGGTTAAGGGTTCCCTCAAGCTCCCACAACCAGGACCAGAGGTGACTAATAGTCCAAATGATTTCTATGCTATCTATATGACTGAACCACAGCAGATCCTCCCCTGGGCCCTTAAGATAATACATGTAGCCTACCTATTGAACCCATCTTCTTGGAAGACATGACACAAACTTGAGAAGACTTTCAGTGTCATTGTGCGTCTTTGTGCACAAGGGATTGTGTTATAGCAGGAAGCATTTTTCTAAATTGTATGTACTATATCCAGATATCCAACTCTAGAAGTTTGAACCAACACCAGCTAACTAGTGTTGAATGGGACTTTCTTCTTGCAAGACTGACACTCTGCTAGCCCTGGCAGACACAGACTCCCATTGTTCCCCACCCCCAGCTTCCTTTGGTTTGTCTTGGTCTCATGTCAGTCTCTTGTCCTTTGGTTGGCTGTATACACACTTAGTTCACACCTTAGAAGGGCTCCATCGAATTGACTTGCCTGGCCAATATTCACAGTAAACCTGCCAGTTGCCTGCCTTTGGCCAGGTACCTGCCTCTTATTCAGTTGGCCATGCCTGGGGTGAATGGTGGATGTGGGCCACGTGATACATAGCATGGCCACCTACATGACAGAACAATTTCTGTTAGTGGAATGGGCCACGCATACCTGCCCTACATGTCTCTCACTGTTAGATTATAGATAAGAACTCGGTCTTAAAGCTGTACTATCTCTGTGTGGATGTGTGGTATGATGTGGTGTGTGTATGTGTCTGTGTGTCTGTGTGTGTGCGCGCATGTGAACGTGAGCACATATATGTGTCTGCTATGTGTCAATATAACAATTTATCAGTATGTAGCTTATCTATCTGCATTAGTTATCGAAGGTCTTCTAGCTACTTATTAGAAGAATTTCATCCAACTTGACTTACCCTATTATTCCTGGTCCATGTCAAGATACTAACTGAATTCTACCAGGAATTAGACATGTCTGACCTTTCCGAGGTGACTCAGGGATATGGATTTGAGCAGGGCATTCTTTAATATGAGTGTTAAAGGACAGATTTTCCAGAGAGGGGGAGAGTGTGGGGATGGAGTGAAGAACAGTCTGGGCAAGTCAGAACAAGTCTGGAATCTCAGCACTCTGGAGGCTGAGGCAGGAGGATTGAGTGCCTGCGGCTGGCCTGAATTATAGCATAAATTCGAGTTCATCTTGGACTACACAGTGAGACCTTAAGATCACAAAACAATGATAATAAAAAAACAAGAGTCCTCGAAGGTGGCTCAGTGGATAAAATGCTTGCCAAACAACTCTGAGAACCTAAACTCAGATCTCTGACACCCCCATAAAAGATGGGAACTGTGGCACATGCCTCTAACCACAGTAATTAGGAGACAGGTGCACCCCAGGGGTTCACTGGCCAGCTATTGTAGCCCAAGCTTCCAGTTCAGCAAAGAGACCCTGTCTCGAAAAATAAGATAGAGAGCTGTAGAGTCAGACATCTGAGCATCAGCTCCTGGCCTCCATATGCACAGGAGTTGGGTGGGGGGCATCCCTAAAAGTCTGGTGCATGCTGGGCGTCACCTTTATTTACCCTTTCTCACTTCTCACCAGTTCCTGGGCATTCATGCCTTTTGCCTGAACCCCCACTCACTTTTCCCCTCCTCCTGGCTGACTCACACCTCTCCTCTCCTCCTTTGATTCCCACCCCTGTTCACTTTACTCTCTTCCCTCAAATACCATTTCACGTGGCTGCTTTAGAAGCTGTGAAGGGTCCAATCGTGTGGTTGATCTCTAATGTAAGGTTAATGCCTAATTAGCTCATCTAGCATTCATTTCGTAGATAATTCATGATAGGTCATTAACAAAAGCCAGGGCAAGTGGAGGGGCATGTCCACAGCCATAAATCAGGGCCCTAAAGCATCATAGAAGCAGGATAATGCATGCATTATTCAGGTCAAGCAAAGAGCCAGGGCAGTGTGAGACACCTCAGTGCTCTTTTGACACTGAGGTCCATCCAAGGACCATGTACAAAGCCAAGCAATATTTACTGTGAACATACATGGCAGTCTAAGGCAAGGCAGGGGCACATCTCCTGGTCAGCGTATGACCCCACAGTTCATGCTCAAATTCAGAGCTTCCACACTAAAAGCATCCTACAACTACCAAATAATACGCAGGCTCCACCTGGGAACAAGGTGTCTTTTATCAGTCACCAACTAAGGACCAAAGTAAATGTGTTTGTATATCTGTGTTCTTTGGAGGGAGGGGTAATGCGCGCACGTGTGTGTGTGTGTGTGTGTGTGTGTATATACATATGTGTGTTAAGGTGAAAGGACAACTTTGGTTGCTGTTCTTCATGCTCTGTCTATCTTGTTTTTAAAGATAAGGGCTCTTATTGGCCTAGGACTCCCCAACTAGGAGAGGCTGAGAGAGAAAACCCCAGGGATCTGCCTGTCTCCATCTCTCTGGCAATAAAATGATAAGGGGACCAAATCCAGGTTCTTGAGCTTGCAAGGCAAAACTTTACTGATTTCACTATCTCTACAGCCCCAAAGAAACCATAGTTTTCTGGAAGAGTCTAATTCTTTAGACTTCCTCTAGCATCCTTCCTCCTTTTGCCCAATGTTCTAGCTATACCAGTCTTCATCTGCTTCATCTGGGGTGAGGCTATCCCCATTTCCTTGCCATGTTCCACCATGAATCTCTAAGGCCTATGCTGAAGAATCTTTGCCCTTAACTGGAAGGGAGAGATAAATAAGCTAAAGGTAGACAGACAACCTCTGATTAACCCCATGCAGCAGATGCCGCCCCACTTCAACAATCAGCACACCTTGCTAGTTGATCAAACCCGGCAGAGGCTTTTCATTGGTTGAAATATGACATTTGTAAAACCAGATGTTCCCATGGAGCATCTTTTGTGTATCAGGGACTGGTCTGGGCAGAGAGGAGGAGAGAAGTACAAAACACCTTCCTCTTGGAGCTTGGATGCTTCCTAGGCGAAGGTTGATACTGAACTGATTAAATGCATGGTCTATGTCATGAAGGACATGATGGGTGGGAATGGAGCCAGCACAACTGGTGGGTGCTTCTGGGAAGGCGGTCAAGGAAAGCCAGGGGAGTGGATGCTGATGGAGTAGAATCATGAGTCAGAGAGTTCATGGGCTCAGATCTCTGAGAACTCAGCAAGCCTCTGGTAGGTCTCTGCCTTTCGCTGGTAGTGAGGCAGGAGCACCTGAGAGGTTCTGAGTAGAGGACACACCGGATGTGACTAACAGTCCCATAACTCCTCTCAGGCTGCTTCGATGAGCAGAGGCCAGGGGAGTAGAACCTGGGGAAGTTCAGACAAGAGGCCACAGCGGCTCAGATCTGAGAACCACAAGGGAGAATGGCTGCTCAGGTAGCTAAGCAAGTGACCAACCAGGAACTGCAGAGAGGATAATTTCATTAAAATGGTAAACGGGATTTTCAAAGAACCACACAGGATGCTGCAAGACTACTTAAACAAGCGGTTGGTCCCTTGCTTGGTGTCAGGCAGAGGAGGCATTCCAGGAGAGCAGGGAAGATTGGGAAGGGGTTATTTGTGGGGAAAAAAGAGAAGACAGGCATTTTAAGCAGGGCAGAAAACAGAGGATGAAGTTACAGACCTGCTTCTGAAATAAGCCATAATCTAAAGGTTACAGAAATAGGCCCGTGCTGGCACCACACTGCTGTCCATCGCCACCTCCCGCATCCCCACCTCGGTAAGGGTTCTCTAGATCTTCCTGCTGGCTTAATCACAGATCATCCTGGCCAGGAACCAGCCAGGCTGAAGTAATGGAGATTTGTCTTTCCCAGAGATGAGTAAGCATCATTGGGAAAGGTCTGAAAACCCCTCCTTTGTCCCCAGTCCCTGGCGTCAGACAGCTCAGCTGTTGCACAATGTCACTCAAGTATTAGGGAGAGGACAAGATGGCCCCTCCACAGGAAAGGCAAGCCTCAGCAGTACACTGGCCTAGTTAAAGCTTAGCCGCCCTTCTCTTTGCACCCAAATGGACCACACTTGAGAAATTAAATAAACAGCATTTGTCAGGGGCTTTTGTGGGATCCCGGCTGTATTTATTTATAGGTTGGTCTGTTATTTATGGGCACTCGTGCTCAGTGTAAAAGCTTTGTCAGAGAGAAGTGGGAGTGAGGAGGCCAAGTGCTTAATGCTCGGATAGACACCTAAGCACCCACTTCATGGGGACGAAGAAGGGCTGCTTTCTGCCTCTGTCTCCCTGATGCAGGGTGCTGGCTTGCACCTTGAAAATACCAGACCACCAGGCGCCTCCTCCAAAGAGTCAGAGGCCCCAAGGGAGGCCTGAGGCCGAGAAATGAATCATAATGTCATCTCCTTGGGAATCCTGATTCTTAGCTGGGAAATCTCCATCATTCTACCTGGAAAAACAGGCAGGCAAGGCCTGTGGTGAGGTGGGTGTTCAGTAGATGGTGAACGAATGAGTGAATCAATGCCGTTTCCCTGGTGATGAAACCGGACAGAAACCTCAAGGTGCCAAGTGGAATGTATCGTAGCCAAAACAAAACCAAATTTTTAAAAAAGAACAACATAAACCCAGGTTCTTAAAAATGCCCCCAACTTGGGTTTAGTCCTTTCAGGAACCCTTTAAAAGGAGAATTCCAGCACAGATGAGTGAGGGGCTCTCACAATAGCTACCAAGGCACTTCTCACAGTTGATGGCTGCTGGGCAGGGAGAATCATTTTTTCAGGGTGTTCCCACTGGTAGATCACCCATGCTCCATGACCCACGATCAAAGACAAAACAAAAACCTACAAAGATATAAAGTTGGGAGAGACACGTTTGGGGGATGTGGGGAGAGTTGGAGGAGAGGGTGGAGGTATTTTTAAAATACAATAAAAATAAATTTAAGTCAAAATTTTAATTATTTTACTATTTATATGCATATGGGAGTTTCGCCTGCATGTCTGTCTGTGCACCAGACTCGTGCCTGATGCCCAAAAGTTTCAGAAATGAGTGTTGTTCGGCCCCTAGAACTGGAGCTCCAGAAGGTTATTAACTGCCACGCAGGTGCTGGGAATCAAATGTAGGCTCTCTGGAAGAGTACCCAGTGCTCTTAACCTCTGAGCCATCTCCCCAGCTCCTCAAATTATTATTATTTTTGGAACATATATAGTGAAAACTCCATGCATTGAGAAAAATACCAGCTGGTGAGATGGCTCAGTAGATAAAAAGAGCTGATACCCGGGTCCGATTACTGAGCCTCACGCAGTGGAAGGAGAGAATTGAAACCCCTAAGTTGCCTCTCATTTCTGCACAATATGGCAAGAACATTCCTGCAAACACTCAGACACACACACAATGCAATATTATTTTCAAGAAATGTACAAGAAGTGATGGAGAAAGGGAGAAGAAGAAAAAAGCTCCACTTTATAAAAAGACATCAACCGTGAACACCCATGGCTCTTCCTTTAGGGTGGGTCCCTGTGAGAGTTCACTCATCCACGATGGCATGTCAACTGGTGGTGTCACTGTGTGCAGCCCGTTTTTAGGCAGAAGTATTGTTGAGACTTCCCAGGCCCAACTCTCTCGTCATGTATAGATGAGACTGCTTCACAGTGAGTGTCCTGGCTTTAAAACCAGTCATCTGCAGGGATGGGTTCCCCAATAGATCCCCTGATCCCAAGTAAGCACCCTGAAGTGCATAGACAGAGCAGCACTAAACGCTAGACTCAGCAAGCTGCGCCTCTATATACATGTCTACATATACACACATATATACATCTTATTACTGTTTTACATATATGCATGGCACATATACAGATCTATGTAACAATAATAATTAAAGCAGAGTTATGAATGTGAGAGAAGAAAGGGGGGACATGAAAGAGGAAAGAGGAGGTGGCAAGAAAATGATGCAAATACACAAGTCTCACAATAAAATAAACAAGGAAGGAAGAAAGGAAGGAAGGAAAGAAGGAAGGAAGGAAGGAAGGAAGGAAGGAAGGAAGGAAGGAAGGAAGGAAGGAAGGAAGGAAGGAAGGAAGGAAGAAGGTATTCCCCAGTTTTGACTTCATAGATAACAGGGTGCGGCAGTGTACATCTGTAACCCGAGCACTCAGGAGGCTGAGACAGAAGGATTTCCAACTCCAGGCTGGGCTTCAGTTACATGGAGAGACTGAAGCTTCAAAAACAAACAAATAACAAAAACAAACCAACAAAAGGAAAGCTATCGGTTGACTTGTTTGTAACCATGAGTGTTTAGAAACTCCCAGAACATCAGCGGTAGGATGGGTTACTTAACTTTGGTATGATCCTTATGCTGATAACTTACTAAAACTTTGCCTTATAAACTTTACAATAGAGCCAAGTATCAGGAAACACAGGACGCAATTTCAGCTTTCGGTGAGACTGGGACTGTGTGCGGCTGCTGAGAATTTGCCCACGGACCAGTAAATAACTATACAAGCAATGCTAGTTAAACTCAGTGGGCCACACTCCATGGAAATGCAGTAGTAGGAGGAGTGGTTGTGAAGAAAGTTGGGGGTGGGGGGGAGAAGGAGAGCAACGAGAGGTATGAAACGACAAAAATTCATTATAGGTGTGCTTGAAACTGTCAAAGGTTAAAAACGAGAGGGCGATCATGCTGGACAGGAGCGACAGACCAGTGCTTCAGTAAAGCCTTGCAAGCACAGAAGCCTGAGTTCCAGCCCAGGGACCCATGCTAAAAAACAAAACAACAACAACAAAAAAAACAAAGAAAACAAAAAACACCAGAGTGAGGCATGGCGGCCTGAGCTTAGAGTCCAGCACTGCGTAGGTGGACACAGCTGGACCCTGAGGCTCTCTGGCCAGCCAGCCTGGCACAACAGGCAAGCCAGTGAGGGACCCTGTCTCCAAAACCAAGGAGAGCAAGTCCTGAGGGACAACACTAGAAGCTGACCTTTGACCTTCGTACACACAACAAATAAATAAGTAAACAAACACAAAATAAACCATGGTATACATGTTTGTGCTGTATGTGCTGCTTCCGCCACTACAGGAAAACAGCCAAGACAAAGATTCTCCGAAACGGTAGCTGTGGGTGTGTTGGGTGGGAAAACTATCAGTCTTCAAAAAAAAAAAAAAAAAGATTATTTTTTCTTCTCTGTTTCTAAATTCTCTTTCTTTAAAATCTTGAATCAAGCTGAAGACTAAAAGTAAGCGGATCAGTTCGAGTTGTGCTTTCTGGTCTCAGAAGAGACTGGTTTTGTTTTTCTGAAACAGAGTTTTGCTAGACAGAAAACAAAACAAAACACATGTGTGTGTACTCATGATAGCCAGGCTTTCAGATTTGTCATCAAGAGAAATCTCCAAGGAAGCTGATAGGAGATGGTACCTCAAATCTTGCCTGAGGTGAAAGGTTTGGTGTGTATATATGTGTGTGTTTGTGTGTGTGTTTTAATTGCATTTATCTATTTATGTGGCTGTATGTATGTGTGTTTGCGAGCAGACACGTGTGCAAATGCACACACATTCCATGGCATGCCTGTGGAGGTTAGAGGGCAGGGGAAAGTTGAATCTCTTCTTCCACCATGTAGGGCCAGGGAATCAAATCCAGGTTCTCAGGCTTGGTGGTAAATACCTTCACCCACTAGCCTACTCCAAAAACTGTTTTTCACTAGAGCAAATAAAAAGACGCCTGTCTTTTTAAGACACCCAGAGGAGGGGGGCAGGAAGCAGGTGTAGGCTGGGTCCTGTGGAATGCTTTAAGGTGAGCCCCACATCCTCAGAACCAACTGGAGAGGACAGGACCAGAGCAGCCAGGCTGCCCAGGGAGAAAGGCCAGCTGGCACACTGCAGTGTCACACATGTGAGCCGTCTGGATTGGAAAGGAGTAAGCCATGTTGGGCACTGGAGTGGGTGGAGGGGCCGGACAGTTGGTTCCCATTAAACTTGGTGGCCTGAGAATTCCTTGAGTGTGGATATGTGCCGGCCCCAGCCTATCCGGGAGGTCTGAGGACTGGAGTCTCTGTTGCAGCCTGAGAATGTCCCTTCTCCTCCAGCCAATGACAAAAGGGACCACAGGGTCTCCCACGGGGGTCTGCAGAAAAAGGAGTAGTCAGAAGGCCTTGGGCAGGCCCCTCATCTGCCCCTTCTTCAAGGCCCGTAATTAGCTATTTACATGACAGGCCAATTATAACCCTGAAAGAGTGGTCACAGGCTATTGAGTAATTAGCGACATTTAAAAAATGCATTTCAACCACACAAAACCATGTTTGCACAATGTTCAGAAACTGGCTTCCAACCACAGAAGCGAAAAGAACTCAGCGGAGGCTGGGGGCAGGTTGAAAAACAGGCCCTTGGGGACAAAGGCTGGACAACTTTTCTTTGTAGTGCTTGGGTGAGTTGATCAAGGGCAAGTGGAATCTGAGGACCTACTATGTGCCAGCCGTTGAGGGCAGCCAGATCCTAACTCTGTCTCGTGACTCGAGGATCTTAGAGCCTAAGTGGTATCTGGCAGCCCCTCTCATTGTGCTGCTAGCCTCATCCACGGCAACACTTAGTAATTCATTCATCAAACACGGGTTGAGGACCTGTCTGTGGAAAGAATATAAACACAAGAGACAGCCTGATGTCTGGAGGGGTCCCAGGTCTGAACTTCTGTGACCCGGAGCCATTTGTTGCCTGTATTTCCTTGCAACAGAGTCTACATGCAATGGGCACAACAAACGCCTCTCCAGGCTCTGAGGAGCCTGAGCTATAAAGCAATCTAGATTTTGCTGACCGCTTAAGTCCTGCGATGGGAGAGGGCGGCTTCTTTGTACCCTGACCATCATCCAATCATAAGCACACTGAAACAAGACCTACGGTTCCCAGATGTCAGTCAGACTGCTGTGCTGAACTCTATAGTAGACCAGCCCCAGAGAGGGCACTTAAGCTCTGCAGAGGGGGACCCAAGTGGAAGCAAATCAGAAAGAATGGATCATGTGGGGCACAGAATGGGGAAGGGTTTATCCAGACCACAGGCAGAACAAGGCAAGACAGACACGTGGATGGGAGCAGCTAACCAGCATGATGAGAGCTGTGCTGTATCAGCTTCCTACAAGAACAGGACACAATGGTCTGAGGTTGGACCAAAAAGTACCGCAATCGCTGGGCCGGGTGCTGGAGTCCCCAAACCCCAGCTGCTCAAGAGGCTAGGCCAGGATGATTGCAAGGCCAAGGCCAGCCTGGGCTACAGACTGAAAACCTATCTCAAAATGAAAACTAAAAAGAGGGCTGGAGAGGGCTCAGGCAGTCCAATGATTACCACACAAGCATAAAGACCCCAGTTCAATCCCTGTATCCCAAGAAAAATAACTGGGCAAGTTTGTAAGCCCAGACCTAGGGAGGTGGAGTCAGGTGGGTCCCTGAGGCTCTCCTGTTAGCCAGCCTAACCTAATAAACAAGTTCTAGGCCAAGTGAGAGACCCTGTCTCAAAAAGCAAGGTAGCAAAGAGAAATGAAGTCAGATAAGAGAAGGTTGGGACAAGATGGAGATGGTCCAATCATGAGCATCTATGAAGCATCATGAAGAAGAAAAGCAGGTTCAAGTCCTTCAACAATTCTGGGACCTCAAACAAATCATTGGCTGCTGTTAGTTCTCAGTTTCCCCACCTGTAAAATGGGGGAGCTTGCCAAGCATCATAACACAGCACTGTGACATTTTCTAACTATTTACATGTACTAACTGGTCATTTGACCTCATGTAACACTGTCCTATGAGCTATTTCTGTTCAGCCCCACCTTAGAGATGAAGAAAGCAAGACCCAGAGAGGGTGAGAAATTCATGCAAGGACACAGAGGGATGCACATGAGGTCAAGCCTAGAAGGTGGAAACCCCCCTCCAACTTCAGACTAACACACACACACACAGTCATACAAATACACACAAGGCATGCACACATACACACATAAACATACACACATGAATACAGTCACACACATGCACAGTTATATACATACATAAACACTCATGCCTGGTGCACACATACACACAGTCACTCACATACACGCACAAACACACATACACACAGTCACACACACATATACAAACACCCACACAGAGTTGCTCAATGGCACTTTTTGAACTCAGGTCTGGACATCCTAAGCAGAGG
Organism: Pachyuromys duprasi; assembly: GCA_028658305.1. Lineage (NCBI taxonomy): Eukaryota > Metazoa > Chordata > Mammalia > Rodentia > Muridae > Pachyuromys > Pachyuromys duprasi. The sequence continues at coordinate 108,642,377 of CM053766.1, forward strand.
ATGTCCAGAGCAGCAGCCGAGAGCTCTTGCCTCCGATGTGTAACAAACCACTGTGCTCCAGGAGGCTAACAACAGCTGGTGCCTAGCATCTCATGCTGTCCCCACAGAGCCTAGCAGAGCCTTCTCCGTCCACGATCTCCGCAGCTGCAGAGAGCAGGCGACTGGGCAGACTTCCTGATATTTGCATGTCTGTGACAGAAGCTGGCTACCTATGGGTGTAAGACTGGGGTCCTCCAGCCCTAGAAGCCACCCACAGTCCCCTGCCACATGTCATCTCTCCAGGTAACTTCCATCCTTGAAGGCTCCAACGTGAAGGCTGGCGGTAAGGTCTAGGACAGAGGCTGATGCAATAGCACAGTCAGGTGATGCCTCATCCTCGTTGCCTTTTTCTATTAGTTAAAGCTGAGTTGCAGCCTCAGCTGTTGTCTGGGAGAAGGGGATTACCCAGATGCAGGGCCACCTCGGACGAGCAGTTCTCAACCCTCGGGCCCCGCTCCCTTTGGCAAACCTATATCTCCAAATTTTTTTTTTACATTATGGTTGACACTAGCAAATTTACAGTTATGAAGCATCAACAAAAATAATTTTGTGCTTGGGGCGGGAGGGATCACCACAACAGGAGGAACTGTATTAAAGGGTTGCAGCATTAGGGAGGGAGGGAATCACTGCCTTAGATCCAGTAGACCACCAAGGGAGTGGGTGTCCAGTTGTAAAATTAGAGAGCAGGAGGAAAGCATCTGCTGCCCAGAGTGACCAACCAGGGGCTATATGCGTAGAACATAGCTGGGGATGTGGGAGTCACCGGTGATCACAGACATTCTGATTTCTCTCTGGTGATCCCATAGCTGCCTGCATTCCTGGGGTCCTCATGAACACTGTCTCCTCATCTGTGAAGCTGGGACTGTTTGATCATCTTCGGGGTGGTAGGAAGAACACAGTGACTTCAGGTATGAGCTCACATGGTCAAGCTGAGAGCATCGTGAGCACCAGGCTGGATGCAAGGATTCCCTCTTGTTTAATCCCACGGGGACCCTGTACGGCCATCACCAACGCTCATTTTACAGAGAGGAACGCTGAGGCTCAGAGAGGTAAAGTTGCAGAGGAAGGCAGAGGCCAGGCAGAGGAAGGGCTCCGGCAGCTGTCGGAGGCTGACGACCTCAGCAGATGGAACTCCTCGGGAAACAGTGGGCCAGGCCCAGCCACCGTTGCCTATTTTTACATAGATCTACATCAAAGAGCACTTGTCAAGTCTTTTCCTCCTCCAAACAACAAAGACTTCTTTTTTTTTCCTTAACTCATCGTATTCTCAAGTCCCAAAACAATGTCTGCACACACTGGCGATCAATAAATCCAACATCGTGTTGAATTGTTAACTGGATTTGCAAAGGACTTTCATAACAGTATGATGTGAGCCCGTTTTACAGACAAAAAAATGGAAGCCCAAACTGACTTAATCTAGACCTGTTGATAATCAGATCCCAACTCAACTCTTTTGCCTCTGCCTGTGACTATCTGTGTACCATACACTGATCACCATGGTAACCAATGCTGTAACCATGATGGTGATGACTCATGGTAACATTATATGAAGATACTTACACACTTTAGCTCAGGCTCCAGAAGGCTCAGAAATCTAAAGCCATTTCCCTAGATGCTTTGCAGTGAAAAGTGAATCTTCTCAGCCTCCTAAACTTGTTCAAGATGGTTAGATTCACTTTGACCATCAAAGGGAGACGCAGGTGGCTACATGCTATCTCTAAACTCAGGCTAAGGAAGCTTACAGGGACATCATGGTGAAAAAGTGAGCTGTAGGGTTGAGCCATCATAGCCCAACCAGACTGACCCAGAAACTGCCGACACATGAAAGGCTTCAGCAGCCTTCCCTAAATCAGTACAGTACTCAGAGCTCAGGAGTTAAATGGTTCCTGTAACTTCCACTAAGATTTGGAGTGGTTTGTTATGCAGCAACAGCTGACCCATACAATCCTGAGGGTGCTCGCTGGCAGGTTGAAGCCCGCTTCCTGCAGTTCCCTGTTCTTGCTTTGTCATCTGAACCTGTTAAATCTTCAGGAGAGATTCAAACCCCAAAGCTTTGCCTGGCATACACAGAGGCTGAACTCTGTTCCTCTGCGAGAACAGGAAGCGCCCTTAACCACAGAGCCTTCTCCCCAGCACCCACCTCTCCAGGCCTGTCACATGTCTCTCTTATTCATGCCTCAGGCACTTGGCATCGGAGTGGATTGTCACTGACTTCATCTCTCTAACGAATATTTACTGGATGCTCAGCATCATCCAAGCTGCTGGAGCCTGGGAACAAGATATCCAGGTCTCTGTTCTAGGTAAGGAGATGAGGCCACAAATGAGCCAGATTTCACATCATGTGTGGTGAGATACCATCCCCTGGAATGCGGGTGAGTTGACTTGATAGGATGGACAGCATCTGGGGTATGGGGGACTTTCCTGAAATAGGGTGTCCCAGGAGGCTTCTCTGAGGCAAAGGCAGAAAGCAGCGACCTTGAGCAGTCAGAAGAACCCTGGGTGGCAGTCTTGCAGAGGAAGTAACTGGTGCAAAGGGCCTGAGGTGGGAACAGAATTAGCCCATCAAAACAGAGAGAGGGAGAGAGAGAAGCTGTGGCTGCAGCAGGGTGAGCCTGGGGAACTGGGAATGAAGTTGAAGTCAGAGAGAGATGGACACAAGCAAGGCCAGGGAAGCTCCAGGGAAAGGTTCAGGGTCCTTCTGAGCTGCATAGGGTCAACAGACCACCTTCCTCCAAGGAACTCAGGCACTGGACTGCAAGTAGCTGTGGGAACATGCTGGCCACACTTCCTTAGGGTGTCCCCAGCCTTCCCCATCCTGTGTCACTTAAGTCACCCATTCCATCACTCTGACATCAAGGGAGCAGGGACAGTGGGAATTTACAAAGGGCAGTAAACCTAGTCTATGGCAGGTAGTGTATATCCCCTACACATACGCACATACATGTACACACACACATACATACACCCAGACATACAAACATTTACAAGCATATAAACACGCATACACATATATACCCACATACATATGCACAGATATACACACAAACATATATGCAGACATACAAGCACACATACATACATCCACACATACATATACCCAGATGTACAAACATACATACACACACATATATACTTTTATACCAACCTAGAAACACATCCATATACACAGACATACACAGACATATAAACATACATATACAAATACGAACACACACACGTGCATATATATATATACATATATATATGCGCACACAGATACACACATAAAAACACACAGATACACAGAAACACACACACACATACACACATCTGGGTATAGAAAACAGTCACCCCAGAATAAAAACACATCCAGTGATTCTCAGCAGGAGCCACTGTGTTCCATTGTGACTCCACAAAGAAGAAACACTGAGAAAGTAGCTATGCTCAACAAAATCGGCCAGAAGCCAGCTGAAGTCAAGGACATTTGATTCCGTCACTGACTGTAACTAAAGGGTGAAAGCTACATCGAGGGGCTCAATGTCATGTTTCCTCAGAGGCCCCAGTGCTGGGTGTCTTTCAAGCATTGTCACAGTCTAGCCCTCTAAGACAGACATAAGTATCACCCCCAATTCATAATGAAGAGAAGTGTGTCCTCTGCCCAGGATCTTCCTCAGATAAGTCATGCAGATGTGACAGCACACTAACCCCACCCAAAGCTCTGCAGTAGATGAAGGTCCTAAAGGGCTCACATCACTGACTCTACCAAGTCCTGTGGGGCTATGGTGGCCATGATGGACCATTTTCCCTGTGTTTGTTTGGTTTTTTTCAGTGCTAAGAATAGGGACCCAGGGCCTTGGCATGCGAGGCGAGCGCTGGACCACTAAGTCACACCCTCAGCCCTACTTCTATAGTCTTAAATATCTCTCAAGACTTCTCAGACCATGGCAGTCTGGGAATGTTGAACTCTTCCCACGGAGTTGAGTGACTGCCACATCTGTTTCCCTTCAGGCAACTAAACTCAGTGAAGGAGGATTTTGAGTGGGGCCAAGACCTTCATAGACATGGAGAAAATAGAGAGACGAGGCAGGAGTTCTGGCCCAAGTGTCAGAAAACCTGGCTATGGCACTGAGTGGATGTGGGCTGGCCTCTTACCCACCAAACGAGAGCGAAATAGTCAAATATTCTCCAAATATCTTCACCCATCTTCCTTCCATCCAGTCCTTTATGAAGGAAGCCCTTGTAATACTGTGTCATGACAGGCTGCCTAAACAAGGAAGCAGCAAGACCCTCCTGCTCATGCAGGCCAAGACTCCGCAGAGCAGTTCCAGCATGCCAAAGGTGTTCTGTGAGTGCACCTTAGTGTCAATCTGCCTTGTGGGTGAATTTCTTTCATTCAATAACCGTTAGCCGCACGCTGTCTGCTAGGCAGAGGATGCAGAGCAAGACCCATGCCGCTCCCTGCTCCACACACAGGATTCAGACTCCAAGTGAGTTTCACAACCAAGTCCTCCCCCTTCTGAAGTTGAAATTAAAAGAGGGAGAGAAGAAAGAAAAATAAAAACAGAGGATGAAGCTGTGCTTTCTCAAGTACACAGCCAAAATGTAAGAGCAGAAGTTGTACAGCCAGCCACAAATCCCTCGCTTAGAGGGCCTCTTCCAGCTGGCAGGGCCACCACCGGGTATGCTCAACCTTCCTCTATGACTGGTTGTAATTACCAGGCAACTGATTATCCTGGCAACCCACCTTCCCTCAGACTCACTGCAGGCTCGGCAAACACACACCAGCACAGGCCACATAAATACATAAACAAACAAACAAATAAAGGAGGGGGAAAGACCCTTTCTTCCCCAGTCCCCTAAGCCTTCAGCTTCTTAGCCAAGCGAAGCTAGGAGGACCCAGCTGGAATGTACCCTGGGAATCTGCCTGACTGCTGCAAGAGTGCAGATACGGCTGCCCAGTAAACCAAGGACGGAATGCATTTGGTCCTGGCCACAGACAGTGGGAGAAGTTGGCATGTGCTCTCTTTGCCACTCCTTGGAGATCCGGCATAAACTTTATTTTGATTTTATTTTTTTAACTGTTAATCCATTTGAAGCTGTGCCCCTAAAGCACCAAAAGTGTAAACAGTATGTTCCTCTCAGGATGGGGGAGACATCTTCTCTGTAAACACCCTTGCCAAGGCATCCCAGGTTAGCCCAGAACCCTCCCGCTCACCTCCATGTACATACAAATGCTCATGGTCAGGAACCTTTGATACTTCAGGTCTGGCTCAGTGGTAGAGCGCTTGCCCAGCATGTGTGAAGTCCTGGGTTCTATCCCCAGTCTGGGCAAGAAAAGGGCTGGGGGGGGGGGGCTTGGATGCTGCGTGGAAGGGCTGAGAAGAGGACTTGGACAGAGTTGGTTGCTGCATCCCTGTGAACCCCTCACCAGATAGCCAGTTGTAAGAGTCCCCACTTCACTGCTGTTTTGCCACCAGCCCAGGTCAGCAAGTGGTCCTGTACTCTTCCTTCACCACGTCCATCATTAATCAAGAAAATGCCACACAGGCCAACTGATGAAGGCAGTACCAGTTGGGGTTCCTTTTACCCAGGTGACTTCACTTTGTGTCAAGTTGACAAAAATCCAACCAGCACAGAGTCCTACTTCCACTTTTTGACCTTGGGGTTAAATGATGCAATGGTTGGCATGGTGCTTAGTATCTTTGAGGGCACAAGGCATGTAACTACTATTGTAAATTCCTTTTATCTCCTCTGCCCCCTTTTGTGCAGTCCTTCTATGGGGCCCTTTGGGAGTTGCACTTTTATGTGGCAGGTGCCAAGGCTTGGTGCATCGTTTGTGCACAGACTATGTTGTGCAGTCTACATGCATTATTTTCTTTAGCCAATTATAGTTACTGCAAAGCTCAACATTATCTGGCCAATGGGAAAATGGAGGCTGGAAGCTGAAAAAGCTGGATGGGAAAGGTAAGTTGGAAGTATGCCTCCTAGCAGGGTGAAAATGAACCGCTATCTGGAGACTTTGTTCTTTCCTTCCGATGATCCCAGAAAAACATGTGTCTCAAGTGGCCTCTTTACCTTAGAAAAAGTAACCCGGACAGAGGGCAAGCCTCTCCTTCAGCCCCGTGGAAGTTTAGTGAAGATGTATGGTTCTGCCAGATTCTCAGGAATTTGGTTACACTGCTCATTGGATACACTAGCCCCATGGAAGAGTGACCATCACCATCACTTCTGTCACAGCCGTCACCTCTGTCATTACCATTATCAACCTCCACCACAACCACCACCAACACCACCACAACCCCCACTGTCACCAGCAGAGCACTACCATCTCCACCACAAAAACCATCACATGCACCATAACCAGCATCACCAAAACCATCACTACCATCACCATCATTATAGTTATGATAGAGAGTTAAACAGATGAGGAAGAGGGACAGAGACAGAAGCCGGCAAAGCCCTGTGCTGTGTATAGGAGGTGGGGATAAAGCAGAGTTAAAGAAAAAATAAAAAGAAACATGAAGAAGTGGCTTACCTCTGAACGATGACTTAACCCCTGAGACACTTAAGGGAGTGTGCATGCCAGAGATATAGGGTGGGATAAAGGGGAAGGCGGGCTTCGAAGCTTGAGAAACTAGCCTGTATTCACTTAGTCACTTGAGAATGTGGGTGAAAACAGAAACATGGGGGTGAGGAGCTGACAAAATAGCCATTTTTAAAAGCTGCTTGTGTGGTGGAGATGTGGATTCCTGTAGAGTACTTGCCTCACATGCGGAGGCCCCGTATTCCTCTCCAGCTTTCCCAGATACATACATACATACAGAGATACAGAGATACATAGAAAGATACATAGATGATAGATAGAAAGATAGATAGGTAGATAGATAGATGATAGATATAAAAAAATTACCACAAAACAAAAATCTTCTTACTACCTATTTTTATGTCATCTGTCAACTATCTGAAATCTACCTATATATTACCTACCCATTTTCTATTTTTGATTATATCCAGTTATCAATTATACCTACTGATAATTTGTCCGTTTATTTTCCATTTGTCTGTGTCTTCCTTGACTTGAGGACTCATCTCTGACCCAGTGCCTACAGTAATCCAATGGTGATAATCTGGCCTAACTCACTTTCACTCGGAGGCCCCTGGGATGGTGCGCACTCACAGCCTCCATGTGTTCTCCAGGCAACTGGTTCCTCTGATTCCCTATTACCTAGACAGTGACAGGGTACACTTGTTCCATTAGTGGTTCTACAGCCTTTTGAACTTGTGTGGGTATTTTCTGGCGGGACTTTTAAAATCAGGAACCCTCCTTTCTTCCTTCCCTGTTCAGCCTCCCTCTTCTAGGACCCCCCAGTCCCTTGGCTCTAGTGGGATGGATCATGGTGGCTAGGGACCCTTTGCTGAGGTCAAGACGGATGCTGAGAGCAAGCATACTTCCTCTCCCTAGAATGATGGGTTTCTCCAGGGATAATTTAAGCTTCTTGTTGTTGAGGTCTGCCTGTGGTTTCATGTCAGAAAAAAAAAAAGAAGAAAGAAAGGATAAGAAATATGTAGCCTACGAAGTGGAAAGAAATAACCAAGAATCCATATGAGGAGTCAGAGGGAGAGGAAGGAGAGAAGTAAAAAAGAGAGGTGAGAGAGGAGAGGAAAGGAGAAGAGTAGGGAAGGGAAGGGAAAGGAGAGGAGAGAGGAGAGAGGGGAAGAGAGGAGGAGAGAAGAGGAAAGGAGAGGAGAGTACAGGAGAGCAGGGGAGGGGAGGGGAGAGGAGAGGAGAGGAGAGGGAGGAGAGGAGAAGAGCAGAGGAGAGCAGAGGAGAGGAGAGGAGGATTTGGTTCTACCTGTGCCTGCTCCTTGCTCAGCTCCCTGGGACCCGTGAGCAGGAACCCATTTGAAAGTCCCTAACTACCGCCTCTCTGGGCATGTCATAGTGTCTACTCCAAAGTCAGGGCAGGGCTGCTCTCAGCTTAGCCAGCGGTTGATCCCAGTGGGGTCCCTGGTAAGGGCCATTTCTATCCAGAGCATCTTCGGATGGTGGCCTTTGCTCGGGGACCTTGGTGTCATTTTCTTGGAGAAGTGGCAGTCTGAGGATTCCCCTGCCTACCCTTACTTTGTTCCCACCCTCCTGACTCAGGTGTGACCCTTGTGTCACACCCACAGGCTCCTCCTGCCTCTTCCACAGCTCTCATGTCCCACTTGTGTTGGCCCTGGGCAGGCAATTGTGTGAACTGTCCTCTGTTCCTTGCAACCCAAAGAGTCTTCAAAGCTGTTTTATTTTTTGAGATACTGGTTTTGGCTATTATTCTTCTTAAGAGTGTTTATGAGAGTTAAGTGACAAGATTAAGTGTTAATCTTGTGTATTGTAGAAGCACTGTACACAGACATTCACATATTTTATGTAGCATGTAAAGAGAAACAATTGCCTTTTCTGTGTTTAGGATTTAAAAAGCAAGTATTGTGGAAAAATATCACATTAGTTTGAAAAAAAAAAGAGTTACAAGGTATGAGGCTATAAAGTTATGGGTACCATTTGCTTCGGAGCTACATAAATTCTGAACCTGTATGGGGCACAGAAGTTTAAATCCACGACTCTAGTGAGTCTCTCCTGAACTTTAAAGCTGTCTTCCCTGCAGCTGCCTGGTGCTTGATTGCCTCTGGGTCAGTGGAGATTTAATGTCTAAAGTGCAATTTCTTTCTTTCTTTTTTTCTGTTACTTGATCTAACTGTCCCTTCTTGTGATGAGCCTTAGCTGACTCTCAGGAGTGTCCAACCTGTAGCCTGTAGGCTTCATGCTCCCCAAGACAGCTATGCATGCAGCAAACACAAAATTTGAAACTCCCCATTGAGGTTCGAATGTGAAATGTCCCCCACAGACTCATGTGTTTTCAATACTTGGTCACCAGATGGCATCGCTGTCTGAGATGGTTGTGAAGGAAATGGGTTATGGAGGGGCAGGCCTTGAGGTTTCGCAGGCAGGGCCTGTTCAAACTCTGATTCCTGATTTGGGGTACAATGTGACGACAGCCTTCTGCTTCTGCTGCCATGGCTTTCCCGCCAGGGTGGACTGTATCCCTTTGAACTATAAGATGAAATATGCCCTTCCTTGATTAGCTGAAATAGGTCCTTCTTTGATTGAACTGCCTCTTCTCTGGTACCTTGTCATATACCTTATATCTTTATTTGAAATATTACAGTATGGTTTTGCCTTTTTAAAAAATAACTTTATTGCGTGGTTTCTTGAGTGTGAACTTTGAAGATGCCAAGATTTGTTGCAATGTCAAGAACTGTCAAGGTTGGACAGAACGGAAGGGATTCCGTAGTTCTGTAGTTCAGGACAGTGGTACAGGAGTCTGTGTGGAATCCTGGTCCTCTTTCTTTCCCACCCAACATTGCGTACATCATAACTTCTTCTTCATGAAAGCTTTCTTTGCCTTTTTTTACCCTCACGGCACCTAGGCCTATGTCTGCCCTAGAGCAGCCTTTTCTAAACAGTAAGGGTTCATTTCCATTCCACTGCCCTCAAACCTGGAATCATAAGTTGACCATCAACTTTTCATTTACAGAGGTGCTATTGATTTTAGATGAGCTCAGGATGTGAGTGATCATTCCATCTTCTTGAAGGAAGAGACTTCCTTAGATCCTGAAGACAAGGCGTGACCTTGGGGGAGAGGCCTATACCCTGTGTCTGAGCGGTACTTCTGTAACTTCAGGATACAGAGAGAATCAGTTGTGAAAACACCAGGATGATAGATGAAGAGTGTCCATCCAACTCTAATGTTCTGCCGATTAAGTAATTTAAAAAGAAAAGTCATCTGATGACCTGGAGAGACACCTCAGTGCCCCACAGCATTTTGCTCTTGAACAAAATCTGAATCTCGTTCTCAGCCCCTGCATCAGTTGGTTTGCAGTCACCTGTGATTCCAGTTCCAGGGTATCAGACATCCTTTGTGTCCTTAAGAACCTGCACACATTCAGTGCACAGAGATGCATTCAAGCATGTAGTCATACACATAAAGAAAATGCTGTCTGCTATCTAATAATACTGTCAGCTTGTAAATGTCAGTTCAATGAGGAGTGTGATCCTCAAGTTTGAGTTCTGGAAGTGCTAGAACATAGCAAGTACATGCCAGCTTGCTATTCCACATAGTATCGCCTCCAGTCAAGGAACTCTCCTCAGGGCCGAAAGGACACACAACAGGAAGCAGGGAGGATGCTGCTAGCGGGATGGCTCACTGGAGGGTTTATGCTTTAAATAGCTTTCATATACAGTGCAGGACCACCCACCAAGGGCTGCTGCTGCCCACCATCGGATGACCCCCCCCCCCATAACTTAACGACACAAACCCCCTGCACAGGCCCACAGGCCAGTCTGATAGACTATTCTTCAACTGTGGCTCTCCTTTCGGATGGCCCTAGGCTGTGTTAACACGTGAAGCTAAACAGGACAGTGGATCAGAACCACTTGTGCCTAATACTGTTAAACCTGGAAGCTTCTACACACTTCAGCTACCATTATCTTTTAGGCTCCAAACACCATCCAGGAAAGCCAGGAAGAGCACCCTGCTTGGTAATCCAATGATCCTCAAGTCCCAAACAGGGAAAGAAAGCATTAAGCCCAACACACTATTTTTGGAGATGAAATACAAGTCCATTATTTTTAGGAAGGGAGTGGCTCTGGATATGGTTTATCCTGTGTCTACAGCTCGCCATGCCTGGAGGGAGGTGTCTTTAAGAGAGGGGTATCACAGCATCTCAAGCACAAAGCCCCTTTACAATTACCTTTGATTTATGGTATTGCTGACACAGGCTTCTGGGTCCTGCTACAGTCCCTTCAGGATCCACCCAAAATTCTGTTCAGGCAAGAGAAATGCTTCACTCTGGAGGCATAGAAGGGACTCAGGGCTTCTCACACACCCTCCTCTAAACCTGGTGTCTTCTTGAAGCCACAGGGCCCCTTCCCATTTCTGAAAACTCTTTCATTTGAAGTCTTCCTACTTCCACCCCTTAGAAGTTCATCTGCTTTGTCTAGCTGAAGGTGGGAGGTTTCAAACAGTAAATGCCATCATTCAAAGGATTTCTCTGGAGACTGCAGTCTGAAGGCCATCCTTGTCTTCCTCTTCAATGGAATGAAATTAAGCAAATAGCTAAGGAAACAGTGTCCCTAGTTGAGTATCAGTAGGAGCCCACTTTCAATGTGGTATCTGTGCTAGATAGTTTTATGTCAACTTGACTCAAGCTAGAGTAGTCACAGAGGAAGGAACCTCCATTGAGAAAATGCCTCCAAAAGACAGGGCTGTACACAAACCTTGTAGGGCATTTTCTTTTTTTCCTTCTTTTCTTCTGGTATTTATTTATTTATTTAATGTGGGCAAGTCATCCTGGCAGTCCTGATGAGACTTGGTAAGCTATGGGCATTTTCTTAACTAGTGAGTGATACATGGATTGGAGGGCTCTATCCACTGCGGATTGTGTTGCTTCTGGGCTGGTAGTTCTGGGTTCTATAAGAAAGTAAGCTAAGCAAGCCATGGAGAGCAAGCCATTAAGCAACACTCCCGCACGGCATCTCTGTAGCAAGTACCACTCCTGTGCTTCCCCAGTATGGGAAGGAGGAAATGCTTACTATGGTGCTGTTGACGTGGCCTGATTACCTCTGGGTTAATTGAGATGGGAAAACTCACCCTAATTGTGGGTAGCTCCATCCCATTAGCTGGGGTCCAAGACTGGATGAGAACAAACAAACAAACAAACAAAGCTGGTCACCAGCATTCATCCCTCTGTGGCTGCCATGTGACCAACTGCCTCACCCTCCTGCCAGGACTTCCCCCAATGCAATTAACTCAAACTGTCAGCCAAACTAAGTCTTTTGTTTCTTAAGTTGCTTTTGTCTGGCATTTACTCACAGAGATAAACAGTACCGGGTCTACTCCACCCAGCTGCACTGTGCAGGGAAATAGACTCAGCATGGGTTTGGAAGTAGGATGGGCCAAACAGCATTCTTTAGGCTCAAAATTACCTTGTGTTAGAACAACTGCCCATTGGGCCAAGCAGCAGCACTGAGAGAAAAAGAGTATGATGCTCCTGTTTTATCGATGAGAAAACTGAGACTCTTAGAACAGAAGCAAAACTCTTCATCAACTCTACTCCAAGCTCTACAAACCCGTGTGAGAGTGTTTGTGACACAGAGATCAGCACAGAAGGTCCATACTACCTGTGTTGCTAAGAGTATGCTGAATGGTGCACACACATATGTGGAGAGGAAGGTTAACATATTCTGGTACATCCAGGTAATCAATTATGTGAGAATCAAAAATAAATGATGCCCCCACACAACTAGATGCTGGTGAATCTCGGAGATATTACGTTAAATTAAAGAGGCCAGGCATAAAAGCAGATCTACTCCAACTGGATCCATTTATGTGACTTTCAAAAGTAGGCAAACTAATTAATACACAGTAGATGTCAAGGCAGAGATGAGCTCTTTGTGGAAGTGCAGCTAGAGAAGCAGTGCAAGCGAGCATTTTTGGGGGAGCTGCATCTTGATTATGGAGTAGTAGGATATGCATACACCCATTAGCACACTGAGAAACTTATTTTTTGTGTGTTGTGCCTAGGTATATTGGTATGTACAGATGGAAGGAAGGAGAGAGGGAGGGGACCAGAAGAAAAACGGAGGATGGAGCGAGGGGTTGGAGAGGGAGGGAAAGAACGGAGAAAGAGAGGTAGAAGGGGACAAGAGAACAAAGGGGCTTTTGTGTCTTCTTAGTCTCAGAACTAGGAAGAGGCAGAGATAAAACTTGACCCCAGAGCTGCCAGGCTTCTGAGAACCGCCATGCCGCCATGGGCAACTGCTCAGGGCTCAGCCCGCATTCGGTGATGGATGGGTGTCTGTTTATGGAAACATGGCCACATTATCTCACCAGCATTCAAGATTTAGATCCCTGTGAATTCTCTGCGACCTTCCTGCCACTCCTCTCAATATCGCTCGTGGTTCTTGATGGGCAAAATTTAGCGACGGCGAGGCTGTAATGTGCTCAGGCTGCAGCCTGAAGCTTCGTGGTGGAGCTGGCCTTGCTTTCTTAGGCCATCACCAAGGGAATGTGGACAGAGGCAGGTATTGATCCTTGCTCATTATTTAAATGCATATGGCGGCAGGCAGCTCTGCTCAATAAAACCCTGACAGAGATGTCTCAGGTCTGAGTGATGATCCCAGCTACACCCAAGGGCTCCTTGTGGAGCCTGAGACTCAGTTTCTCCAACTGAAAAAAAAATAGGAATGCTGAAAGGCTCAGCTGGTCAAATCTCATGGCTTAAGGGGCTCTTGGATCATGACAGTTATATACAACAGATATTTGGCATTCTTGTCATTGTGTAGTGACGGATACCACCAGTAATTCTTTTTCTCCTACTAAATTTGATTTTTAAGACAGTGTCAAATATATTATGGGTTTTCTAAGCAGTATAGAAGTTAGGAATCCTAGCACTGAAGAGTCATTATCCTTAATTTTTTTTTCTTGGAAAAAGGTCATACAAGGTATCTTGATCATATTCACCTCCTTCCTCCAAGTCTTCCCAGATCCACCCTCCCCTACCCATCCATTGTCCTACCATCCATTGTCACAAACAATTATTTTGTTCATCAAGTTTAATACATGCTGACCATGTATTAAACATGCTGACCATGTATTAAACTTGATGAACAAAATAATTCCAATACTCTTGGGTGTGTAACCATAGACAAGCCACTGGAGGCCACACCCTCTTCCGGCAGCCAACAGTTGCCAGTGGCTCCTCAGCTAGACTGGAACTTGATGCCCTCTCCAGGCTGGGATTTTGCCTGGTTTGATCTTGTACAGGTTTCACATACGGTGCCATAGTCTCTGTGTGCTGGAAGGTGTATGCACATGACCGAAGGGGGAAAGTCATCGATCTTACAGCTGAGCTCCAGTAACCTTGTGAGCGACAGCAATGACTTGCCTGGCAAGACACTCCCACTGATCATGGGGAATGTCATGAGAGTAAATAATCAGTTTGGTTAATTGGATTTAGGGCCTGCTCCACAAGATGGAGCCCACACCTGGAAATGTTTTCAGAGTCAAGAATTCATGGCTAGGCAGACTTCTTTTCAACCTCCTCCTACTACTTCCCAACTTTGTGAGCTTGGGCAGTTTGTCACCTCTCTGAATTTTGGTCTTTTCTTCTGATGTTGTAAAGTATCATTCTATAAACTTCACACAGCGCTCATGGGTGATGAGTGTGAATGTGAGTGGCCACTACAGACTGATCTTTCAATGGTGTGCTACCATCCCAGTACCAACAAGGAATCAGACGGCAAAGAGGCAACAAGTGTGGCAACTAGTGACTTAGTCACTTTACATCATATGACAAAATACCTAACAAGCCAACCTAAGGGAGGAAGAATTTCTTTTGGATGGTGTCTGCAATCACTTGGCTCCATTGTTCTGATCCTATGTGTGATGAGACAAGAAATCACCATGGGAAGAACAGTAAAAATGTTCACCTTACGGTGGCCAGAACACAGAGAGAGGGACTAAGAAAGCACCCAGGAACCTTTGAAGTCACACCCCACTGGCCCATATCCTCCAATCAGGTTCTACTTTCAACGGCTTCCGCTCTCTTCCATTCAACTTTGGCTCCACCAATGCATTAATCCAGGGTTATCAAAAAGTTAAATTCAGATCCCTGTCACCAATCTAAAAACTTGGACATGATGGCACACACCTGTAATACCGGTGCTTACAGACATACCATCACAGTGAAGATTCAGTGGGAGGCCATCTCCAAAATTAAGGCAGAGAATGACTGAAGAAGATGCCTAATGTCAACCTCTGATCTTTACACACAAGCACACCAGTGCACTGTTCTCTCTCTCTCTCTCTCTCTCTCTCTCTTTCTCTCTGTCTCTCTCTCTCTCTCTCTCTCTCTCTCTCTCTCTCTCCACGCACACACAAAATTAAAAAGATAAAAATAAAAGGATTAATCCACTGGTTGAATCAGCTTTCTCGTGAACCATTCCTTTCTCCCACACCCTCATCATGGACACTGCATCGGGGACTAAGCCTTCTGCATATGAGCCCCTTAGGGTTATACCTCTTACCCAGAAGTTACTATTTAACACCAACTAATCAGATAAAAGAAAGATTTTTTTCAAATTTCCATATTTAAGTAAATTTCTTTACATTGCCTTTTGACAGATCACCAAATCTGTGTAGTTCTCTTCTCTCCTGCTTTGCAGTGTGAGTAGTCTGTATGGCTCTCACAGCTTTAAGCCCTTCTTGAGAGCTTCCTGCAGCACTTGCCACCTGAATCCCCTTGTGTGGAGCCATTGGATGACAGAACCATCTCCTGGTGTCATTTTTATGACAACTCTGGGGGTTCAGAGATGGGTAAAAAAATGAAACTTCTGGGGTTAGCAGATGAACCCTGAGGCTCTGGGAAAGGCTTCATTGAAGGTCCACTCTTAATTCTTATGATACTGAGCCAGGTAAACAGTGTGACCTCATCACTTCATTCATTCATTCTATAGGTATTAGGGTTTCCTGGAAAGCCATATTTGGCTATAATGGGTTAGGAGAGAACCAGAGGCCGCTGATGGGTCCCTGGCAGTCTGTACCACCTGTGCTGCCTACTCTATGGCACAAACAAAGCTTTATTTCCTGTTCTACACCAAGCTTGATGACTCAATGTGATGAATTCTCTTTTTGCCTGCTTCTAACCTCAGAGAATCCATAGCACAATGGCCACAGTAGATCTTGGAGTTCAATGGGACAGTTGGTGTGACCCTAAGCATTGGCCTCTTTGGGGCTGCAAGCCTGTACCTGGGGTGGAGGAGGAAGAGAACCAGCAAGACCTCCAGGAGGCATCAGGAATGATGCTGAATGACACTTCCATCCCTTGATCATGAATGCATATTTTTCTGGTAGAGGATGCAGCAGAATCATGCAGTGCACGAGTCCAATGCACACACACTCAACACCCCCAAAAGTGGCTATGCTTTCTAGGATGCTGCCTTCGGGCTGCGTTTTGACTGCATCTTCAGAGGATTGTTCCAGAACTCCATGAGGCTCACAGGTTCATGTTACAACTGATAAATGATTGGAAAGCATGTCGCTGGAGTGAGTCTCTTAGTCCTATGCTCTTTGTCTAGTCTAGGCATCCTCAGGCACACAATGGGAAGGAAAGGAGGATCCTTACCAGGAGTCAGTACCTGTCATGATTAACTATTGTCTCTCTGGGATTCTGTAAGTTAAAGGGCACCCCATGCAAGCAACTACCCACCTGTTGGCTGGTGTCCACATGCAGACCAGAAGAGCTCACGTTGGTCTCTGAGGCTTGTCCACCGCACTTCAGAGGAAGTCATAGTACTTAGTAATAGGACTTGGTGCTTAGCTGTGCTTGGTAGTACTGAGGCTAAGTTCTTCCTATTGGGTTTCTGGGAAACCCTCATATCCTTCATTTACACCAGGAGCTCTGCTCACATACTTGCATTCCAGCACTCCTTGTCTCTGATACTTTAGCCATTTGCTTTCCAAGTCCATGACCAGGCTATTACCCATCACCAAGTCCAGCTATCTGCCTGTCTGTCTATCTATCATATGTCAGTCATTCTGTCCTCTGTCTCTCATCTATCAGTCCATCTGTCATCTGCCTATTGTCCATTTATCATCTGTTTATTTATGTTCTATAATCTATCTCTTCTCTACCTACCTATCTTCTGTCATGTATCTCTCTTATCTAATATCTATTTTCTATCTGTCCTGGTTAGTTTTTTGTCTTGACACAGGTAGAGTCATTCGAGAACAGAAATTGCCCCCCTCCCAGATTGTCCTGTGGTGCATTTTCTTGACTGATGGTTGATGTGCAAGATTCCAGATTAGGGCAGACGGGGTCACCCCTGGGCTGAGGGTTATGGGTTCACTCAAATTGTAAGGAAGCAGTTTGAGTGAGCTGTGGTGAACATGCCAGTAAGTAGCAGCCTACATGTGCTTCTGAGTTCAGGTTCCTGTCTTGAGCTCATGTCCTGACTCCCCTGGATGATGGGCTACAAGCTGTAAAATGAAATAAAGCCTTTTCTCTTCCAGTTGTGTTTCAGTAATGGTGTATTATCACAGCAATAGAAACCCTAGCTAAGACACTACCCATCGTCTCTTTATTACCTATATATTAAATCTATCTATCTATCTACCTACCTACCTATCTACCAATCAAACTACCTATCTCTCTGCCTGCTTCCAATCACACTTCCTCCCATACAGAATGGATCATAGATTATAGCTGTTACTGCTTTGCCAGTTAGAAATGCCCCTCCTCCTCTTCACTCCCTTTCGAAGCCACCACTTGGGCAGTGAGTGTGGCTATAAAGCAGCACTATACTTTCAGCTCACACCCCCACACCAACCTGACTCAGCCACAGCGAGCTGCAGGTTACCTCCTTTATCGGGCTGGGGATGTTAGCAGTCGGATTCTTCTGGGTCTTCCAGCCTAGTCACTGGCCTGGTGTCCCGGAAAAGGTGTGTAAAACTCCTGGGAGGATCACCTGGTGCCCATCAAAAGCCAAAGCCCCTCTCCACA
Source organism: Pachyuromys duprasi (assembly GCA_028658305.1). Classification (NCBI taxonomy): domain Eukaryota; kingdom Metazoa; phylum Chordata; class Mammalia; order Rodentia; family Muridae; genus Pachyuromys; species Pachyuromys duprasi. The sequence goes on from CM053766.1 coordinate 108,659,996, forward strand.
CCCACCAAGCTTAGCAAGAGTAGCTGAGAAGCATGCCCCACCTCTGGTGGCCAAGCAGAAGACACAAGGAATCTTCTTGTCCCCAACTCCCAGATTCACTCCTACCTAGGAAAAGTTATAGGATGCTTTTAGAGGGGCCTGCGCAGGAGGTTCCTGCCCTATCTTCAAGCATAGGGGTGAGTAGTCCAACTCTTCAAGCTCTGGGGCTCTAAGGAGCATAGCCAACCTGCAGCCCCAAGGCTGCATGGCTCTCAGGACAGACATGAATACGGCCCAGCACATCTGTGGACTACAGTCATGTCTTAATGTAAAAAATAAATAAATAAAAAATAAAAACTGGGTACTTGGTTCAGAAAATCAATATGGGTAATCTGCTTGGCTGTTTAAGTAAAGGAAGCGAATCAGCCTTGATTTCCTGGCCTAATCTTAACATTGGTTGGCTGCGCATTTGTATGAGCCAGAACTCTGTGGGGTATGTGAGGGTTTTCGGCTCTTACAGTCACCTGGCTGTCGCTGTCCTCAGCAGGGCCTTACTTTAACAAAGCAGTAATGGACCAACTCCATGGCTCTCTTCTCCCTGTATCTTTTAATTATCAGAACCACTGTGCTTTCAAAGCTGTCCCTCTACCTGAGCTGTTTTCATATGCCCCTGCCAATGCCAATAAAGGAGATCCGCCCAGGGAGAAATTACAGGGTAAGAAAAAAAGGACGTCTGTCCTTGTTTCACTTCTGTGACAAAATACTCCAGCAAAAGGCAACATGGAGAAACAAGGGTTTATTTGATGTATAGTTCCAGGATATCATTTCAGGGAAGTCAAGACTGGAACTTAGGCCAATACTTGCACCACATCCGCGGTCAACAGCAAAGAGAAATGAATGTGCCTATGCTTCCTGCTTGCTTGTTCCAGCAATAAGCTAGGTCTCTCCACTTCAACCCAGCTCAGGGACCAGGCCATAAAAAGGTACCACTCACATTCAGGGTGAATCTCCCTACCCCAGTGAATAAGCAACATAATCCACCACAGACATGCATGTGGGCCAATCTGATCTAGATAATTCCTCAACTGAGCCTCTTCTCTCCACGAGTTAACATTTAAAACTACCATTGCAGGGCCCCTGGGTAAGCCTACAGGTTTCCTAATAGTTACTAGCTTGGAAAAGACGGGAAGGGCTTGGAGGTGGAGAAGCAGCACCAGGGAGGTGAGGCAAATAGTGGGAGACACTGAGGTTATCCAAGGCGAGTTAGGAGAACCTATCAGAGGAGCTGTGTGACTCTCCCAAGTGCTTCTGCATGATCATACAAGCAGTAAGGGTGCCCATTACACATGGTCAAGCTGAGTGCCTGAGACAGGAGACTTACGGAAAGTCCTCAAGGGCTATCTGGGGACAGATCTGAGCAGCAATGTAGAGGTGTCAGAGACTAGAGGAGGCTAAGAGTGGGAGGTAAGAAGTAAATGTTATAAATCTTGAACACTCACTCTACTCTGAATGCCGGGCAAAGTGACATCAACAGCCTTTGCTTGTCATGTTGCTGACCTGACAGAAGTTAGAACCACGTGGGAGACAAGCCTCTGGCCACGCCTGTGAGGAGCTATCTTGATTATGTTCTCTGGGGTGGGAAAACCCACCCCACTGTGGGCGGCACCATTCCCTGTGCAGGGGCCTCTGGGTGGCATGAGCGGCAAGGGTGGAGAGTGTAGGCTGAGGGTGAGCACACATCTGTTTACTGCTTCTTTTGACTGTAGATGGTGTGACCAGCTGCTCCAGGATCTTGACTCCCACATCATGACAAACTGGAATCTGGAATTACAAGCCAAACCTTTCTCCCTAAAGCAACCTGCTTTGGTCAGAGTGTGTTATCTTAGCACCAGAAAACAAAACTAAGACATGTGTTTCTGCCATCCCCTCTGTGGTTCTGATGAAAGAACGTCATTGCCACAGACTTTTCTATTACTTCAAGGCTTGAGTCTCACTTTCTCATGAGGCCAAGCCCAGTAGAATGCAGAGATTTGATGAAGTAAATGCCAATCACATGTGTACACACACACATATACACATGTACATACACACACTCACATACCATGTACATACACACATATACACACGTACATATACACACTCGATACACATATACATATACATATGTATATACACATACACATGAACATACACACACATAACACACACAACACATCACACACACACACATTTTAAGAGGCTTATATCCAAGCCCACAATTCTTCCTGGACATCAGATGGTTTTTCATGGCCTCATGCCGATGGCCTAAATAGCTTGCAAATTAAGCAGAAACATAAGGATAGTTTCCCTCGAAGCACCAGAGCTTTGAGGAAAAGTAAGAGGAAAGAAAAGAAATGCCTAATGGTCATGCTGTGGTTTCTCCTTCCCCTCCTGATTCTAAAAACAGCAAATGTGCTCAGAGGGGGCCTGCCAAACCCATGTGACATCAGCCCTCACATCCCACCAACGCCCCACCCTGAAGCCTCTTCCCCACTCTGCAGGCAAGAAGGAAGTGGGTCAACAGATCAGTGTTCTCATGTGTTAATGAGTGGAAGCAGAGCCTCACAGTCTGGCTGGCTTCTTCAAGCTGGGACAGCAGACACAACAGCCTTTGTTCTGATCTGAGAGCCATGCATTCATGACGAATGTGGAGGGACCACGCCTGGCTAAGGACAGTACCATCTTGTACTTCTCTGGTGCTTTGGCATTTGGCCACAGTCGTTAGAAAGCTGCGTCCGGGGCCTGGCGAGGTTCCATCCACCCCTTCAGTGGATATGTGCCTTGCCCACAGCCCATGTGGTCGAAACCCTTGGTCTCCACAATACACATGGGGGAACAGCTCTGCCAATCAAAGCAGCCTGTTAGTGATTGGCTCAGGCATGAAGCATGGCAACTGACATGCCAATCAGAGGTGTGTGTCTATCTGTCTGTCTGTTCGTGTCTATGTGTCTGTCGCTGGTATTGAACCCAAGGCCTTACATGGCTGAGGTTTTAATGAGAGGTTTCAATGAGAACGCCACACCATCTATTCTGCTACATTACCCCAAAGCTTACCGGCTCAGAATATCTGTTTACTGTTCTTATCCCTCAGCGAATCAGGGCATGGCTCAGCTGAAAAATTCTTACTACGGAGTTGTTTGGTGATGGTTCAGTTATACTTAGCCAATGACCAGAAAGTTCCAAAATGGCTTCAGTGATGTGCCTAGAGGATTTATGGAGACTCCTGAAAGGATGAACCCACCTACCCTGGCCACTCTCACAGCCTCTTCATGTAGACTCTCCAGAAAGAAAACTTGATTTATATCGTCCTGCAAGATTTCAAAGCTAGGCAGAAAGCATGGTCTGCCAGGCTTTCTCTCCAAAACCTAGCACCACGTCCCCTACATTCTATTGGCAAAACAACTCAGAACCCATGAGATACAGACCCTACTTATCTATGGAAAGGACGTGATAGAAACTCAGGGCCACTTTAAACTATCCTTCATTCATCTTTACCAAGCCCACTCAGTGGAACAGGCAGACTGTCCCTCACAGGCTTGTGATGAGTCATATACATTACTAAATCTTCTAACTCCCTCTGCCATGGAAGTTAAAATGAAACTCACCCCATTAATAATTGCTTCCTAGAAAGAGAAGCCAAGTTGCATGCTCTTTTATGACAGTTTGTGGCATTGTCCAGTATGGTAGCCACTGGTTACATATAAGTACCTCACCCTGGAAATGTGGCCAGGGAAACCAAGGAATGACTGTCTCTTCTCCTTGGGCCTTTTGAGATCAAGTCTCACTATGAAGACCAGGCTGGCCTCAAAATCATGGTTCTCCTGCCTCAGCCTCTTGAGCACTAGAATTACAAAAGTGTGAGCCCATCCCCAGACAGGAAATGGTGTCTGTTTTATCTAAATGGCTACAGATGGCTCATGGCTTTATGTTGAGTTGTGCAGAATTCAGGGAAAAAACCTTGCTGCTTCAACCCCTGAGCTCATTCACCAGCTAGCCCACTAGCCATCTCTCCTCTGCCAACCAGGAATCCATCTGGCCAGATTTCCAAGGCCACCTGTATCCTGTAGCCTACACATACTGCACCATGCTTTGACAATTAGTAAACCTTCCTAACCCTTCCCTGGAGACATGTGTGAGCTCCGTATAAACACTGTGCCATTGGGTACCAGAAACATGAACATCCTTGGACCATCACCGGGGAGAGATCTGCATCTCAATGTCACAAGGATACTGGGGGATAGCTGAACTCTCTGTCTTCTTAGGTCTCATCTCCATACATTACCTACGTAAATGAGCCACACTTGACACTGTTCCCTTTCCCTTCCTGTGGAAACGCCTCACATCACTCCTTCCTAATTTCCTTCTGGTTAGCATCATACCTTGGTCTCCTGGAACTCTTGTAGGCCTGAGCTAATTGAAACATATGACTGATGAAGTGTCCAAGACTTCATATCTATGGTGTGACCCCATAAAACGGGAGAGTTTACGTGTTAGGTAAAGTTAGACAGAGGCATTCATACTTCTGTCATTGCAACTTTGAATATGAAAATTTTTGTACATCACAGGAAATTTGGGGTTTAATGTTTCCACGACAGTTTCAATGCTCACAAATTTACCTTTGTGGGGAGTTGATCTTTTTTAATCAGACTCTTATGTAATCCAGGTGAGGCTTGAGCACATTCTGGTATCCAGTGCTGGCCTTGAACTCCTAATCCTTCTGCTTCTACCTCCTGAATGTTGGTGTGTGTGTCATCTGCCAAGTTACTTTTGATAGGAAGCATTTCCCATGCGCCTTCCCTCATTTTTCTTCTAGCAGGTGGTCTTAGCCTGAGATCTGTGAACACCAAGAGGTTCCCAGACAGCCAAGAGATGGATCCTTGGATGCCCTCAACCAGTCTGTGGAGAAAAATTTAAAAATCACGTTTTGGTTTTTGAACAAAAATTAACATTTCCTTCCAAAATAAAGGCAGGCAATAAGCCCCAATAACGTTAGTAGTCTCTGAGGCTTTGTCCTTAGAAGAAATCAGAAATATTTTTATGTTACACTAAAAATGCCGAGAGGTGTCAGAACAACCCTCATAGTTCCTAGGTCAAGGCCATGGCAGTCAACTGATGATCAGCCTAGTTATCTGCTAAAGTCATTACAAGGAAGATATGTTTCTGGAGCTCACAAAAGTGAGTTTTTGAGAATAAATCCAACATTAGCCAGTCATAGTGATGCACTCAGGAGACAGAGGTGGGTAGATCTCTATGAAGTTAAACCCAGCCTGGTCTACAGAGCAAGTTGCAGGACAGCCATGGCTATGCAGTAAGACCCTGCCTTGAAAAAAAACAAACAACGAACAAACTTGCTCTGTAGACTAGGCTGGCCTTGAACTCAGAGATCTACCTGTGGAGAGATGGCTCAGCTGTTAAAACCAGGCTCATAACCAAGATGGTCCTGCTTTGTTACCTGTTTTATGCTGAGTGAGAAACCATGTGATGTCGTCACCACCGTTGCTCAGGGCTAATGTCCTTACCCGGTCACTGTGTACGCTGCAGAGACAAAATCCCTGACAGAACTAAAGGTTAGTTGTCCTCTTAAGGCGGGTGGCTTTATTTTGACACACAGTTTGAGGGTGCAGTCCAGCGTGGTCTGGAGGGTATGTCATCTGGAGCCTGGGAGAGGCCAGTCATATCTTGTCTTCAGTCAGAAAGCAGAGAGAGATTACTGCTGGTACCCGGCATCCTTCTTCTCATTTAAAGAGCTCAGCCTGTGGGACGCTGCCACCCACACTGAGCGTGGGTCCTCCCTCCTAAGACCTTTCTAGAAACACCTTCCTTTATACACCCACAGATGTGTCTCCATGGTGATTCGTTACAACAAAGAATACTTGTCACATTTAGGGAGTAAGTTCCATCCTGGATACCACAGGGGAATCAAAAGAGTTGTGGAGCTTTAGGTTGGGGATGTGACCTAGCACGCCTGAGGCCTTAACTTTGATCCCAGCACCACATTTCCAAAAAAAAAGTTCCCAGACTGAGTCAAGCTGTTCTTGGTCTCTGCCTGGCAGGGCTCCTCCTCTGTGGGCTGCTTCCCTTCCCAGAGAGAACCCCATGTTTCTCCAGGCAGAGGAGAAACTCCACTTGATCTCCATTCTTCAGCTATCATCCAGTCATTCTTCTCAGTCCCAAGCATCTCGCTGGAACTACAGACCCAGATCCCGAGGTGAGCTTGTGTCTGATTCTCACTAGCTAATAGGTGAGAGTCAACATCTAAGACATGAGGAGTTTCAAATTCAAGGAAGTTAAGGCTGTACCTCAGGAGGGCACCAAGTGGCTCCAAAGCTGCAAAAATGACACTTTCCCAGCCCTCACCACAGGAACAAATCGAAGTGTTTGCTTTTAGGATGCGTAGCATGCCCCGTGGACAGAAGTGCCAAGGGTCAGTCAGAATTTAGCTGGTGTCCTCTCAGACTTCAGCTTCTTAAACAAGCTTTGTGGGCCAGCCAAGAGAATTCAGAGCCCCATGCCACACAGAAACTAAGCTGTAAAGGGATAGGCTTCATCCATGTTCCTAAAAATGCCACAAAAAGTCCGAACAGCTAAACACGAAACTCGGGGAGGATAGCTGACAATGTCCTCTTTTTCCAACAGCAAGCGGGTTTTCGGGGCAACATGAGGAGTTTCTGTCACCCCCTCAAATGTGGTTTTGCTTACTTCTCAACCCACAAAAAAGATTCTCATCTCCCGACCACCTTTTATTTGAAGTCCAGCTGGGGTCTGTGGGGGTGGGAGAGGGAGGGGGAGGTGTTCGTGTAGAAAGGCCTGTAATTACCAGATCTGACTTTCATTAGCGCTTCTCCTCTCTGACATCATTGCAAAGTTCTATGGTGACTGGCAGCCAACCAGACCCTGATGCGTGTCTGTGATGGAAAACTTGAGTACACACGCATGTATGAGAGGTGTGTGTGTGTGTGTGTGTGTGTACTATGTTTATGTAAGTAAATATTCATGGTATTCCAGTGAGTTATTATGACTTCTGGATGAATGGGTGAATGAATGGATGGATGGATGGATGGATGGATGGATGGATGGGTCAGTAAATGGATGGATGGGTGTATGGGTGGATACATGGATACAGGGATGAGTGGACAGATGATAAATGGATGAATGGGTAAGTGGAAGGATGGATGGATGGATGGGTGGGGGATGATGAGTGGGTGGATGAGTGAATGGGTAGAGGGAGGAGAGATGAGTGGACAGATGGGTGACAAGGGATGGATGGTAGACAGATGGATGTATGAGTGGGTAGGTGAAAGGATCAATGGATGGACGGGGAATGAGTAGGGATAAACAGATGGGTGAGTGAGTAGGCAGAAGAATGGATGGAAACATATAAGCCGGGTGGGTAGACATGTGAGTGAGAGAGAGTATAGGTGCTATGTGTACAAGGGAATGTGAGTGAGTGTATGTGTTCAAATAAGCACGAGACTGGGAATGATGGTGAGCATGAGCATGGTTATGAATCTGTGTGTGCGGTCATGGGTCCTTGTGCACGGGTGCGTTTGTGTAGATGACACCAAGAGCTTAACACACTAGAGTGGCAGTTGAAAATAAAAAAACTGTTAAGTGCCAGGTGGGTAGTCAGGAAGGAAGGGTGTGGGATGAGCTTCATGGATGGGCTGAAATTTCTAAGGTCACAAACAGGAAAGCTTCGCTCTCCAGGCAGCGTGCCCCGCTGTGTGGAGAGACAGGCGTGCCGCAGGTCACAGGTCGAGGGCTGCAGTCACTCACCAACACCTTCTAGAGCCCTGGGCGGCTCTGCCGGGGAATCCCGGGTGTGGGAAAGTCTGCCTACAGTGGCGGTAGTGGGGTCTGTTTGACCCACTAGCCTGAGCTAGCATTACTGTTATCCCGAGCTGCAGCTATGAGATAGCCTGATGCCGAGGAAGGCACAAGAAGGATCCAGGCCCCCACTGCCGTGACACGCTGCGACCTTGGGCTGTGAACCCAAACAGACCCTTCCTCCCTAAGCTGCTTTTCTAGTCGGGGATTTTGTCACATTGACAGAGAAGCAACTAAGACAGATCCCGACGGGAGTGCTTTAACACGCACCTAGGCCCCAGGACCCACTCGCCCAGGGCTGGCTAGGTGAGTGTCTCAGTTCTCTTTCCCGTCCACTTCCATGGTAAGTGAGCTATGGTTTCATGAAAATGTTAGAGAGGATTTTCCTTTTCTTTCTGAATCCGGGTCTCGTGTAGCCCAGGCTGGCCCCAAACTTGCTAAATAGCCTAGAATGACCTTGGACCACCCTCCTGCCTCCACTTCCTGAGTGCTGGGGTGACAGTCATCCCCCACCACACTGTGGTTTCTATGGTTTATAGTGTGCTGGGGCTCAACCCAGGCCTTTTGTATGCTACAACATTTTACCAACTCAGCCTTAGCCTGCCCTGGGTGATATGATTGTTACTATTGTTATTACTACTACTACTATTATTGTTATTACTTAAGTAAATTGAATGATGGAAAACAGAGTAGAACAAAGACCAAATGGATAAGATGGGTGTGGAAAATCAACCTGGGAGCAAAGGTGGCCAAAGAAGGTGGAGACAGGTTCAAGGCAGAGGCAGATGAAGTATTGCTCTGAAGGAAATAGTGACTAAGAAGGAAGAGTGGGTGTTTTCAAGTTTGAAATTACCTGGCCTTGTTGTTTGTTTGTTTGTTTGATTGTTACTGCTGCTGTTATTTTCTTTCCTCAGTCAGGTCAGAGAGAAAACTGCAATCCAGTTAATGAAGGGATAGCAAACAGAAAAGTATTCATTCTGACAAACTCACTTATCTTTTAAACTGATCTGAGACAACGTTTGTTTGTTTGTTTGTTTGCTTGTTTGTTTGCTTGTAGCTATAAAGCAGCTGGCATTAAGTTGCTGTTGCTGTTTTGACATAGCATCTTACTGTTGGGGCCCCGGCTGTCCTGGAACTCACTATGCAGACCAGGTTGGCCTTGAACCCACAGAGAACCACGTTCCTCCTGAGTGCCGGGGTGAAAATGTGCTGCCGACACTCCCAGCTAGGCGGCACTGATGTCGAAATATTTTATTTAACCCACTATGCCCCATATAATGTCACATCAAATGTAAAAACTATTGATGAAAATCAGCGACCTCCAGGCCAGCGAGAGGCCTGTCTCAAACCTGAGCGTGACATCCAAGGTTGTTCTTAGTGACCACCCACAACATATCGCACACCCGTGCACATATGTTCACGTGCACACTCATACACATGCACACACTCACACCTGAATACGTATGTCTTACACACTAAGTCCCCACATTCACAGAGCCACAGCTGTGGTCCCTCACCCTACAGTCTTCAGTGGCTCCCTAAAACCACCTGTTTGGGGACAGACACCTTTGCCCAGTAGACACACAGCAGACAGGTGACAAGAGGAGCAGGGTGGAAGAACAGAGCCTCGGGGGAGGACACTGGGCCTTGAAGAATGATACGGCTGAGCGGTCGGTGGGTGCCAATCACAGGCAGTCCTCACTCTCAGCCCAGCATTCGAGAAAGCTTGAGCTCCCTCGCTGTTGTCCCGACAAAGAGAGCACCTTGTACCTACAAGGCTACTCCAGCCAAACAGGTCTGAGCACAGTCCCACAGCAGGTTCTGCCCTGAGCCCAAACCTGTGCAGCTGGCTTCCAGGACAGGCCACTTGGAACGCAGCCCCACAGAAAAGGCCTCAAGCAAGAAGAGGAAGGCAGCCTCTCTGACTTGGCTTTCCTCTCTGGTTGCCTCGATTGCCAAAGACCTGGACCTGAGGACTTACAGACAGCAGGAGAAAGCAGCAGAGAGATCTGTAAAAGGATGGACAGCATTTTTCCTTCAAATTCTGTGTTACCTTGACGGGCCCAACCTTGCCAGGGCCTTCATAAAATTTGCTAGTGCTGCTCACCTCTGCTCTCTGGGATTTGGAGGGGTGTGGGGTGTGAAGTTAATAAACCAGGCTGGCCAGATGGCTCACTAGGTTCCTGAGGGCCTGAGTTTGATCCCTAGGACCCACAGGAAGGAGATAACTGACTCTCCCAAGTTGTCCTCCCATCACCTCACCACGCATGCACCATGGCAACCCCTCTCCCACACCCAATCAATGGAATTTTTAAATTAAAGTTTTGTTGACTTATTATTCTTAACTCCCAGCAAGAACTAGTGGCTTCTGTCCCCTGCGTCCAAGTGAATTTATGCCTCCATTTCTCAGCATCAAATCTCTCCTCCCTGGGACACTGCCCCAAGAAACAACTAGCACTGTCTTTCTTTCTTCCTCCAAGGGCATGCTTACAAATCACGCTAAGGTATGCTCATCTCCACTAATGTGGTAGCTCACTCCTTTAACCCCAGCACTTGGAAGGCTGAGGCCAGGGGACCATGTCAAGTTTCCTAGACAACCTGGGACACAGCGAGAGCTCCCCATCAGCCAGGGTGAAGAATGAAAGCGTGCCTCGAACAGAAATCGATGAAAGAACCCTGCCTTGAAGGAACCCTGCCTTGAAGTTTGCTTTCTCCCTGGTGTTGTGGCTTTAGCTTTGTTTGAAGCTATTTGATCTGTGGCCGATGACCTGGTTGCTCTGACGACCGGGATCCTTGTCTAGAGGTGGAAGCCTGTCATGCCTGCTCTTCACGGCTCTCAGTTGACACACATTCATTTTGTGATTGGAGTCTTCTTGGATTAGACTACACAAGGTTTTATTATCCTAAGTGATAGAAGAGCTAAAATAGAGTTTTCTGTCATGTTTAAATTTACACACACACACACACACACACACACACACACACACACACACACAGGAATGTCAGAGAGACTCAGGTCTGGCTCACGTGGACTGCAGGACTAGCAGAGATCTTCTGCTTTCTGCTAATGCTCCTGATAACCACTTACTTCCCGGTTGTTTGCCTCCTTACCTCTGATTGGCTGGATTCCAGTTCACTTGGGAGCTGTGTGTTATGAAGACCTTGAAGCCTCCAGGAAAATGAAAACTTCCCTCTTCTCCCTCTTGTCCCTACCCCCTCCCTCCCCACACCCCCACTGCGCTACGCTCAGCAACCAAACCCACCTCTACCCTCCGAGGTCCACAGTGTTCCAACCCCAAAGGCCTAGGCATCTCCTTCCAGAACCATCCTTTGTCCCCAGATCACAGCACACCCGTGTCCAGGGCATGCTCTCATGCTGAGAAGTGGGCCCTGCTTTCCAGCTTTGACTCAGACCACCAGACTCCACATTCATCCAGTGTGCCCCTCATTCCACCATCGCGTCCATCTGCCAAGTGCCCTCCCCACCCAACACACAGACACGCACGCACACTCACAGACGCACACAGCCTTCTTTCTACTGTCTCTCCCTCCACCAACGCCTTCTCCATCCAGCCAGATCTGGGGGCTGGGTGAAAGAAAGCCAAATGTCTTCCAGCCACAGAGCAGCGACACTGTTGTCCTTACAACACCAACCAAAGATCTAATTTTTTTTCTTTTCCAAATGCCTAAAAGGAGTTGGAAAACCCGAGGGCACCATAGCCTTGTTTTCTGCTCAATGGAGTCTGGCCAGAATCCACCCACAGCTAAACAAAGCATCCTTTCTTGTACTGGTGAAGTTCTCAAAATCTAGCCAGCCTGACACCCACCCAAAACAGCCCCTTGACCCGACTCCTGTCTTCCTCCTCAGTGTCTTTTGATGGTATTGTTCAATATTCAAAACCAGACCCAAAGTGCCTGTCCACACCCTAGTCTGAAAGACCAAGAAGAGAATTAAAAAAAAAAAAAAAAAAAAAAAAAAGTCATAACCAGTGGTTGGAGCGCCATCTACTGTCCATTTTGTGGGCCACTCCATAATGGGCTCTCTCACAAGCCCACATGGCTCAAAGTTCCCGTATTTCAAAGCCTTTTCGGAGTTTAACTCCGAGAGAGTATAGCTTCAGGCGTGGGAACTCGTGCTTTTAAGTACGTTAATATCCCATTATTCTATTATGGGAATACGCATTTAGGAATAAAGGCTTCAGAAAAACCCTTTTATTCTTTTTCCTTTAAAGCTATTTAAAGGCAAGATCAGACATCTGGGAGAGATGATCTCGGCTTACAATTGCTTTTATTATTGCTGCACTTGTTCTTACTATGGTGATAATGATTGTAGCATTGTATTAATCAATAAATAATAATGAACTCGGTTTTTACACACTCTTAATGCAGACCCCAAATCGTCATACCAGGGTTTGCGGGAGGATTTACGATTCTTGGCTAGAAGGGAGAATGCAACTATAACACAACAAAGACCAAAAAGAAAAAGAAAGAGAGAAATAAAGAGAAAGGAAGCAAAGTGAAGCTGTTTCTAAAAGAGGCTCTGCCAGGGGAAGCAGATTCAAGTGAGACTGAGCTAATAAACGCCTCTTATGTCTGCTTAGTCAAGGGAGCTTATGTCTTTTTAGCTGGGGTGTTAGTATTTTTTATCTCACTAAAAATCAGAGGAAACATGCAGGATTTTCCCTCTGTAATTATGTTTGCCTCTTCTCTGAGGAGAGAAAACAGAGAATGGCCTGCCTCTGTGCCCTCCTTTGCGTTCACTTACCCTCAATCCCTTAGGCAGTTGGTTGAGAAAGTTGATGGAGGAGAAAAGGGGTGTCCTCCCCTGAATGAGCACATACCTGACTAATTTGGAATAGTCCCACAGCAAGTGTGACCATAATAAATGTGTGTGGGGTTTAGGCAGTCACGGGAAGCCTACGGCATCTGCCGCATCTACACGCCTGTGTGTGCCTGGCTTCCACAGCACAGTGCCTGCCCCAGGAAAGGCCGGCTGAGTCAGGCAAGCCCTGGGGCATCCTAGCAGCCCCTTTCTGTGGGCTTGGTAAGACCCACCTAGCAACTCTGAGCTCCTCATTGGTCCACCGTGGAGGATTTGATCAACATTCCTGCTCCTTAGTCAGGTTCCTTCCTTTTCAGTATTTTTAGTTCTTGAACTAAAACCTCATTTATAGTAAAATCAGAAGCCTGGGGAACATCTCATCGATTGAAGCGTCCAGCTTTGTTGCCCATTATTTTACTGAATGGGGGTTTGTTTTGTTTTCCTTGAAGCTGGGTGCCCACCCCAAGTCAATACAGATATGAAACACGGGCTTAGGCGGAGTTTTATTTAGACATTTAATATGTAAACTTTTCACTCAAAGAAACACCATTAAAAATTTTTAAAAACCCTTCCCTGAGCACAGATCTTTCTGGAATCAACCCCTTCCAGTTAGGAGCAAGGTTGTGTCTGCCACAGGCTCACAAGCCCCTAACAGAATCACTCCTCAGCCTCCTCCTCCAAGCCCACTCCCCATGTACAAGGTGTAAGAAGTGGAGACAGGATCTGAACATTCTGAATAGAAACCGGTCTCTCGAGAAAAACTTTCCATATCTCCCACCGTGTCCCTCCACTATCTCCTTCAGAAGTGTGAGCAAGTTTAGGGGGCTGGGTGTTGCTTTGTTTTATTTATTTATTTTTCAATCATTGTGCATTCAAAATTCCAGCTGCTAACTTCAACACAATTTTCTGTGCTGTCTGCAGTAGGATTTTTGTTTGGACTTTCAGTAGGGCTAGGAGAGAGAGAGAGAGAGAGAGAGAGAGAGAGAGAGAGAGAGAGAGAGAGAACAAATAGCCCTGCTTTGAAGTTCCCACATAATTACTGTAAAGATCTGTGAAAGTACAGAGAGCCAGGAACCAGTGCTTTGCTCAAATCTGGAGGCTGCAAAGGCCAGCACAGCCCAGAGGACCCTAAGAGCGGCACCCCATCAAGAAAAAACACAGCCAAGGTATATGGGAGGTGTGTGTTTCCATTCTTGTGTGTTTGTAGGGGGCAATAAGAGGAAGCCGAGCAAGGAGGAGAGAAACTGGAGAAGGGAGAGAAATCAAGGGAAAAGGGAAACACTTATAGGGGAAGGGGGTGGAGGAAGAGGAGAGAGGGGGAAAGGAGACACTGGTGGTATTTCCAGAGCCGAGCAGGACCATACCCTTGATGCCAAAATTAAACAGTGCATAGACAATACGGAAGTGTTGGGGGTGGGAGTTAGCAGGTTCCTGTCTCCATTTCTTTGTAAGGATACAAGTTAGGGGCATCTGAGGAGAAAATGGTTGCAGCCCTGGGGGGGGGGGGGGGTTGTTCTCTCCGGATGATCAGCCCAGCCGTGGCCCTTTGGGAAGGTTCTTGATGCCACAGTGCCCCTGGAGTGGAAACTGGAAGGGACCCCAGGGCCCTTGGGACCGCCCACTGCCCTTGCTTTTCTTACAGCGAGGGGAGGAGGGGGCAGAAAAGGGTTTCGAGGGTCTGCCACTAGCCAGGACAGGGGACAGGGCCAGCCGGCTTTGAGAAGCAACTTCCGATTTCCCTCGGCTCATTGGGGGGGGGCACAACAACCTTCCTCTGCAATTTTGTTCCCTCCCCCTTACCCCTTTAATCCTATTTTAGTTGAGATCTGACCTTGGAAATTTCTAAAGGACTTTAATCTCCCGAACGAGCCCGAGTGCACGAGGGTGAAGGTGTGTGAACATTGTTTATTTATGAAGCTTTCCGCTCTCCTTCCACATGGAGAACGCTGACCAGTTCATTAATCGCTGTCTATAAATTGAAACCTTTGACATTTTCCTTAAATTGTTTGATGTCCTCATGAAGAAAAAAAAATGTACTCAATCATTAAAACTCATGGAGAGAGAGGGGGGAAAAAAAAAGGACATTAACTCTGCAGGCTGATCCGGCTGCCACACGGTTACCATGAACAGATAGCTTGGGTCAGCTGGATCAACTCCCCAAAGTTCTTCATAAAGCAAATTACAGTTGTGCTGAAGGAGAAGGGTTAGAGGTGGGGGTGAGCAGGTCAAACAAGAGGAAGAGCCGTTTCCATAAATATTTTCGAGATTATAAAAGCAACTGGGGCTCAGGGTGTGCTGAGCCGGGGCTGAGCTTTGGAGAGGTACGGGCTCATTGAAGCCATTAAGTATTTCATTTTTTCAGATGAAACACTCGATCCCGCTATGCCTGTGCAACCCTGATGTAATCTGAAGTGTCATTTCGGAGGGTCCTGGTGATTAAGCCTTTTTTTTTTATCCCCCTGTTCCTCTCATTAAAGGGACAGTTTTCCTGTGTGAGTTTAGAACTTTGTTCCAGTCTGAAATTCCACCCACCCCCCACTGCCCCCCAAGAAGGCCTACACTCAAGGCTGATTTTGGAAGAATAACAAATCCGGTTCCAATCCGGTTGTGTACTTTTTTTTTTAACTGCTTTTGATTTTATTGAACTACGAAATGCAGAAATTATTTCTCTGACGTGGAGAAAGTTCCACTTTAAATCACAAGGTACGTCAGACAGAGCTGCTCGCATTTAAAACATTCTGTAATTATAGGAAGAAAGAAGGGGGGGGGAGGCTTTTAAAGAAACAGTGCTGAAAGTAATTGACTGGCAAGCCACGTCTGTCTCATATAAAGTTCACAATTTCCCAGTCAATTCTTTTAAGTTAATAACATCTTAAACATAAAGAACATTAAAGGTCCCTCTTATTTACCACCAAGCACAACACACAGAGAGGAAAAGAGGTTTTTTGTTGTTGTTGGGTTTTTTTTTTTTAATGCTTTTCTTTCCCTCAGAGACGGAAATATTTCTCAGGAAATGTCAAAAGTGAATATCTATGTTACATCTACACAAAATAATAAATCAAGATCAGGGTTTTTTTTTATCTGACAAAAAAAAGTGTAAAATAGGTTGAGCATTATTTTATACTTCTCCCTCTTTCTTTTTTTAGCTCTCATTTAAAAAATTAATAACTAACACTACACTATTGAAAGAAATAACATGTACTTTCTCAAAACGCGGTGGGAAAAGTATTATTTTCCTCTCGGTAAAGGAAATTAGATATATGGTTTCTTTTGGGGGTGGGGGGACATATACTATTTCACAGTGATATGATCCAACAAAAACCCAGGGAATTCAAACCCCGCTGATGCCAGGCAAGGACTGCTCACCGCTGTCCCTTTGCGGACAGCAGATTTCGAAGCCTGGAATGCCTGGGTGAACTTCGGGCTTCCTGACTTCCCATAGCTCCCTGTCTAAACAGAGACGTGCTATTTCAACATTAGCCTTTTGCGGCAGGCCAGCCCGTTCTTTGTCTCCACGCTATGCCTTCCCCACCTGAAGTGCAAGCCTAACCCCAAGGGCTGGCGGACCCTGCAGGCAATGCTCAACTATTTTGCTGTGAAAATGATATAGAAGGAGAGAGAAGACACGTTGTATAATAGAATCATGAAGGTTTATGGTTTGGTTTGATTATTGTTATTATTTTTTTCTAAGAGGGAAAAACTCAGGAGAGAATCAGAGGGAATGCAGAGTTGGGGAGCAGGGGCTTACGGGGGGACCAGACGTGGTAGTGGAGCGATCCCGGCTGTGCCCAGATGTCTTTGAACTGTCGTGAAGTCACACCCTCCTGAAATGTTTCTGTTCCAAAAATCAAAGCATAAGGACTCCAGGCACTACCAGGAGCCCTTCCAGAGGTCCCAGTTCTGAGCCATTTATGGATTCCAGATCATTAATTTACTACGGTGTTGTTAATTACCACGGAGTGGTGGAAAGTGAACTTACGGGTTTTTATGGCCGCGGCTTCTGTGCGGCTGATAGTTGGGAGGTTGAGGGACTAACCGCTTTCATTTTTCACCGCATCCTAAGATTTTAAAGACTTAGGATGTGGGGAGAAGCAGGCACTGTGAGAAAATGTTTTCTACAGGTTATGACAGTTAGTAATTTGAAGTGGACCCTGAAGCATTCTCTTCACATACTTCTGAATCCTTTAAGAGTCCTGGCCAAAAAAAAAAAAAGAAAGAAAGAAAAAAAAAGAAAAGAAAGAAAAGAGAAAGAGAGAAGAAAAGAAAGAAAGAAAAAAGAAAAAGCTTTTCTTTCTTTAATGTACCTTATTTGGATTTAATTGAATGCTCTGTTTACCCTGGTGTTGAGATATTTTGGCGACTTTAATTCCCTGAACCCCTCTGTATGAAAGAAAAGAAACTCTTTCTTGAAGAGATTTAGAAAAGGGGAAAAGAAGGAAAATCCCTTTTAAAAGGCTTAGGGGGTAAATGGGAGAATGGCTTTCTTTCTCTGAAGCTCAGATGCCAAAGCCGAAGGCCATTCTAGGCAGAAACTCATTTACCTGAATCGCTTTGTCACTGTGCAGCGGCTCTTGAGCGGCAAATGGTTCCATCTCCCGCCAAATAAAACCAAATCGAAAGCATGTTTGGGGTTGGGGTACCGTGTAATGCCCACCCCCCAATAAAAGGCTATATTTCTATGCTGTTCGATTTGGTTCCTCTGGAGGAGAGTTTTCAGAGAGGGGATCAGGGTTCTTCTGCCCTTCTGAGTGCTTCCACCCCCGTGCAGACCACAGGGGACGCTATGTTCCCATCCATGACAAACTGTCCCTTTAGTCTTTGTCCAAAGTGAAAGAGAAAGTGTCTGCCCTGAAGCAGGTCAGCAAACCTCACTGGACATTTTCCATCTCTGTTTCTCTCTCAGAGTGTGGTTTCAGAGGCCAGCTGGGCAAGATTGGGAAAGTGGGACTAGCGGTGGGGCCCCTCCCACACCTGGAGCCAGTCACGGCCTCCGTGGGAACCATAGGGAGGTGTTTGCAAGAGTCCCAGTCGTCCTCAAAAGTAACACGTTACTCCAAAATGGATGTTGGCTATCCACAATAGGCCCTGATCCATTTCTGACTCTTCTAATTGTTTGAATACACAAGAATTCTGCAACAAAGCCTTAGAACACAGCTAAAGAATAAAGGCATGTGTCAGGGTGGACAGCAGAGTCTAAGCAGAGGCAGTCAGCTTTAAAATGCTCTCTTCACATCCTTAAACTGGGAAGATATGTATGTGTATGCGAATGCCTGTATCTGTGTAAATGTGTGTACATGTGTGCTTGTGTGTTTCTGTGTTTGCATGTATGTGTGCTTATTGCTTATGTCTATGTTTGTGTGTTTGTATGTCTGTATGTGTGTATATTTGCATGTGTGTGTCTGTATGCATCTATGTGTGTTTATGTCTGTATGTCTCTCTGTGTGTACATATGTATGTATGTATATATGTGTCTGTCTTCCTGTCTGTATCCCTATGTCTTTGTGTATGTATATCTGTGTGCATTTGTCTGTATGACTGTGTGTCAATAAGTCTGTGTGTGTCTGAAGAGTTGCCTGTGTGCACACACAGGCTCTTTTATTGAAGCGAATCAGGTAAAGGAAGCAATGGAGGAAAGATGGGGTTGTTTAATGGTCCCACCCAGTCCCAGGCTTCGCAGGCTCTTTGGGGCCGTGAGGCCTGATTTCCAGGCTCTTTATTTCCAGACAATGAAATGCGCCCGATAGAAAAATGGATGAGCTAAGGCTTTTCACTGATCTCCCTTACAAATTGGATTGCTTTCTCAATCTGACTGAGTGCTTAGAAATTAGTCAATAAGGCAACTAATTAATAATTTGACTTGGGGGGGGGGTCAGTTTCTCAGTTGTGCACAATACAAGGTTCCAGGCTTCTGAAGGCACCAGACCCATCTTTACGGCCATAGCTCACCACACTGAAAACCTATGAGCTGAGGGAGGAAGGGGTCCTGGCTCACTTTACTATAGCCCCTCTTCTTTAATTTTTTTTTTATTTTTTGCAGTGGAATTACCATGTAGGGACAAGACTGGATGCATAGAGAACAAAAAGCTGTTAGCATCAAAGGCAGTGCGCTCTATATGATATCTTTGTGACCTGCATTGTGTAGTCACATGGTGTCGGCACCAGAACTGTGATTAGCAAGTCTGTGCTGCATGCTGACTGTCCTGGTAAGTATGTGCTTTGAACACTGACTTACTCAATCCCACCATCCCACATAAGGCAAGGTCTACCTCCCACCCCCCCACACACCTTTAGTAAGGGAACTGAGGTGCACAACGTTCAAGCCACTTGCCAAATAGGATCATACTATTTTAGAGACGACACTGAGAATTGTAACCCAGGACCATGGCCTCCAAACCCTGTTCTCCAGTTTGCATCTTCTCTAAGCACTCAAATGAACCATGGGACACGTAGGGAGTGGTTTCCCTCCCCTGAAAAAGCAGTCACCCCAGACTGATTCTGACTTTCATGCGGCCATGCGAGAGGCATGTCTGCTTGAACCTCAATTTCCCCTACACAAAGCCAGGAAGACCCTCTGACCAGCCCTCTCTAAGACACCTGTCACCAGACACTCCCATCTTTACAAAAAAGAAAATATTAAGCCAGCATCAGACGGCCTGGTGGCCCTCAAACACCCACGGCAGACTTGAAGACACTGAAAATCCCTCTAGATTTTACAGAATAGGCCTAATTAAGACACCTGGAAGTGGTCTTTTTTTGTAAAGAACAAAACCAGCCACTGTGTAATGTGAACTCTTCCGCTCTCTGCAAAAGCGGGGGGCTTTGCTTGTCTGAGCCTCAGTTTCCTCGCCCGTAAAAATGAAATTATGACATTCAAAGCACATACTCCAGGGAGAAAACGTCCACACTGCCTTGCTCACTGCTCCATACTAAAAACAATTGAAGGAGAAACTGGCTGAAGGAAACTGGGAACAGCAGTGTAGTCAGAGCTAAGGCCCAGCACCCGCAGCCTTCTCCCGACTCCAGCAGCCTTCTCCCGACTCCAGCAGCCTTCTCCCGACTCCAGCTCACCTCACATGGCCGGACGGCTCACTCTGTCCTCACCAGACCTCAGGCACTACCTCTGAGGGCCAGTGCCACCCTCCCGTGCCCAGCTGAACTGGGGGAGGAGGCTCTAGCAGGTCACTGAGAAAGCACGGAGAAGTCCCCAGTGCAGAACTGGACGCAGCTGGTCTTATCCTCTTCTCCCTGGGGGAACTATTAACGTACTGGTTGGATTTGGGAGGCTAAATAATCTTTTTAAACTGTCTATTTCATTTCCCACATGGGGCTTAAGAGGCTTCTGGCCTGTGAGAATCCAGAACTGTGAAAGAGAACAGGGTTGGGGCACATAAGCGACAGGCCAAGCAGTAGCCTCCCCAAAATGACATTGTAGGTCAGCCTAAGGGTTTTCCAGTTATGAGGGCCCAGAAGAGCCATGTTAGGTAGTGGTCGCCTCCAGAACACATGGCTAACAAGTAGAAAATGGTAATGCCCTCCCCCCCCCCCAAGGATCCACAGCAGACATTACTAACAGATAATGGCATTCTCCACCAACCCAGTCTATACACATCATAAAGCTCCCAGAAGACATGAGCAATCTACTTCAGGGACAAAGCTTACTTCCCACTAGGCATGCGGAGGTACTGCTGGCAAATGACTCCTAAACAGCTTTAAATTATGAACAAGCATGGAGGGGAGGGTTAGAGGAGTTACCACGCCACGCCAGATCCGGTCACGCTGCCAGTTCTTCAGGATTCACTCCTCCATCCATCTACCCTTCCTCTCCCCAGTCCATTCACACCTCAGTCCTTCACATACCCCATACCTGCGTCACTCACGTTTTTATTAATTCAACATTGTTTTCTTATTGTGCACTCATTGTATAGACTTTTTTGAATGTTGTGAAAAACGAACCAGATAGTCCCAGCTCCCATGTACAAGGAGTTTATAATGACCTGAGGTGGGGGAGGGGGATCCTGTTGTGATCGCCACATCAAAGGGGAAGTGTCAGGAACTGTCACAGAACAGCTGGGGGTTCGGGCACTGTAGAACTATAGGCAGGAATCAGGGACAGCCTGGGGCGGGGGGGGGGCGGTGGACAAGGAGAGGACTGGACAAAGGGACAGAGAGTTTCCAGATGCAAGATACGCTCCTGCAAATGCCCAGTGGGGGCAGAAGCACAGGGTGTTGTGAGAGCCACGGGTCGGAGGAGAGTACAGGGCACATGGGAAGAAGCTTTAGTTTACTGAGATGGAGCAGGAGACAGTGCTCCCCTCTAGCATGAGAGAGATTGTACTCCTCACCTGTTAAAAGCTTTCTAGTGGCTGCACATGCATGTGTGTGCGCATGTATACACACGCAGGCACATATTCTTATGCATATGCACGCGTACACATGCACACACATGCATACTTGCACAGAGCTCCAAGCCCCGCCCCCCCTCACCCCTACCCTGACTCCTCTGGCCCTGCCCGCTCATGCCTGCCATTCTCATGGAACATGCTCAGTTCAGCCCAGACTGAACGCGCAGGTTCTTGAACAGGAACCCTGATACAAGACAAGAAACCCACTCTGTTCTGTCTCCTATGACACTCCAGTACCCAGGGTCTCTGGCACAGTGCCAGCGGAGAAGATGGCTTGAGAAGAATTGTGGTTCTCTAGAGGACTTTGTTCTTGAACCCAGCCCATGATACTATACCCTTAGATGCTGGAAGACGACCTGGAAAAGAGAAAGGGAGCATGGAAGGAGGGAGAGAGGAATTGGAAAGGAGAGAGACTGAAGGATGAAGATGGTAGAAAGGATGAGAGAGGGGGGCAGGGAAGGAGGGAGGGAAGAAGAAGGAGGGAAGGATCCTATGTGACTATCAAAGAGGCTGTACCGCAAACCAAGGCTTTCGGTTCTCCAACTCCAATAGGAAAAAATCCTGTTATCCTAATTATTCCCACAAGAGAGCATTTGTGGGAAGCATACATGACTCCCCAGCCCGGCTGTTCAAGGACCCAGCATGGAGAAGCAGGACTGAGCAGCCTCTGCGGAAGACCCCGTTGGACGCTCCCAGCCAGAAAGCATTCTTATGGCCTACTAAATCCTGAGTGAACTCTCTTGGCAAGGCCAATTGGCAGCAGGCTTGGGCTCCCCACGCAGACGGACAGCAGCTTCTCGGTATGGCCTCAAAGGAGGAACACCGGCCAAGCAAACGCCTAGGCCTCTGTGGAGTAAGCAATGGGGCTAAATCGTCTCCAATCTCACCCCCGCCCCCTTTCTCGCTGAAGTTCCCTCTTTGGGGACCTTTATCAGCTCATATACTGCTGGTGGCTAAGCCGTAAGACAGGCTTCCTCAGCCCCACCTTTCTGCCCACATCATGCTCTCCTCCTAGGCTGCACAGCTCCCTGCTGTCCATAGGATCCAACCCAGAGGCCTCCACATAGCCCACAAGGCCTCTCCTTGGCTGCCACCTTCAGCTCATCTCTTCTACCATCTCCCTGTTCCCATCCCTTTCAATCCATGAAGTCACCACTCCAGAACTCTTCCTTCTCCTCCACCCACTGCACCGGGACTTTTTGTTTGGTTTTGTCAGTTTTTAAATAAATGTATCCATTTATTCATTTTACTTCCCCATCACAGCCCCTCCTGCTCCCACCTTCTCAGCCTCCCCCCCTTCCCCTTTTCCCCTTCTTCTCCTAAAAGAGGAGCCCCCCTCCCCTTACAAACCCAGCCCAGCCCACCAGGTCACATGAGGACTTACTACATCTTCTTCGAGGAGGCCAGGCAAGGCAGCCCAGCTAAAGGAAAGTAATCCAAAAGCAGGCCACTGAGTCCATGCAGACATGACCCACACTCCCCTTGTTGCTAGAGGATCCACCCGAGGACCAAGCTGCCCATCAATTACACACCACGCTCGGACTTTTAAAAGACTTGTTTGTTTGCTTGTATATGTGGACAACTATTCTAGGCTGTCAAGACTACACCTGAAATTAACTACCATCTCAGCAGCTGGTACACCTGTGAGAGATGTCTCATAATTGAATTATTTAGAGTGGGAAGACCTACACAGATCTTTTGAGGTAGAAAGATCCATCTCAAAGCTGGGCCATGCCTTCTGCTGGTAGCCTATGTAAAGAACGTGGAAGAAGGAAGCTTTTGCTCTTTGCCTGCTTGTGCTTGTTCTCACTGGTAAGCCCATTCCTTCACTGGTATTAAAGCTTCTTCAGGATTCTGGTATATCCTGAAGACCAGCTGAGACATCCAGCCTCATGGACTAAGCAACTACTGCATTCTTGGAACTTTTTTAGTAGTCAGCTATTGTTGGACTAGCTGGACCACAGCTTCTGCCTGTAAGGCATTCTAATAAATAATCACTATTTACATAATAAATATAATTATTTTCTGTTCCTCTGGAGCAGTGGTTTTCAACTTGTGAGTGTGACCCCTTGGCAAACCTCAATCTCCAAAGATATTTACACTGTGATTCATAACAGTAGCAAAATTACAGTTATGAAGTGGCAACAAAAAATAATTTTATGGTTGGAGGGTCATCACAGTATGAGAGACTGTGTTAAAGGGTCACAGCATCAAGAAGGTTGAGAACCGCTGCTCTAGAGACCGCTATGTGTGCCTGCAGTGCCCATGGAAGCCACAAGAGGGCACTATATCTCTGGAACCACAATTACAGAAGGCTGCGAGCTGCCCTGTGTGCTGGGAATTAAACCTGTGTCCTCTGGAAGAACAGCCAGTGCTCTTAACTGCTGAGCCATTGCTCCAGACTCCTGCCCTGTCTTTTTTTTTCCCGTGGGTTCAAACTCAGATCCTCAAACTTGCATGGCACAAACCTTACTGAGCCTTCTTAAGGTTAGTCTTATATCAGATAAAACAGATGCCTGGGGCTGCCTTTCCTGGGTGACTTAGTTGCCACAATCGGTATCCTGAAAGTAAAACTTTCATCAGGAACTTGCAGGTAACTGATTTGGAAAGAGATCCCAAGAAGTAAGAATAAGGCAATGAGAATGCAGAATGGTCACAGATCTTGGTTTTCCCGGGACCTCCTGAGAGTGCACAGAGTCGACCTCAGAACTCCAAGGGAGTGCAGAAGAAAGGCCACAGAGACTTAGCTCACAGCTCCCATCAGCTGTTTGTTAAATGTCCCTCTTCTAGGTATACTTTGGGTGAGACAGAAACTGGACCCAAGAAGAGCTGCCAGACTCCCAGCTTCAGGAGAAAAGGAGGATGTTCCCAGTTGGGAAGGCCACAGCAAAGCCAGGTATAGGCAAGAAGGAAGAGCTACACATTGCCAAGGCCAGGGGAACTTGGCTGGGATGAAGGCTTAGATCTCACACTGTGGGGTCTGGATGCCACTTCCCTGCAGCAGCAACACAGACCTTAGCAATGGTGACAATGTGACAGAGGAGCTATGGGTTTGCCTGGTGCCTGCGGGTTTTCCTGGCTGGGATGGCACTGGGGAAGCACCAAGCACCGGTTATTCTCATATGATGTCTTGGCAATTCCTCAAGATATTCCTGTCCCTAAAATCCATCTTACTGAGACCTGGGCCTACCTGCTAGCATGCCCTCAGCCACGCACCTAGAACATGATCAACCCAGGTTCATGCTGTCACTTCCTACCTGCCTCGTGGGCTTTGACTGTGAACTTGACACAGCCTAGAACCATCTGACAGGTGTAAGCACACTTTGTTTGATTCGATGCGGAAGAGCCCCACCCACAGTGGACGGCACCTCTCTCAGGGCTGGTGGTCCCTAGGCTGTATAAGAAAGCTAGTTAAGCACAAGCCTGCTGTTGGGCCAGCAAGCATTGTCACTCCGTGGTTTCTGCTTCAAGTTCCCGCTTGGGTCCTTGCCTTGACTTCCCTCTGTGATGGACTGTGACCTATGAGATGAAATTTACCCTTTGCTCCCATAAGTTGTATTAGATGATTGTCACAGAAATAGACTTGAACTAGAGCCCCACCCTCATGGCCTCATGGACGACCCTACACTTTGTTGGGTAGGAATCAAATTATGGAAATCCCCCAGCACCCAATTGCTTCTTCTGTAGTCCCTCCCTGTGGCCCATTTTATCAGGCTTTGGGGGAGGGGTGACATGCTGTTAACCTGGCTACTGCCTCAAGTGGGGATCCCCATGCTTGAGGTGATTGACTGGCAAAGCTGGGTGGGAGGTAGCTTAGGGTGTTTCCGGTAGCACAGGCATGTCTGTGCCTATCCACACCACCAGTGGCCTGTCCCAGGGCTTCAACCCCAGAATAAAATTCAGACTCATCTGTCCCACAGTCCCACTTCCCCTGTTCAAGCCAGTACCTAGCTGACCGTCACCTACGTGCTTGATCTGCAATGATCTGCCCTCCAGAACTCTGCACAAGCTGTTTACTCTGCCTGGATCCTCTGTGGGGAGCCTTGACAAACATCACAGGAGACCAGAGGCCCCTGAACACTCTTGTGGGCACCCCTACCCTCCCGTGCCTGTCTGTTCTAAGTTCTCCTTTTCCTCAAGGTTCCCAGCCCCATCCCTTTGTGGACAGTGAAAGTGAGACAGGGAGGAGGAGATGGCTCAGTCAGAAAGTGTTTGCTGTCTCTCTATCCTACCACAAACCCCTGACCTTGAAGGCGTAGATTTACTGGCCCTTTGCAGATTCTCCCTCTGACTCAAGGCTCACCATCCACCCATTAACTCCACCCACAGTGACAGGTCACTTCATAGTTCACAGCCCAGGAAACCCTGGGGTGGAATCTCCACGCCCTGGGGTGATGAGCTGTCAGCGGGTGAGAAAGCCCAATGGGAAATTTCTAAAGCCTTCAGCAAAGGTGCTCCCACTGGCGGAGGTCACAGCTTGGGACTCACCCCTGGGAGTGTGCTTCCAGGTCAGTTACCCCTGTGTGTAAGGGCATCAGTCCAAGTGAGCTAGCTGGTGTCCGCTGTCCTCCCTCTTCAGAGGTTACAGATGTAAAGCTGTGTGAAGACAGGTCTCACTTGTACCTAAATGTTTGTTTGTTCCACTTCTATTTCCCTGCTGATTCACTGTTTTCAACATTTTGCTTTTGTTTTGCTTTGCTTTGTCAAAGCAGTCACATCTAGGAGTCTTCCTCAATTTTACCCTCAAAGTGACTGGGCATAGGCCCTTTTCTGAACCTGTCTATCAGTCAGTGTAGCTGAAGAGGTTGATGCTTTGATTGGCTATGAGCTGGGAGGGCAGTGCTTTGGATCAGCTTGATGCTTACTGAGAAAGGGGGGCAGGGAAGGAGGGAGTGACTCAGTCATGGAAGCCAGAAATGGAGCATGCTGATTGACTAACTGTTAGGCAGGCAAGGTAGAAGGAAGGAAGAAGGAAGGAAGGAAGGAAGGAAGGAAGGAAGGAAGGAAGGAAGGAAGGAAGGAAGGAGGAAGAGAGCTGGATGAGGGAGGGAGCCAGCGTGGGAGGGAGGAGACCATTAGTGTCTGCTCTCAGAAAAGAACAAAGCAGCTGTAACTGTCTCCAAGGCTACCACCATCACTGATGAACCTACTTATTCAGAGCAGGCCTGCCTGAAGTGAGCTTGGCACACAAACTGAGGCCCAAAGCACCCTAATCATTCTGGTCACACAGTGCCTGCCTATGAGGCTGCATGTCTGAGCTCTGTGTGGACAAGCACAATTGATTATTGATGTCTGCCATAGGTACAGGCAAGGAGGGTGGAGCACATTGGCAGCACACATGTTGCCAGAGGCTAACTCCATGACATCTTCCCAGTGTGCCTCACTAAAATTCATTATGAATCTGCTCTGAAGCAGATCTAAGGGATGTGTGGAATGAAGTAAAGTGTGTGCTTTGTTCTGTGAAGAAGTGTGGGTCTCACTGGAAGCCCACACTTTGGAAGGCATCTGAATATAATGTTCTCCACCAGAACATTCCCACAGACTCCTGCCTGCTTTCCCTGGCTCATTTCCCTGATTATTTAATTAAGAAAATAACCTATAGGCTTGCCTCTTATGAAGGTATTTTCTCAACTGAGGGTCCCTCCTATCAGATGACTTTAGCCTGTGACTGAAAACTAGTTAGGAAATCTTTCCTCTCACCTGAAATCTGAAGGTACAAACAAATAAAAAAGACCATGGAATTACTTTTTCACACACACACACACACACCTCCGGAAACACAACCCCTTCACATGGGAAAATAAGAGCACTGAAGAATAAACAGACTAATACTTTTTTAAAAAAATATTTACATTTATTTTTTATTGTGTGTCTATGTGGGGGTGTGCACATGTGTGTGCAGTGCCTAGAGAGACCACAAGAGGGCATTAGATTATGTGGAGCTGGAGTTTCAAACAGCTGTGAGCTGAAAACATAACTTGGGGTGCTCTTAACTACTGAGACACCTTTCTAGCCCCAGCCCCACCTTTTAGTGCTTTGTTATAGGATCCAGCTAAAAATAGCAGGGGCTGACAGGGGACAGCCTTGTCTACTTCTTTGTGTTGCTCCATGGAGCCAAGGGTCTATCGTTGTGTGCATGAAAAATGAAAGACCCAAAGGCCTCCAGCAGCTGAACTGATGAGGTCACAGGAAGCTGTCAGATCAATGGAAGCCAGCTGGCAGCAGGTGAGCAGCCACCTCCCCCATCAGCACCTCTGGAAGCCGGACTGAGCTCTCAATTCCTCACCCCCAGCCCCGGGTGCACCTGCCAGCCAAAGGTGTCTCGAGTCTCCACTATGTTCCTGGTCCCCTCCCCCGTGTCCTGGAGCCCCCCTTTAAAGGAGGTTCCCTGGGTTAATATCTCATGCTAATGAGGGGTAGCCAGTGGGAAAAGACAAGGTCTACCTGATCTGGGTCTTGGAAGGAAGCCAGGGTCTCCCAGGCCATTGATTCTCTTTCCAGGTTCATGTGCTGCGTGGGGAGATTAAGATGTATAGTCTGCAAGTGGGCTAACATTTCCCAGGCTTTTAACGAGCCTTCCTATAATGTAGCAGCTTCTCTTTTTTGTGTGTGCACACTCACACGTGCATGCACACACTCCCTAATGCAGCCCATATGGAAATATGAACCTGTCCAGCTCTAGCCCTTAAGCAGTCTCTATAATGGGCAACACTTTTTTTTTCTTCAAATTTAAATCCCTGCTTCACCAGCATGCATTTCTGGTGAGCTCAGAAAGCGGGTTCAGGAAACAGGCAAGGCTCCCTCATAGAACATGCTTGGAGGACACCTCAGTCCTAGGCACTGTGGGGGCCCCTCACAAGCCAAGGAGTCCCCAGGAACCCCAATTCATCTCAGGCTTCTCTGTGGATGGAGTGACATGAGCATGCATAGACCCTAGAGAGGGGCCTTCATGCACTGCATCCCAGGACACCAGCCTCTATAGAAGCTTCTGTTCTCTGATAACACCAGTTCTCCCTGACTGATAAGGTACAGATGGGTGGGAGCAGATTCTGAAGTTTTCCTTTAATGCACACCTTCATTCTACCTCCACCAGAGCTGCCAGCAAGAGTGGCTAGTGGCATCAGCCATCCACACCTCCGTCCCAGGTTAGAGGACTGCTCTTGTGTGGCAGTGGCTGGAGGGAAGGGAAGCGGGAGGTCGTCACTGTTAAGCCATGAAAGAAGCCAGCTAACAGGATGACCTGGAAACCCTTCCCCACCGGTGTTAAATGCAAGAAAAGGGGAGCCCTCCAAAGCCAAGAGACACAAGTGCAGGAGAAGGTGGGTGCTCTGTGGGTTATGAAAGGCCATGTGCCTGAGGGCCCAGAACTGCCTTCCCCAGAACAGCACCCTGACTGAAATACCTACTAAAGAAACTTAAAACAGACAGATTTAACTCGGGGCTTCAAGGGGTCCAGCGTACGGAACATGAGAGTTTTCACAGGAGCTAGTGGCCATGATTTCTCCATCGCCACAGACCAGAAAGCAAGGGACGGTGTGATCCTCAGAGCCTGCTCCTAGAGGCCTACTTTTGCTCAGGCCTCCTAAAGGCTCCTCCTGACAGCTTCAAAACCGCACTGCCAGCTAGGGACAAAGCCCTGAAAACAGGAGCCTCAGAGGAACAGTTCAGAATTGGAGATTAGCAGGGGCCTTTCTGATGCTGTTTCTCAGTCTCTAAAGTCAGTCTCAGATTCGGGGCTGCAGGACTTGGGAAGTCAAACAGTTACTGAAAAATGGAACTCTCTGGCCTAATTCAAGACCCAGGGGAAATCCTAAAAACTGCTTATCACCAGCAAGAAAACAATAATGGGAAGGCTGTGAATGTGAGAAATCAGAGAGGAAGTGGCCAAAGCTGTAATCAGAAGCGAAGTCCTAGTACTTTAAATAAAGGGTAGGAAATAAGAGCCAGGGAACCATAAAGGAAGAAGGGAAAATGCAAGAGAAGAGACCATGGATTTAAATTTTAAACATCCAAAGGAGAGAGGAAGCTCCAGGAAGAAAAAACAAGCAAAAACAGCCATAATTAGGGGGAGGCTGGTGAAGCAAATTCACCGCTAAGATGGGAGAAATTACACGAGCCCAAACCTCAGGATGAGAGATGTGTGGGGTCTGGAAGAATGGGGTTACCATAATAAGACTCTTTCCTCTGGTTCTATATGAAGCATGATGGGCAATAACCAGGAAACAGGAGCCCATGGCAGGGAGATCAGCAGAGACTACGCACAGGCTTAAGGACAGAGCAAAGAGATGAGGCAGGGGCACAGACAGCAATGCTTCGATGCTTTAGAATAAAAGCAGAGAAATCAAGTTGAAATCAGGGTACTTTCATTAAACTGCGGTTTATTTGCTTCGTTTCTGTTCATCTGATAGGAGCTGTTTTTGCTGTGAGTAGCTGCATTCAGCAAGGAAATGAGAATCGGCATGGAACAAACCCTACAGCGGTGAAAGCAAGGACAGTAGTTAAATCAGTTTATCCCTTATCTCTCTGGAAACACCTTGGGTGACTGTCTAGCAGATTGCCTTGAGTGGAGGGATCCCTGATGAGGCCCTGCTTTGTAAACACAAGGGAAGAGGGACCTGACTCTCCCCGGAAGGTTCCATCACACAAGGAGTCAATTTGGAGGCAGAAAAAAAAGTGAGACAGAGGATGGGGTTGGATGGAGACCTGGGTTGTCCCTAGCAGAGAAGGAGAGGAAAGTGGAGAGGAGGCATTGAAGTTGGAGCACAGGAGCCGTCCTGGCCAGCGGCACCACACTGACTCTCCTGCCTCCAGAAGCACAGGCTAACGAACACTTGCTGTTTATTTACCTGTGTGTGCTCTCTCTCCCTCACTCTCTCCCTCTCTCCCACATCCCTTTTTGTTTAATATTGCTTGCTTTCCTTTCATGTGGATGGGTGTTTCACCTGCATGTATGTCTCTGTACCATGTGTGTGCCTGGTGCCCAAGGAGGCCAGAACAATATGTCTGATCCCCTGGAATCAAAACTTAGGTATGGCTGCCAGCCACCATGCGGGTGATGGGAACCAAGCCCAGGTCCTCTGCAGGCTCAGCCAATACTGTTAGTCACAGAGTCACCTCCAGCCAGTGTCCACTGTTTAAACTACCTGACCTTGTTCCTCACTGTGACCGACCTAGGAGACTAAGCCAGAGGATACATTCAATGAAAATAAAATCAAGCTGCAAAAGAGTTCCTCAGTCAGAAGAGCCATGCCATGACATCACTGTCACGGCAAAATAGTGCAGGGTGTGTGTCAGAGAACACCTACCTCTGCAGTGAAAGACAAGCAGAATGTTTTAGACCCAAGTACTCACAGCAATGGGGATTGAGGGTGGCTGAAGGAAGTGGGTGTGGCTTGCTGTTCCCTCTGCCTGCCGAAGCTTTTCCAGTGGCCATGACTCTGAAAGACTGAGGCGAGTCTATGCCAACCCAACTCACCCATCACCCATCAGGGACCATCACATCCATTTCCCAGAAGAAGAAACTGAGGCTCGGAGAGCTTAAGTGAGATGTCCAACATTCACAGTGGCCTCGCCAGGCATTTGGAGCAGATGGTGGGCCTTTCTGGCCATAACCTTAGACTCTTTAGGCCTCTGCAGGTGCCTGATGAGCTCATTTGGTTTAGTGTGAGTTTTTCTGCAGGCATGCATGAACACACATGACCATAGATAGACAAGCAGGCATGCATGGGCAAGCACACACACACACACAGCCACGTTGCTGGTTCTTCATAATGGGCTAAGTACTGGAGTTGTTTCCACCTGTGACGTTCAATTCAACTGAACTGAAGAACCCCACCCCTAGCAAGGTGACCCTACCATATAAAATGCTCAGAGACAAATCTCAAATTCTCCGCTCCCCTATGCCCTGGGAGCTGACCCCTATGCAGTTGGGTGAGGGCAGGGTAAGCGTCCCATTCATATTTTATAAGTTTGTTTAATGGAGCCTGATTTTTTGGGTTATGTATTTTTAAAGACCACATAGCTTAGATTGATGGAGATGCTACTTCTGACAAACCAGGGAGCTGGAGGCAGACCAGCCCTTCTGGGGTCAAGAGGGACGGGAAGGAGACACAGATGGACAGAGCTACCTAAATGCCTACAGAGCGAAACTGGTACAATAAGTTACATCTGCCGCTATAATGGACCTACTCAGCCACTGAGGAAAAGGTACAGTGGCAGGTCCTATGGGGAAGGGGGTTTGTGATGTACCCTCGGGAGAAAGATGCTTAGACTGAGTGAGCAGAAGGCTGCATGGGGATAGGAGTGTGTGTGCTTCTATGTGTACCAATAGCTAAGGATTTTATCCTGTGGAAATAGGAGTTTACATCTTCATAAAGGATGCCCTCCAAGCCCTAGTGGCATCATCAGTACTGTGAGAGGGCAAAGGCTCAAGCCAGGTACCTGTTCCCTACATATGTGACATGACGATACCAGGAGGGTTAAACACTTAAAAGGTGTGCCTGTGGCTGGGGAGGCAGCTTGTGGGTTAAGGGCCTGTAAAGGACCGAAGTTTGGTTCCCAGCAGTTCTGTCTGGCAGCCCAGGACCGCCTCTAACTTCAGCTCCAGTGGATCCGACAGCTTCTCCTGCCCTGCACTTAGGCATGCTCACACTAATACATACGCATAATTTAAAATAAAATAAATCATTTCAAGGGCATATGGCTGGAAATGTCCACCGCTGCTACCACGCTTGTGCAGCATGCGTGGACCTCTGGGGTCCTTTGCTAGCTTCTTGATATTCAGAAACGGTACCTGAGAACACCTGGCAATTTCTCCATCCTGGCACCCCTGGAGAATGACCATGGAGCAGAGACCTTCATGATTCTCCTCCACTGTTTACAGACTACATCATACCTGAGGATGAAATTGAACTTCTGGTCAATTTCACCTCACGTCTCCACCTCCCCAAGGCTGGGACCATAGGTGTGCACCACCACTTCCAAACTCCATCATGTTGGGGACCGCGTCTAGGGCTCTCTGCATGCTAGACAGCACTCAACCACACAGAGCAGCCATGTCCCCAGTCCTGACTCATATAACACCATAGAGGAAGGGCTTCCAAAGGAGGTACTGAACCCCTGGTCTCAGCCTCAGGCCCTGAGAATTGGTGAGATGAAGACAGGCAGACAGACAGACAGACAGACACACACACACACACACACACACACACACACACAGCCCACAGTCATCATTGCCCTGGGTGAGTGAGTGAGTCTCAATTTCCTCTTGTAAGTGGGTATCAGTAAGGCCACCGTCAGAGCGCCATCTCACGAAGTTCGGCAGTGAGGTTCTCCCTGAATCCAGCCCTGTTCAACTGAAGTGGGGTCGGGTGAAGCTGAGTCTCTCAGGCACTCTGAGAAGAGATGCAGGAGGCAGCTGCACGTGTCCCACACTGAGTGAGAGGCTTCCTCTAATCCCATCTTTCACAGGGACCCTTTAAGGTGAGCAGCAATGAGAGCCCTTCAGTGCAGGCTGGAGGGAGGGCCCAGAGACTTCAAGGTATTTGCTCAAGCACTCACAGCTCCCAGAAGAGGCAGAATTTAACCCCAGTGTCCCTGGCTGCATGATCCCACTTCTGTGGATGAAAGGCAGCCATAGGAGAAAGGGGCGAATCCTCCCCATAGGTGTGTAAAATGGCACAGGAGGCTCCCACTGTGTGAATGCCAGAGGATGGTACACACCCTTCCACGTTTGGGAACCCTGGTCCTCAAATCTTCTGGAACACTACTTGCTTAGGTTTTGCATGGTGGTCATTAAGTATTTTGTAATAAAATGCTTCTAAGAGTGTTAGATCAGTGTTGCTTACTCAGAGCCTTCAGTACACTCAGCGGGCTTCGGCCCTAAACATTTATTTGGCCCTGGGACCCCTTTCTTAGGAAGTCTGTCCTAGGGCCAAATTCTCTTTGATAAATGCTCACACAACTT
Source organism: Pachyuromys duprasi (assembly GCA_028658305.1). Lineage (NCBI taxonomy): Eukaryota > Metazoa > Chordata > Mammalia > Rodentia > Muridae > Pachyuromys > Pachyuromys duprasi. The sequence continues at coordinate 108,693,030 of CM053766.1, forward strand.
CCCTTTCATTCTTGCTTGTTTCACATTGCCTTCCAACCAGAAAAGCTTAGATATACTTAAAATTAAGGCCACTGGAAAAGCTTCCAAGTATCTCCCAAATCACCTTTTTATTTGCAGAAAAAACCCAAGAAGCCACATACAGCCACATAAAAGATGGCATCTGGCATTACCTACAACCCTGTAGGCAAGGAGGTTGCTTCGGAGGGGGATGTGTGTATGAAGGTGTTTGTCACAGGAGCCCGACAACCTCAGGTAGGAGGATCCATGGTGGGAGCCATCCCCATGGGTTGTCCTTACACACACACATACATAGTAAATAAAATAGAAATTAGAGAAGAGATGGCCTAGCCTGTGAGGTGAACCCATTTCACTCAACAGAAAGATCTAAGAACTACATGAAACAATCTGAGTCAAGCTCTTGAACTGTGGCTACTTCATGTTCCGAAAGCTACTTCCAATCCCATCTTGCATTGCATCATGTTTCAGCCATTTTTAATGCTGTCTTGGAGACAGTCACCCAGAAGGCAGGCACATCAGGGATGTCTCTGACCAGCTTCCAGTGTTTCCCACGTGTGAGCACTGGGAAGCTTGTTGGCCTGGCATCAATCATGGCTACTCAGAACTCCGTCCCCTGGCATGAATTCAGGCATATGTTAGAAACTTCCAAAGGAGTCACCTTCTTACTGATATCCTTCCCAAGTATGCATTTAGGGGGTCTAAATGAGGGAACCATGGACAAGGTTGATAACCAGGGAGAGGGTAGGAAGTAACTACTGGCCCTTGTTTCTGGCCAGATTTTCCAGTCCAGAGCCACTTCCGCTTCCCAGATCCCCCTGGATGCCCAGACAATGTGGTGCAGGTTAAGCCCAAACTTTGTCCTGAATCTCAAGACAGAATCAGCCTCATAGCCTGTGCCTCTGTCTTCACAGAACCGGGAAAGGAGACGGCAAGAAAGGAGAATTATTGACTCCAGGAAAGCACTCGATTGCAGCCTCATGAGTAAATGGGCCATTTATCCCCCAGTCGTTAGCTGTTTGAAAAGGTGACCGTCCATCAATCCCATCCCAGCCACCCCCCTGATGAGCTGTTCTGCCAATGGGCTAATTTAGCTGATTACAGAGGAATCCAAGAGGAATGGGCCCGCCAGAGCCTGGGTCCCCGCCAGCAATGCATTAACTCCGGGTGTCTCCATCGCCCTCGGCCTGGGCCGATAGGACCATCTGATTCCTGAAAACACATCCAGCAGATGAGCTTATCAGGTGAGAGGTGGAAAAACTGCCTGCCGCTGGCCAGGCTCTGTCCTCTGTGTCCTTGCAAAGGGAGGAGGACCTGGGGTCCAGCGCCAGGCTATTCTAGGCTCACAGTGCCCAGCCCTCTAGCAAGGAAGAGGCACTATGGGGCATCATTGCTCTTCCGTTCTTCCCAACCTCCGAAGCTCAGCACACAGTCAGCTTAAGAAACCCCTCCAAGGAATGCAGCTAAAGACTGCAACGGGACAAACCATTGGCCTTCCTGGCTTCCTTCTTCCCCCAATGAGAATGGCTTCAAATCTTTCCATAGCCCAGAACAGCTTCAACTTTGTCCCATCTTTGCACTGGGATGTCTTGCAACTAAATGTACCTGGCCCACACCATCCGCTGTTAGCCATTCGCTCTTTCCTGTGAATTAGTCTGCCTCCTCTCTCTGTTTAGCAAGTTGGCAATGAAACAGAAGGATGGATTCAGAAGGCACACATCCACCCTGAGGAGAGGAGACAGAAGGAAAGCACCAAGTGACACGGGAGGGCTCGTTGTGCAGGAAAAGCTGTGACAAGGTGTGTTGTGTTTGCACACTGTTAGTCAGTTTCCACTACTGTGACAAAACACTGGAGACCATCAACTTTATGAAAATGAAGGTTTGTTTTTGTGCCCAATTCCAAAGGTTTCCGCATTGCTTCAGGCCAGTGGTGGGGTTGCATCATGGTGGCAGAGGGGATGGAGTTGGAAGCATGTGGGGAAGGGGGGGAGGAACAGGGCAGAGGTCAGTGCAACCTGAATGCCTCAAGGCAGGTTACTTGGAAGGAGAGGGGAGGTTGAGTCTCAATAGTCCCTTCCAGAGCACATCCCCAGTGACTTAACTTCCTCTCTCTAGGCTCCATGCCACCCCAGTCGAGCCACATTTTGGTCTCAAAGCCTTTAGCACGTGGGCCTCTGGGGGACACTAACGTCAGTGGGTGTGGGGGTCTCTCAGCCCCCCCCTTCAAGGAGCACCAGGAGCCCTTCATGTAAGCTGCTGTAGAATGAGTTTGGGTGTGGCTCATGTCTGTTGAGTGGAGTTTGAAGGCAGTATGCTCCTGGTGGTGACATTTCCCCATGGGACATTTCTACATTTGTTTCCCTAACTTCAAATCCAAGCCCATTTGCACTGAGAAACCTTTTTGAATGACAGCTGTCAGATGTGACTGAGGTTCAGGCATGGCTCTATCCATGTTTCCCACCATCTACCTCTTTCTCCTTCCCCAGAACCCTGTACTTCTCCCAGAGGCCTCCAGGAACACCAACACCCCCGCCCCTCCCCAGCTGGAACCTCAATAGAATGAGAACAAGCCCTCAAGCTGTCAAAGCCAGTTCCCACTGGGCCCAGCTGTGCTTTGCATCCAACCTACGGTCAACCTTGTTGGCTGAAGTCTTACCCCCTCCCTGCTGTCCCCACACCTGCATGCAGATCCTTCCCTGAGTTAAAGGGCACCAACCACTCAGCATCATGGAAACCGTGTGAGACCCAGGAGCTAGGGAGATGATTTCCCTTTGCCTCTCAAAGAGCAACCCTAGGCCAGCTGGGCGACCCGCCAGCCCCTCACTCATTTGCGCTCACAGAACAACCAAGGTAGTGAGCAGAAATTCCTGGGATAGATGTTCACCTAGGTATCCCTGTGTGACCTGGAGCTAGTAATTTACTTTCTCTGAGCCTGTTTCCTCATTCATAAAATGGGGTTGAGTAACTCAGTTAACATTAAGTGAATGTCTATTCTCTGCCAGGTTCAGGGCCAGGCACTTGGGAATACACAAGGGAAAAAAAAAAAAAAGGATGAAATCTCTTAATGAGGAATTTGTATTCCAGTGGTGATGGGAAAGAGCCATGTAAGTGAAGGGAGGAACAGTATCTTTGAGTGTTCCAAACTAGATTTACGTGTGGGGCTAGAACACAGCTGTGGGAATTATGAAAGAGCGTTGCAGAGCAAAAAGGAAAGGGTGGCTCCAAGCTCAGAGCGACTCTCGCAGGCAAGTGGATGAAGGGAACAGTGTTTCGCTGCTCAGATGGAACAGTGCAAAGATCATGAGGCAGGACCGTGGCTGGTGCAGTCAGGTCTCACAAGAAAGCCACTGCAGCTGTAGCAAAGTGAGGATTCCCCCCCCCACACACACACACCATGTGACCCACAGAGCCAGAGCCTTGTGATACTGAGGTGAAGAACCTGCTCCTGGAAACGAGCCAACAGAGGTAGCATCCGGCCAGCCCAGACCCACCCTCCCCTCCCACAGACACCCACATTGCCGCACTGACATGAGCAAGCTGCACTTTGAACCCATGCTGACAAAATGGCCCTGAAAACACAGGGTGCTCCCTGCTGTTGCAAGCATTTATCACACTTATGACACCATCATCACCAAGGGGTCACCAGGTGGCACCCATTAGCAGGGCCTGACACTTGTCCTCCCGCCCCAGGCCCTGCTCTTAGCTTCCTCTCGATAGAACGTGTTCTATCTGCCCCAGGCACTGGGGCTGCCCTCTCATAGCTTTTTGTCTCAACCAAGGAGGACAGTGGCTTAGGTGAGAGACAGGCGTGTGGGATGTGGGTCCCCAGCTTCTGGACAGCATTAACAGCAACTGCCAAGTTTCAGGGCTATCAGGACAGGCACCCACAACGCATGCCACCTGCCCCTTGCCTCCTGGCAGCTACTGAATGACCTCGGTCCTTACTGGGAGCTACCGCAGTGCTGGGTCTCAAGAGAGGAATTCCCCATGCATGGCCAGGTATGAAGCATTTCGGAGACATCTCCCTTCACCTTTGAACCCACTGAACATGCTCTGTGTTCTGAAGCCGCTGCAGAAGGTAAGCTCTGTGTTGCCAAAAGCCTAGTCAACAAGGCTCTAAGGGTAGCATGTTTGTAAGGTTTCCAGTGGCTTGGCTCCTTCCACTGCCCAATGTTTCAGCTCCTGCCAGCCCCTCTGTCTCCAGCCGGGCTGAGAGCAAGGGGGCGGCTGCACAGGGAAGACCTCATCCAGCACATCATTGTACTGGCTAATTTCATGTCAACTTGACACAGGCTAGGGTCATCTGAGAAAAGGGAACCCTAACTGAGAAAATGCCTCCATTAGATCAAGCTGTGGGGGCATTTTCTTAATTAGTGATGGATAGGGGAAGACTCAGCCCATTGTGGGTAGTGTCATCCCTAGTCTGGTGGTCCTGGGTTCTATAAGAAAGCAGGCTGAACAAGCCATGGGGAGCAAGCCAGTAAGCAGCACCCCTCCATGGGCTCTGCATCAGCTCCTGCCTCCAGGTTCCTGCCCTGCTTGAGTTCCTGTCCAGACTTCCTTAGATGATCCAGGAACCCATGGATCCTCCATAGATTAAATTCGCTCATGGTCCTAACTCTTAACACCACTCCCACATGCAGCCTGTCTCTCCCACATGAAGCCTGGGGGATTCCTTCATGTCGTCTGATCCTTGAAACAGAAGTGGACAAACAGCTCACACTCAGGCAGATGCAGCAAAACTCAGTTCAGATCCTTCCCTCGCTCCACCTGAGTGCCCTCCGGTAACTCAACCTCCTCAGCCCCACTTTTCCCAGCCACCACGCACTGCGTGCGAGCTCAGTGGAGATTAAACAAGACATTCAAGTGGGTGTCCAGTAGCATTCAGCATACGTCCACGCATGCCTTGCCCACACAACTAAGAATCCTTGCCTATTGGTGTCGTAAGCATCCTGGGGGACCACAGGAATGACTACTCTCAGCAAGTGCTCAGCAAACATTTATTGAGGGAACCTACAGTTGAGTGGGGCCCAGAAAGCCGCATTTCCATGGGCTCCCACGGTTGCTGGGTCCCCTGTCCACACTAAACCCTGACGCCAGGTTCCCCTCCCCTTTCTTTAGCTCATCCTTTTCCAATTGCAGCTGTCTAAGAGCTCGGCCTGAGGCACAGTAATGACCAGTATTCACAGGCTGACATTATCCCCGCCATGCCTAGGATCCAGCCAAGGCTTTTAAGTGAATACTTGGTAATAGAACAATCAAGTTAAAAGATCAGTGTGACACAGAACATGAGCAGGGGAAGTATCGTGGCCAATTGATTTGGATTTCATTTATGGGTTTTTGAAATGAATTTCATCTTCCAAGGCTGCTTATAAATCTCTGCCTCTCCTGGAGATTAATAAGGGAAACAGGCTTGATTAAGAATGCAGAACTCAGGGCCCCTCGCAGATTTATAGACCCAGAGGGCCAGCCACGGGGATCCTGAGATGTCCCACCTGCTAACCATCACTTACGAGGATTACTCCTCCTGCTGCTGAGGAAGAAGAGTAGGTCCCAGGACTTACACTTTTCTGGTTATCCCTAAGCCACACCAGAGTCATTGGTGGCATTTGTAGAATTTTTTGAACCTCTGGGCCGGCAGAGACTTTAATTTAAAAGTCTCCCCGTTTCTCCTACAAAGGCAGAGCAAAGTTGAAGGCTGACTCCAGATTACACAACATGATCCTGGCTAGATGGATTAGCAGGTAAGAGTGGGTGCTGAGCAAGCCTGAGGACCAGAGTTCAAATCCCCAGTGCTCATGTAAAAAGCCAGATTGGACCCCACATGTCTGCAGCCCCAGGCTGAGTGGAGACAGGAGGGTGACTGGGACTTACTGCCCACTACCCTAGCTGCAGGTTCAGAAAGAGACCTCCTCTAAGGGAATAAGGTGTAAAGTGATAAAGCAAGCCACCTAACATCTCTCTCTTGTGCATGTGCACATGTGCACACCCTCATGAACACATTTTTAAGATTACAAAATAAACACCAGACCAATGAGAGAAAGGGTCTTTCAGTGGAATAGGCTAAAGACACCAGCCCTCCTATCATCTCTGATGCATACGCACAGCCCTGCACAAGGAAAAAAGAGCATCAGGCTTCTAGGAGTACCATCAACGTTCATCTGTGGAAGGCAGCAGTCTATGAAGGGGCCAGAACCAGAGCAAGCTAAGAGGCAGGTGCCAAGAGAGAGACAGACACACTGCCTCCAGCCTGCTCCCGTAGAGCCGCGCTGCCTACTGTGTGTCTGGTAGGTACAAGGCTGAACCCTGTGAAGAACAGGTCGTGATATGTCAGCATTCCTTCTGAGGACCTAAGACACGGCAGAAGTTAGGGGTCACAGTGGTGTTAACACTAACAGGAAGGACACACAGGAGACTTGTCTTTCAGACAGAAGCATTCTGTCAGGGAGATTTCACCGAGCCCTGGAGCTAAGGTGCAACCCGGATACAGGGGCTCCAGAAGAGTGCGTCAACTCTGCAGCTTATGTACAGGATTGCCTGAAAGTAGGAGACCCCCCCCCAAAAAAAAGCTCAGGGGGATTTGCGTTCCCAGTCATTTAACTGTGCTCTGACGTGTGTGTGTGTGTGTGTGTGTGTGTGTGTGTGTGTGTGTATTTTTACTAATGACGGAGGCCCAGGCGAGTCCACCCCCCTGGAAGATGAGAAGAGGATGTCAGCTCTTCTGCAGCTGGATTCCAGGTGGTTGAGAGCTGAGAACTGAACCCGGATCCTCTGGAAGAGCAGCCAGTGCTCTTAACCACGGAGCCACCGCCCCAGCCCTGAGCTCAGAGGTCTTTTAAAGTAAACAGTGAAAAGACTCATGAGAGGAGAAAAATTCTGCTGGTTGCAGAGCAAGAATCCAGTCAGAAGAAACAGTAGGAGACGCTGACATCCTTGAATTCCTGAGCACGGAAGTGTCACATGCATGTGGCAGCTAGCTTACAAGGGCTAAAGTCCCTTCTACCAGGAAGCCCTCCTGCCTTTCTTATGTTTCTGTTGGGACCCATTTACTTTTAACTATGCCAGGGAAGCCTGAGTTTCTTAAAAATGAGCGCATACACTGGTCTATGTTCCTTTGATTCATATTCTGTGCATAGACTAAACCATGTCCCCTCGATCCATGTACTCTAGCCAGGATGAGTATGCTTGGCCAAAGAACCTGTCTGAGTGCAGTTGTGATTAAATGGGGTCCTCCATGTAAAGTCTTGATCCTGTAGAAGAGATGTTCAACACACACATATACACACTTAAAAAAAACTGTTTGAGGGTAAAATAGGGGGTAAATGCTGGAAGGCAACCCTGTTGGTGTCTTGATCTTAAAAGCCTGGCCTCTAACCCAGCACGGAAATAAACTTCTGTTGGTTGAGACATCCAGTCTGTGCTATTTTTTTTTAATGGCATCTCACACAAACTCATCAAGTCTATTTGATCCCATGGCTTCCAGTTACATCTCTCAGCAGAGACTCTGCTGATTCTGTTGGGCCACAGAGGTCTCTGTGAGAACTTCTTGTACTAAGTGAGGACATCATCCACTACGGGCGAGTTAGCAGATACCTCTAGATCCTGCCAGATCTAAGAGATCAAAAGCAGGTGCTAGAGAGATGACTTGGCAAAGAATACTTCCTGCTCTTCCAGGAGCCCTGGATTCAGTTCCCAGCACTGATACAGAGGCTCACAGCCACCTTTAACTCCAGTTCTGGGGTATCCCATACTCTCTTCTGGCCCCAGTAGTCACCAGGATTCATGTGTGCATGCACACACACACTCATAAGTAAAAATAAATCTTAAAAAGAAAGAGATCCAAAAGCATTATTGGATATCATTGCCCTATGAAGTTGCCTAGTTCCTGCTCCTTCTAGGTCATTCAGCCCAATAAACATTCATGGATCATCAGCCATGCCTCCAGAAAATAGCATATGCTGTTTATTTGTACATATTACCTGCATATCCTTCATTTGCATATATCCTTCATTTGCATATATATTTTCCTACCAAGCCCCGCTGTCAGTCACTCTTCCTACCAAGAGGGAGGCCTGGCAACAGAACACTGGCAAGATTCCAACAAATGCTCAGCCGGAGTCTGGAGCTGTCACTGGCTTCAGAAGGTGGAGTATACCCTTGGTAGGCATGTGTTTTCCTTAAGTCTATGTCACTAGCTGGAAGCTCCAAGCAGCAGCACCTGGGTCAGTATCTGGACTTGGCAGGTAGAGTGTTTTTGGAAGGTGGAGCCAACGCCCGCCCAGCTGGAGGTCAACTGCCAGGATGTGCTGCCTGATGTTGTTCAAGGTGTGTCTGTCCAAGGAAGGGTATCATTTATTCCCAAGAACTTAGGACCCCAGCCCTGCCTAGCAGACCTGGTGCTAGATCATAGTGGGGGGGGGGAAGGGAGCGGTTGGGAACAAAACAAACAAAAAATACCTTATACCCTTTTGGGTTTTTTTCTTTTAATTTCCTATTTGGAACAAAAGGTATAGGCTCAAAATTAAAAACGAATACATATGGACCCAAAGTGCAAACTGAGAACGCTTCCTCCTCGTATTTGATCCCACCTGGTTCTGCTAGCAGCCTCAGAGAAAGGCAATGGCCATGTGCATGGCAGGGACAAGGCACAAAGCAAAAATTTCGATCTTGAAAGAGCTGGCGAGTCAGGAAGCCAGGAGAGAGTGGATATGCTAGTGTTGTTTGCTCAGCTCTTCCCAAGAATCCGGGTCAAATAGGGTCAGAGTCCCCCCAAGGAAAACCAAGTCCAACTAGCCGGCACTGACTCATATCTGTGTGCCTTAATGGGAATCAGAAGAGAGTGTTCTGTATTAAGCTCTTGGAGTGTTCCAGAACGAGGAGCAATTACCAGCACTGGTCACTCACTGCTCAGGGTCTCCAGACATTTTGGCCATGGCTGTGTTCTCCCTGAGGACATAGGCTGTGGACCCTCTGATCAATGTCACCTTTGATGGGAAGGAGATCCTGGGACATTGGCCAGCCACAGCAGGTCATTTGTGCAAGGGAATCGGGGCTGCTTAAGTGAGAAAGGTACACAGTCTGTTGAAATGGCTTTGGCATTCCAGGGTCAAGTTAAACTGCACTGACAAGGGCATAATGTATAATTCAGGAGCCCAAACAGAGCAGAAGTGCATCGGAGCAAAGGCGCACACATGCGAGATGAGTTCGGTCGCCTGCCACTTTCTGGAAAATGACGGTGAAGCAATTTGCACGGGAAGGAAAAATGCTTCCAAGAATCAATGAAGGACAGTGTCCAGAGAGGGCCAGAGCCGGCGCAAGGATGGTCCAGGAAGGGGCCAAGTGTCTACTCTGCAGACAGCTCACCAGTGTGCTGACGGCGTAATCAATGACTCAGGTAATATGCTAACAGCAGCATCCCAGCGATGGATTTTTGCATTCCCACCTCTCAAACTCAGGCCAGCCCATCTGACCCTCCCGTGGCACACTGGGAGTGAGAGGCTCCGGGAAGTTCAGAATCTGTCTGTTCTGCTGTCCAGCTCCCACCATGCTGTAGTGGGTGGTCTCAGAAATAGGGAACCGAGTCTGTGTCTATACACAGGTTCAACTGAGTCTCAGGCTCAGGAGTCAGCAAGCATTTTCCATTAAGGGCCAGATGGTAAATATTTCAGATATTAATACCAGTCTCTGCTACAACCACTCGAGTCTGTCTTGTAGCCTAAAAACAACCACAGACAATATGCGTATGAATAATTGGGGGCGGTCCAAATAAAACTTTATTGACAAAAACAAGCAGTGGGCCACATTTTGGCCCATCAGCAAGTCTATAAACTCCTGATTGAAAACAACAACAATTAAGTCCTGTCTTCTCATCTCACAGATGGCAAAACAAAAGTTCAAATGAAAAATCACTAGACCAGGTTCACCCACCTTGGTCAGACCAAAAACGCCAGCTGAAAGTCAAAAACATTGGCTCTGTCTTCTCATGCTGCCCTGGGTACCAGACCACATGGCCACTTTGTCCTGTCCTTCTTGCCTTCCTCCCCCCACACCTGATTTACACCGTGCATATGATCTAGAAACACTCTCAGACCCAGTGTCCATCCAACTTCCTCTGGTGCTAGACAAAGAAACCATGTTTCAAATGAGTTTACACAAAGAACCAACGAGGAATACAATGAATCATTCTCATCAAAGAGACTAAAATTAAATACAAGGTAAAGAAAATCTAAAAACCTATTAGTCTATTGTTTAAAGCTAACAACATTAACAATCTAGTATGTTTTATTTTTTTAAAGATTTAACCAATTTTTAGATACCTGTAGGGCGTGCGCACATGAGCGTGGTCGCGCATTGAGAGAGGGTATCAGATTCCCCGGAGCTGGAGTTCTAGCCGGTTGTGAGCCACCCTACATGGATGGTGAGAACTGAACTCTAGTCTTCTGCAAGATGGCTGTTAGCCACTGGGCAATCTCTCCAGCTTCGTCTTTTGTTTGTTTGTTTTTAAGAGGCATGGGGGTGAGACAGGCTGTCACAATATAGCCCAGGCTGGCATTCAACTCACATCCCTCCTGTCTTAATCTGTAATCTGTGATTACAGATGTACCGAATTATACATGGCTTTCTTTTAATTATCCCTCTGTCTTTATTTAGGCATAGAAAGACATGAGTGTGGTGGTGCGCATAGGAGCATGGTATACATTTTGAGAAGGGTAAAACAGAAATGTGAGCCATGTCCCCTCTCAGAAAAGTAAGGTTGCTTCTATGGAAAAACATGCATTCCTCCCTCGTCAGTCAACTTAGTGCAGGCCTTAGGAACTGTCTGTTCATGAGCTGGCATGTGCCTACATTTCTCAGGAACTCATGGGGAGAAGATGGCAGAAAGGTGGTGGTAGCCAGAATGGAGGAGGAGCCACTGCAGAATATTTTTGATATCGCTCCTGAGGAGAGGTGAAGGTGATGTTTAATTCTGCAGCAGGATTTGCTTAATGCTCTCACTCTTTAGGATGACTTTGATGGTCCAGAAATAAATATGCTCCCATTAGCCCCGAGGTATTCCAAACCCCGGAGCTTCCAAAGGCAGACAGACCACCACCGCAAGCAAACATTTGGCACGAACACCCAGGCAGCCAACCGCATCTTTTACCTTCCCTGACTTCGGTTTATGAATCTGAGAGGCAAGGCAAACAGAAGACTTTCCTAGGCTAGGTCACTCGAGGTTCTGACAGCTAAAGTGCCATGGCTCTGGGAAAATGGCTCAGTCAGTATAGTATTTGCCACATGAGAGCCTGCATTTGTTCCTGAGGGCCCACACTTCTCAAAAGCCAGCTGTAATGGTGTGTGTTCCTCTTAGTGAAGAAGAGGCAGAGATATCCCTAGGAATCATTGGTCAGCCAGCCCAGCCAAATCAGAGAGTTCCAGGTACAGTGAGAGACCCTGCCTCCAAAATTATTATGGAGGGTGATTGTGAAAGACACCAGGTTGACCTCTGACCTACAGGCATGAAAATACATGTGTATGAACCCACATGAAAACACATAAATATACAAAATAAAATGAGACCCCCATGAGTTCTTACTTCCTTAGTAATGCCTGACATTGCATAGATCACCATACAACACCACGAATCACCCACGCCCCACCCAACTCAGACAGTACCACTTGCTGAAGTCGTCAAAGGGAGTCCCGAATGCTCTACGGAAAATTCACCCATCCATTCACCCATCCATCCACCCATCCACCTACCCATCCACCTTTTCATTCATTTATCCATCTACCCACACACCCCTATGTCCATCTATTCACCCTCCCATATGTCCATTTTTTGTGAGCTCTGACAGTGCATGAGCATTCCATTAGAAGCTCCCCTTTGTGAACACCAAGTACCATGTCTGAGGCTCCTAAGCAAATCACAGCCTTCTTAGAAGATGCTAGGGTATCACATAGACTCTAAGGGGTATGCCCAGGGAAGACAGGACATAGAGTTATCTGGACAGGGATCAGGGACAAATGGAGATGTCCTTCAAGACATGGTATCTGGAATGTATTAGATCCAACCTCACCTGCTCTCCTTTGTTCCCCTCTTCTTCATGTCCCTCAAGCCTTCAAATCTCTGAGAAGTACATTTGATCTCCACCGTTGACTAGGGACATTTCATCTCTTAAACACTGCTGTGACGTTACAAGAAATACGAGAAAAAAGAAATTCACACCCGTCCACCACAGGCATTGTGCTGAGGCTTGAAGCTGAAGGGGTATATCCGTTGACTACCGGCACTCAGAATCACAGACACACAGTTCTCTCCTTCCTTGGGCTCAGGGTGCTGTTGATGGAAATATGTTACATTTCTCAGCTTCCTTTATAGCTAAATGTCATAGCATAATTAAATTCTGAATTCCACTCAAAGACATGTAAGCAAAACTGGCTTGTTTGTTTGTTCATTTGTCTGTTTGGCTGGCTAACGTGAGGCTATGCTTTTCTGACCTGCACCATTTGGGGACATGAGGATGGTGGACAGATTGATGGATGAGATGGATGAGTGGATGAGCAGACAGGTAGTCGGGTGGGCAAGTGGACTGTTGGATGGTTGGGCAGGTGGGTGGGCAAGTGGACTGTTGGATGGTTGGGCAGGTGGGTGGGCAAGTGGACTGTTGGATGGGTGGGCGGGTGGGTGAGCAAGTGGACTGGTGAGTGAATGGTGGATGGATGAATAAATTGGTGGTGGATGGGCAGGTGGGTGAATAGGTGGATGTGTAGATAAATGGATGGTGGACAGATATATGGATGGATGGATGGATTTGGTGTGGAATAGCAGGGCCTCCCTTTTGAGGTCAGAGGCTCCAAATAGCAGCAATCTTGATCTTGAGTGTTCACTTCTAGGCTTTTGGGAGCAAATTAAATAACTAGTTTGTTCACATAAGCAAGATTGTGGAATTTTCTATAATGCTCCATCTGGCTCCAAACAGCACCAGGGTACATACAGCACCCAGTAATGACAAAATTCAAAGGATGAGATGGAAAACCCAAGAAGACATAGGAAAAGTGTGACAGTCCACGAAATGGGCTAGGAGATGGACAAAAATGAGAAGCGAGTCCCTCAACCTAGCCAATGAGAGGGTTTAAGGTCAAATGTGGGATAGAAGATAAGTCTTCAAGTCAAGAAACCAAATAGTTGAGTCAGATTCTAAAGAACTTTGAACCCCAAAAGAAAGAGCTGAGGCCTTGGTGTGAGTGACCCCTGTGGTAGTTTCCAGGGGCATCTCTGATTCCTAACTAGTCTCACCCATTGCTGGCCATGGCACATGCTCCCTGGTCAATTTTATCTACACAGCCCACTGCGACTTTCTTCTCATGATTATAGACCATGGCAAGTGATCATTAGAACCTGCCATCACCCAGCTCTTCCTCCTGAGTTATCTATCCTCACCTGTTTTTCCACCTGGGGGACACCTCTCCCAACTGTAGTGACTGAATGGAGCTTCCTTAACAAGGTGCCACAAGTGGAATTACTCAAATGGAGTCCCGGGATTGTCCGGCAACTCAGGAAACTGGAAAGCAGCCTGGCTGCATGGGTGAGCTCCATGAGAGACCCTGTCCCAGAAAATATGGGGGAGAGCAATTGAGAAAGACATGGACCTACGGCCTACAAAAGGTATACATAGGTATATACATTCTGTGTGTGTGTGTGGGGGGGGGGTGTTCTCTCTGCATCTCTCTCCTCCCCCAATCTCTTTCATTCTCATTCTCTCTCTATCTCTGTGTGTCTACTTCTCTCTCCTCTCTGTCTCTCTCCTTCCTCTCATTTTTTCTCATTCGCTCTCTCCCTGTGTGTGTCTCCTCTATCTCCTTCTCTCTGTGTGTGTCTCCTCTATCTCCTTCTCTCTGTGTGTCTCTTCCTCTCTCTCATTCATTCTCATTCTGTCTCTCTGTGTGTCTACTCTCTTTCTCCTCTGTCTCTCTCCTTCTCTCACTCTTTCTTATTCTCTCTCTCTCCATCCCTCCTTCCCTCTCTCCCTCCTTCCCTTTCTCCCTCTCACTTTCTCCATTCCTCTCTCATTGTGTCTCCATTTTCTCTATAAAATAGGCTAGGGTCACCCCTTTTTCAGAGCACCTGGAAAGTTACTTTATATAGCAAATCCCAATGACAAAACCTGCTCCAGGGCAAATATCCCCAAGCACTGGCTCTTCCAGCACCCTTATGGATTTTTCTGACCTTTAAAACAACTGTCCCTTGTCCTCAGGGTCACCTTTTGCACTCTCTCTCTCTCTCTTTCCATTCCTTTTTGTTATCTAGTTGGTTTGGTCACGTTTTCCACCAAACTGCAATTTCATGCGGTTTGGGAAGAGAAGACGCCATTCCAGAGGCTTCCGCCCCGCGGCTCTCTTGAGAGTTCTTGGTGATAGAAACCGCAGTTTGGCTCCGCCTGGAACCTGTTTGAACATTTGCTTTGCGCACACTTCAAAACCCCAGGCACTTGGACGGCTCAGCCATCTACTCTTGGCAGAGGGCAGCTTCCTGCTTCTGCAACACTAAGCTTTCAAGCTGAGGAGAAAAAGGCCTTTTTGGACAACAAACGGCCCTTTAAGAACAATATTTTGATGAGTTGAGTGTAAATGAATCAGAAACACATGGATTAAGCCCCTCTTGATGTGCACATGGGTTTAATAATTACTGCGGTGGAGGAGAAGGGAAATGGGGCTGGGAAAGCCGTGTCTTGGGTTTTATCAAATCTAAAATGTTTGAGGAGTAATCCAAGACATTCCACACACCCTCAAACCCAGCCAGATTTTCCGATCCCGCTTCCAAGGAGCCACACAGATCTTTCTAGTAACAACAGGGTTGCTCTAAAGAGCCAGGTTTTCATGGCTTCTGATTGGCTGCACGAGATGCCCTGATTTACGAGGCCATTCAAAGATTTATATATCGTCATTATAACGAGCTCCTTCCGAACTGTGCGGCACCCCAACACAACCATATAAATATCCCTCCTGTTAGAAGCCTCTTTTCAATTCACAAACTTCCCCTTCTTCTCCTTTCTCCAGCCCCCCTTAAGCCACAGATTCCCCCCACACGGTCTCAGACCAGTGCAGAGCGAGGGAATTAATTTCCCCATGGCTGGAACGTGTTTCACTTTGGATGGAGTTTTAAATGACTTGGGTCCATATAAGCTGCGGGTCATGTGAAGGTTACAGCCTAAGGGCTCATAAGTTAGAAGAAGGGTGGAATTTTATAAATGCTTATTACTTTCATAAAAAGAAAAGCGAAGTTGTGTTCGTGCCTAATGCAGTCAAACACTCCATACATCAAGGCAAGCCGTTTCCTAGAGGAAATGTCCCACACTGCTTTGGCGGGCTTCCGTCTTCTTCCACTTTGATGACGTCATCAGCTCTGGAGGGTCTGTTTAGGATAAGTAAGTTCTCCCACATGTCACTATCCCTTGGTCTTCCCCTCAAATGAATGTGGAGTCCGTCAAGGCTCAGAGGTCCCCTCACTCGCCTCATCTAACAGGCAGCAGAAAGGTAGAGGTGAGAGGTGACATCGAGAAAGAACTCTCCCCTTAAACCATTGCCCGGTAGGTCTTGCCTCCTGCTGACATACACAAGCCCTGTCCACACAGACTTTGGAAAACACACTCTGTGTGACAAGCCCTTCTCCCACTCACAGGTCTGTGAGTTGACAGCCTCCAGCGGAGGTAGGGTAGACTTAGTCAGACTCCAGGCTCTCACCCTGCTCCCCAGGCCATGAACAAGGTTCAGATCTGCTTTGTACTTTTCACCATCTCCTGGACCAGAGGTCACCCCAACCCATCGTGTGGTCTCCTTCATGGGTCACAAAGTGGCTCTCAGAACTGTAACTCTTCCCCAGATGCGAAACTCTTGCTCACCATACCGCTTCCTGTTCTCACAAAGTCATGGTATGAGAACTGAAAGGCAGAGCAGAAGGGAGGAATCAGTCGTCGGAAGTATTACTGGCTTCTCTTCCTGAGCTTGGCTCCTAGCACCCACATGGTGACAGCTGCTGCCTGTAGCTCCAGTTCGAGGGTGTCTGGCATCCTCTTTTGACATCCTTGAGCACTATGTGCACAGGGACACATGCACAGGCACACATGCATATGCACAGGCACACCTGCACATGCACACACACACACACACACACAGAGAGAGAGAGAGAGAGAGAGAGAGAATATGAGCAGAACATTCCATGCAAAGCCTTCTATACTGTGACTCCCAGGTGAAATGTTTCCCCCACTAGGTTCCCAGAGGGTGGTGCTGTTTGGTTATGGAACCTTTAAGGTGGAAGGCATGACTGATGAGGGTAGGTCACTGGGGACGGACCTTGGAGGGTCAGGGCTGTCCTGGTCTCTGCTTCCTGCTTGCTGAGATGTGACACTCACATCATGCTTCCACTGCAGAGACTAGATCCGTCCCAGAGCCATGAATTCTGGCCTCGATGGACTGAAATCGTGAGCCAGAGCAAAGCCTTTCTCCTTTAAGTGTCTCCTGTCGGGTATTTTGTCAATGCGATGGAGGAAGCTGCTGACATGCATGGCTGCTCACGGTCTTTAAGTAGCCTTTCCAGGGTCATTCCCTGACTCATCTCTTGAGTTCTGACCATGGAAGCCAGCTGCTACTCTCTAAGGGCCTCTGTGTGTGTGTGTGTGTGTGTGTGTGTGTGTCTGTGTGAGTCTCTAAGAGCCTCTGTGTGTGTATGTGTGTGTGTGTCTGTGTGAGTCTCTAAGAGCCTCTGTGTGTGTGTGTGTGTCTGTGTGAGTGTGAGTGTAGGTGCGTGTATGTATATCAGACCTAGAGGTTGGCATCAGATCAGCTTCTGCCTCTGTCACTCCTCCATCTTGCCTTTTTATTTGTTTCATTTTTATTTATTCACTTTACATCCTGATTGTAGCCCCATCCCTCCTCTCCTCTCAGTCCTTTCCTCCCTCCCTCTCTCCCCCTCCCCTACTCCTCAGAAAAAGGGAGCATCCCCATCCCCACACCCACCCCTGCCCACCAACTTACCACAGCACATCAAGTCACATCAGGACTGAGTGCACCCTCTTCCCCTGGGTGGGGGTGATCAAAAAGCAGGCAACAGAGTCTTTTTAAACAGGGTCTCACACTAAACCTTGAGCTCACTGGCTAGGCTGGCTGGGATGACAGATGTGCTCTGACACTGTATCCAGCTTTACATGGGTGTCAACAATGAAAAACCACATACTCGGTGCTATGTCCTTGACCCCCAAAGAACTCAGACTCTGCAGATGAGCAAGACAGAGACCCACTCTGGTCATCACTTCCATCCTATCCAGATTCGGCTACCTGCTGGCTTCTCTCCAGGAGAGGAATGGTGATACAACCCTCTCTCTCTCTCTCTCTCTGCTGATCCAGGCAGGTGGAAGAACCCTCTTGGCTCAGCTGTCATCCGTCACACACTTTTTGTCACCAAATGCTATTTAGCATCCACATCGCATGAGCACAAAGTGGGTGACAGAGACACAGAGCCTGTGTCTGAGAACCTGCATTAAACTAATAACATCCGCTCTGAGGAAACAGGAAGGGACAAACAAGCAGAGAAAAGGGCTGTGTGCCACTTTAGGAGATGTAGTGAATAGCAGTGTGGACCAAGACAGGATCAGATCATAGGGACACTGAGTACCCAGCCGTCTGTCCAGCTGTCCTGCGTGGATGGGAGAAAGAGCATGAGTCACCACCTCACCCACACTACCAAGAGAAATGAAATGACCTGCTGATAAAGGTCCGAGGGGAAGAGAGAGAAATTGTGGCTTTCTGTTGCTGTTGTTGAGTGATGCTCCTGGAGCAAGCACAGTACTCATATAATACATGTTTTAAAAAACCAAGGTGCAAGGGCTTGGGGCATAGCTCAGTAGAGGGCTCACCTTGCATACTGGGTTTGATCGTCCAGCAAACAAGACATAGTAGTGAATACGTCAACCAATAAGCCCCAGCACTTTTGTGGTTGAGGCAGGAGGATCAGATGTTCAAGGTCATCCTTGCCTTGGTAGAGAGTTTAAAACCAGCCTGGGCTACACAAGACCCTACCTCAGAGAAGAAACAAAGGGCCCAGAAGTTTTAATTAACTTGCCTGCACTGCTACTAATAAAAGAGCTTTGGATTTCCGACTCAGATCTGCTGAGCCCGGAGACTGATTTTAACAGGAAGCTCATTATGAGCTCAGAGAAGCCAGAAAGGCAGGCAAAGCCATGGGGGAAGCACTCCTGTAAGTTTGAGGGGTGGGCTTGCAGAATCGCCCCATAACCCTCTTGTATAATTAGTTTCTTTCGAGCTGGCAAAGCTAGCCTATAGGCACAAACCCTCTTTCCTGTCTTCTCTGGTCTCCATGCCCTCTCGTGCATAGCTGCCCTGAAGAGTGTTGTCATCTTAATATCTCTGTCCTCCTCCCACCGCAGCCTGGAAGGCCACTATAACGACTTTATTCCTAGACAGGAGGTAGATATGGGGACGCTTCGGGGGGTGGGTAGTGCATCAAGTGTGAGACAGCAACAGCTGCGCTGGGAGGTATGGTGACAAGGATAGCACAAGTCTGAATATCACCTCTTCTCTCTTCCCTTTGGAAATTATAAAACTGTCTTTGATGTAAAGTCAATTTCATGCCAACAGAAAACAGCCACGGAGCCCAGATTTCCTGACGGTTTAAAGAAGGCCGGTGGTCCCTGGAGATGCCATGAAGCAATGAGCCCTGTTTTCCACAGCAGCTAACACATGGGTGTTGGCGCTGATGAGAGTCAAGTCTCTGTTCTGGTCTTTGGCTATGGTAGTGGTTAAATAGAGCTGAATGATGTCTCCCAGCCCTTTGTTCACCTGGGACCTTGGAACAAGATGAGGACTTTTTCCAAAGCCCTAGGTTAGGACAGGGCTTGCATCCAGTGGTGGCCATCACTGATGCTGGGATGGGACTCAGTACAGTGCTTGCCCAGTATGGACAGAACATGGAAATTGGTCTCCAGGGCCACACAGGCCAGGTATGTTAGGTATACACTTGTAATGTCAGCACTCAGGAGCCACAGACAAGGCACCAAGGGCTCAAGGTCATGTTCAGCAAATTTGAGGGGATGGCCATTCTTCTAAGAGATGTGAAGAGAAGGCAAAGTGAGACTCAGGAGAAAGGGGCCTTGACAATGAAGCAGAGACTGAATGATCCCACCTGTGGTCTGAGTGTAAAGTATCTTGCCACAGGCACAAGTGCTTGAACACTTGATCCCCAGTGCTAATAGGGGGGAAGGGGGCTGTGGAACCTCCAAAGGATGGGACCTTCCTGGAGGACATGCGTTGCTGAGGGGAGATGTTGACTGTTACTGTTGTATGTCCCCGGGTATTGTATTCCGGTGGCCCTTCATGGACAAAAATAAAGACACCAAGACCTTTTAATATTTCAAAGCTTAGGCTTAAGCTGGGCAGACTCTCAACTAGCTCATCTAAGTTACTCAGACCACTTAGCCCCATTCAGTCACATGGCCAGCTATACCTTCCAGGCCAGCAGGCATGTTCATCTCCCCTCAAGTCTCCTGGCCAAAAAAATAAAAATAAAGTGTTCCTTCTTCCTCTTCTTCTTCTTCTTCTTCTTCTTCTTCTTCTTCTTCTTCTTCTTCTTCTTCTTCTTCTTCTTCTTCTTCTTCTTCTTCTTCCCAGAGTTCCTTTCTCTCTCCCAGGAAGTCCTGCCTTCCACTTCTCTCTCTGCCCAACTATATAGGTTGTCAACAACTTTTATTAGTCAATCAGAGACAATTTAGGATTCACACAGCGCCATCATAAATATGTGAGAATTGGCCCATAGGACAGTAAGGATTCTAGCAGGGGCAGGAGGTAGGCAAACAACCAACGCTTGAACATATAGTAACTCCAGATCAACCCCAGCAGGTTATGGCCCTCCCAACTTTTGCTCTGACATTGTGTTTCTTGATGTGCTCAAGTGTATGAAGGCCATGCCATATGCTCCTGAGCCAGAGGCCAAGCCCTTTTAGCTGTTGTGACTTTCCCAAGTGAGCATCCCTCTGGCACTTCCGACAGGGCTGTGAGTCAACCGTGCATCTCCCTTAGCCTCCTCTTAGTTTGCTACAAGATGACAATACAGACAGGTCCTTCCTTGCAAGGTGGTCATGAAAATAAAGGGAAATTCTAGATGGAAAAAAAACTCTAGTCCTGTTTGGTAGTTTTCCTTCCTGTTCATAATTGTTAGTCCCTGCTGTGTGACAGGCATGTGAGAAGCATCCAGAGATGGTCTCCATCATTTTAATTTTTTAAACTGTTTTTGAGTGAGCTGGGAATATCCCCACAGATGTCATACCCATGATTGTAAAAAATGCCCTGCTTTCTCCTCTCCCTCAAGGCACCCACCAGCAGAGGCTCTCCTCATCATCATCGCATCCTTCAGCAGCATCCATCCTCAACATCTCCCAGCAGCATCCGTACTCAGCATCCCCCAGCATCCTTCAGCATCCTTCTAAACTGTAAAGAGTTGAGCAGTGTGGCAACCTTCCCACTCTAGCACTGAGGAGATCTATCCTGGGGACACAGGAGACATCAGGAGCTATGGGACAGTGTGCAACCCACAAGTGACCTCACTCTTCTGCTGGAACAGTGAGGTCTCTGAAGCCTGTGCTACATGGATGCCAAGAACTGAAGGAAAAACCCAGATCCCTCCTGTGGGCTCATTCAGTCCATCTTCCATCCCGTACACATTTCCTGAGCATCTCTGTGTGTCCAATGTGAAGCTGTTCTTGACTCTGAGGAGACAAAGGGGGGAATGAACACAGTGTTCCCTCCCAACATGTGGTATTAGCTAATTTACTGCACAGAAAAGCTTATTCTTTCAAACCATGAACAAGTACACCTAAGCTATGTTTCCCGGCATGGTGAATTTAGAGAGGGATTTAGAATGGGACTTGGGAAAGGCACAAGCTTGGAAGGCCACCTTGGGCTATAGCTGGAGAACAATGGGTAGATACTGAGCGACCCCCAGGATGAGTGAGGAAAGGTGCCAGCCAGCGGGAACAGCCTGTGCAAAGGCCTTGTGGCTGTGGCAGGGAGAGGGGCTTCTGGAAAGCAAAGAATGAGATAAGATACAGGGGACATCACAGCATCTTCTACACCTTGGAGAAAGGCAAACAAGAAGGATTAGATGGGCGTTAGATGATTGGGGAGTGGTCTCTACAACCACAGCTTGCCTGAGACACAAGGGTCTTGTAACATCCCTTTGACAAAAACACCCAACAGGAAGCAACTTAAACAGGGGTGGGGGTAGGGTGTCCTGACTGCAATTTGAAGGGACCTAGTTCATCATGGTGGGGCGGATATGGTGGCAGCGGTAGGAGGCAGCTGTTCACACCCGCAGTCTGAAAGCAGAGCCAACAGGAAACAGAACCAGGCTAAGAAACTGGAAGGCCTGTCCACCGTGATTCACTTCCTCCACAGAGACCTGAAGAGACTCCAGCCTTCCCCAACAGTGCCACCTGCTGCACATCAGGTGTCTAAACACACGAGCCTGTGGGGGCTCACATCCAAGCCAGGTCTGTATTGGCTCTTTCTGTAAGAAAAAGGGAGTTTAGAAGAAGAGGGACAGAATAAGGGGCAGGGGAGTTCACCTGCATGACCCAAACACTAACCCAGGACACACACAATCACCTTACATACGCACAGACAGTCCTCTGTACGTGTGTCGCCCTTTAATCTGAAGGGCGATTATTATTCTCCCTCCCCACCCCCACCATAGTTCTCTTAGAGGAGAAACTGAGGCAATGAAAAGGTGAGTGGCCAAGCTCTAACGCACGGAGCCCCTAAGTTCTAAACTCCCAAACCAGGATGTAGTGTCCCTTTCTGCCTCTTCTGGAAGGCCTCTCCCACCATCAGGCTCCAATAGCCTCCTCCCAGACACTATGGTGTGTGCAGTGACTGTCCCCACAAACTCAGAAGGCCAGATCACAAGACTTGCTTTTATACTCTCAAGTGCCTAAGGATAAAGCACACACGGTTAGTGCACCTTTCTGTTCTGTTCTGTTCTTTCTTTCTTTCTTTCTTAAATTTCGTTTGCTGTTTATCTGGGGTGGGGTGTGCGCAGGAGTTCTACGGTGAGCGTGTGGAGGTCAGACAACAGCTGTGGGAGTCCTCTCAGTCTACCACGTGATTCCTAGGGATCAAACTCTGATAGGCCATTATGTCTGGCTGTAGCACCTCTGACCTCTAAACCATCTGACTGGTCACATTTCAATTTTTAAGGCAATTCCAGGTGTCTTTGTTATTCTCACTCACATTTTTTGTGTCTGTGGTGTCAGTCAGGGGTGTGTAGCATATATGTGTGTGTGTATGCATGTGTGTCTGTGTTTCCTCACTCACTTCTCAGCCTTGTTTTGTTTTTTAGACAGGGTCTTTCATTGAACCTGGACCTCACCAGCTCAGCTAAACTCCTTAGCCATAGGCCCCAGGAATCCTCTTGTCTCCTCCCCAGCTCTGGCATTAAAGACACACGCCTGGCTGTTATGGGGGTGCTGGAGGCCTGAACTTAAGTCCTCATGCTAGTGAAGGAACCACCCCCACTTCCCTGGTCCCTCACTCAATACCATCTGTGCCCCGCAAGCCTGACAGCCTCGTTTCACTTGAGAGGAACAGTGGAGCAGACTGCTCTAGGTTTGTGGTGAGAGCCACACGAACGTTCAGGTGCAGTTCCTGGCTCGCCATCAGGGCACAGGCAGTGTTCTGCAGCCAGCACAAGCCACGGCTCATCCTATTATTAGCAGGGATGCTTCAGACCCGGCTGGGCTTCCAGATGATAAACGAGCTGTCTGCAGCATCTTCCCCGATAGAAACAAGAGCCAAATGAGGTCACAAGACAGGGCATGGAGCCATGTTGGAAAGTCCTTTCACACACATGCTTCAAAACAACAACAAATAAATGAACTGCTGAACTGTTAGCCAGCAGGGAGACAAGCAGCATTGCTCCTGTTGGTTGTAAGCAGCAGACAGACAAGTCTCCGCCATCATAGTCTGTGTGTCCCCCAACCTGATGCCATGTCCCACTGGGCACTTTAACTCCCACACTGTGAAAAGATAAGTTTGTGGTTACATTCTCTTGAACACACATCCTTATCAGATACACGCTGGTGTCTACACCCATATGTGAACAGTGTCACTTAAGCATCATGCAAACAAACTCTAATGTCATCTCCTGGTACCCATATTTTACAGAGAATACTGAGGTTGGTTGATCCATTTACCTGACTGCAAAGTCAGACGCTGGCCACTCACCCATGCTCTGCAGCATGACCTGACCCAGAGACAGGACCCAGGAATGTCCCCATAGGTCCTTGCTCATCTGTCCCCAGTACATCCATCCTTGCCAGGTCCTCTCCTGGCCATTGCCCTTTGGCTGTTCATCGCCCTCTGATTCGTTTCAGATGTGAGCCTGTGATCTCAGAGCTCCAGTTTCAAAGTCTCCTGGGTGAGTCCCTGGCCCTTTGGACCTCGGGTTCTGCACCTAGTGGCCTTTCCCATGGATGATACTCCTACCCCATCTCACATCCCTACACTGACGACATCTCCCCAGAGCCCTTTATCTTCTTGACAGAGGGGCATCAGAACCCACAATTCCAGAGAGAGGGGAGTGAAAGAACAAACTCTTGGTGAAATGGCTTCATGCTGGGGTGGGGAACCCCCAGTAAACTGTCTTTAGGGGAGACTGTTGCCCAGGTGCAGCAGCTGGGGGCAGTAACCCAAAACATCAGCGTGTAATCATTATTACCAGAGCCTCTAAATACTGGCTCAGACAGAGTTATGGTTTATTGGGGACAGAGTTGATGTCCTATAGCTGTTTTCTCCAAATTGGAAAAAAAAACCTATACTTCTAGAGCAGTGGTCATTAAACTTCCTAACACTTTGACCCTTTAATACAGTTCCTCATGTTGTGGTGAACCCCCAACCGTACAATTATTTTCCTTGCTACTTTATAACTGTACTTTGGCTACTGTTATTAATCTTAATATAAATATCTGATATGCAGGGTATCTGATAAGCGACCCCCAGAGCAGCCATGACCCACAGGTTTGGGAACCACTGTGGGTTCACCAGACTTAAGAATGGGGAATTTTACAAGACACAAAGTCCTCCAATTATCAAGGTTATAGAAACTGTTTGATTGTTTTTAATTCTGGGGAGAGGATACTGTCTTCGGTGGAACTGCCTGAAGCTTGTGGAGGAAGCCCAAGGAATGCAGCTTCTATGAGTGATCGATCGCCCATGTTGGAACAGGCTTTTCAGCGGTTGGATCCTGAGGGTTCTGACCTCATCAAGGAACCTTTGAGGGAGTCATAAGTTCGTGTCATCATTGATGTGGTAGAAACCAGAAGATGGTGCTGGGTTGGAGAGTGGGGATGGGGGGTGGGGAACGGGAGTGTGGTCTACAAAGATTCATCTTGCCACTGTCCCCTTTCTAGTTCACACTCTGCTCCTTGGCCACCACATGGGAGGCCACTCAGGAACAATGGACCAAAGTTTCTGCAATCATGAGTCAACATAAACCTTTTCAACTGTTCCTTAGCTGCCAAGACTGGTGATCTGAGTTTGATCCCCATAACCTGAAAAGTTGAGGGAGAAAATGGGTTCCTGTGGATTGTCCTCTGACCTCTCCACATGACCCATTGCGCTCCTCCCCACACCCCAACACACTCCCTACACATCCACACAGAGAGAGAGGGAGAAAGGGAGAGAATAAATTTGTAAGTAGGTAAATACATGTGATTAAATTGTTTGTTTGTTTGTTTATTTTTTTGCCAGGTATTTCTCACAGTAACAAAAAGATAATTCAGGGATAAAATCCACCTGGAGCTTATTCAAAGAAATATGTGTGCGAGCTCTGTACAATGCCTTGCCATTTTCCACAGCAGATCTGAGGGCCCATAGAGCCCATGTGCGGTCCTGTGGATACACGGAAACAGCTGTAATTAGGCACACAGAGGCCTGAATTAGATGGGAAACCATTAGCCACAAGCTACTTCTTCAGATACTTCCACACACACGCCCTACTCAAAAGACCCACCCACCCTCAACTCCCTTGATGGGGACAGCCTGGGCCATCTGGGCAGAGCTTAAATGGCCCCTGACACTTCCCAATGTCGAGGCTCCTTCTGCATTAATCCCTGGAATTAGCTTCTGGCCCCATTGGCTCCGTCCCCTGAATTACTAGAGGGCAAAGGTCAACGCATTAAGCAGGGCAGAATAATACCAGGCCGTAAATCCCCTAGGCAGCATGGAAGCCACAGTGATATTTCACGCGGAATCACCCGGCCACCAATGACCCCCATGTTGGGGCTGTTGTATGCGTGTGTGTCCGGGACTGTGTTTACGAGCCTGGCCAAGCCCTCCTGGGCAGCGCCCCTGCACGCTGCCCTTTGATCATGGAAACCCAATACCCAAGGCCTGTGTTTTATGGACAAGCAAGTCTAGATTAAGAGAATTAACCACAGGAGTCACAACTCATAAAACGGGGCCTGGACCTCACAGCAGTGTGGCCTTGGGGGACAAGGAAAGGGCAGAGGGGGGGGCAAGGACTTGTACCCAGGGTCCAATCCATAGCAACACTCCAGAGCCCCAGTGGACATGGAGGTCAAGTGTGAGTGCATGCAACCAACTCGGGAGAGTGCAGCTTTGGAATCTTAGCCATCTCACAGTTGCTCTTCCCTGCTTCCACCAGGATCCTGGGCTGTCTGTCCCTCCCTTCGTTTCTGCAGCCCTCCCCACATCTGTCAGATAACCACACCAATCCATGCATTAGGCACAGCTGCGAGTTGAAGTGTGTCTCCCCAAAGGGTATGTTGGGGTCCCAAATGGTATGTTGGTACCCCCGGAGACTATGGCTTTATTTGAAGATCAGGTCTCTAAAGATGTCATGAAGATATTAGGACATAGTGTTAGATTTAGAGTGACCCCTAAGTCCGGTGACTTACATCTTCCTGTGACAGTAACACAAGCTAAAACTCTGCCTGGCCATGCTGGCCACCACAGGATACTCCTGGAGAAGCAAAGAACGGGTCTCCTCTTGACCCCATGGAAAGAACACACTTAACCCTCACTTTTTTTGTGTGTAGGTCAGTGCAAACAACCTACAGTTTTAGGTAAGGGACTTCTCGCTGCCTAAACTGTGAGACAAGAAATGTCTTCTAGTCGCGTACTGTGTGTGTGTGTGTGTGTGTGTGTGTGTGTGTGTGTGTATCTGGGCATGGTAGAGCATGTCTTTGATCTCAGAACTTGGGAGGCAGAGGCAGGTGGATCTCTGTGAGTTTGGGACCAGCCTGGTCTATCTACATAGTGAGTTTCAGGACAGTCAGGGGGATACATAGTGAGACCCGGTCTCAATAAATAAAAAACTAAATGGGTAAACAAAAAAATAAATAAATAAACACTGAAGGCTCCTGCTCTTGTACTAGTCAGAGTGTGAACTTTGAAAGGCAGGCATGGAAAAAGCCACGTGTCCAAAGCCACACCCGCGATCCATAAGTGTGCTGATTGGCTATACTCACTGTCCAGAGCAGTCACTTGGACACTCCCATTCATGGGAAACTGAAGAGGTGATTTGCAAATACACATACTGCTTTTTTTTGTTTTTTTGTTTTGTTTTGTTTTTTTAACGCAGCTACTTACTTACAAAAGTGCTCAGGCATTGAATCACTAGAATCTGCCACAATTAATCACATTTTTTTCCTAAAAATAGATTGAATAGAGAGCACCATGGTTTTTTGAGACAGGCTCTCTCAGTGGGACCATGGGCTCACCAATCAGGCAGCAGAGAAGGCAAGGAAGGCACCTTCTTTCTAGGCATTGAAGGGAGTGTATCCCCACAGAGCCTTGGATTCAGACAGTAAAGCTCTAACACACCTACCTCTCCATCTTCATCTCCAGCCACCTGTATCTCATTCACTTGTTTTTTTCCTCTGTATATTTGGGCCTTTTCTCAGCTCTCAAGTAAGTCAATGCTTTGATGCTTTTCACAGCTGGTTCCCTCTAATCATTCAGTCTCAGCTCTGTATCTTTGCCTTGCATTGGCTCTGCATCCATAACACACATACACACACACACACACACACACACACACACACACACACACGGGGAGGGGCAGGGACATTCACACATCTCTGTTGCTGTTCATCTATTGCCTTCATTACACCAACTCTGTTCCCATCTGGTCATCTTTTCTTGGCCCCAGAGTCTCTTGAGAAGAGGCTCTTGTCTCTCTTGTTTACTACGAACCCCGGCTGGCAGAAGAGTCCACATGACACTTGACAGATATAGAGACTCTAATGCAAACAATCACGAGATCTCAGGACAAGAAATAATCTCACCTAGACTTTGATTTTTCACCCTCTTGGCATGTTTGTTCACCTCCCTGCAGTCACTCACGTCTCTTCCAATCTCTGCAATGCCACAGTAGTGTCTTTTGTGTGTGTGTGTGTGTGTGCCCATGCAAGCAGGTGTTCAGAGGCCAGAAGAAGGTGCTGGATCTCCTGAAGCTGGAGTGATAAGTGGTTATGAGCTTCCATGTGGGGGCTGGGATCTGAACCATGGTCCTCTGGAAGCCCTCTTAATGGCTGGCTGTTCCTCCAATCCCAACAGTTGGTGTCTTGATTTAAACTCCCATCGCTTTTTCTCCAAGTCCCATAAAGGCCCCGTGGATGGTAAGCCTGACTGCTGTAGGATCCAGATATCTGGTCAGACTCTAGATGGCAATGTAAAAGTGTTTTCTTAACAGAAACTCACATGTCACCAATAGACTTGAACCAGATGGAAGGTTCAAGAGTCAAGGTCCCCAAGGAAGAGGAAGTTCTGCCTCCGAGTGACCTTCAGGCTTGGGCTGCAATAGCCATTATGGCTGGGCTTCCAGCCTGCCCTGAGATGAGTGTTTGCCTTACATGTCTATAAAACTTTGTTCCAAGGGGGAATTCTTTCTCTATCTCTTCTTGGCCTTCTGGCTGAGGACAAGTGTGAAATGTTTATCCAGGAGCAACTACGAGTGATAACTGTTGGGGGGGCTTTGGCATTTTTAACTAAAAGTTTCTTAGGACCTGGAGAGATGGCTCAGAGTTTAACAGCACTGGCTGCTCTTCCAGAGGACCCAGGTTCAATTCCCAGCACCTACATGGTAGCTCACCCCAGTTCCAGGGGATCTGACATGCTCTTCTGGTTTCCATGTACAACAGGCATGCACGTGGCACACAAATATATGTGCCAACAAAGCATCCATACACATAAAACAAGACTAAAATTTAATTACACACCCATTCCACATATGCCTGGGGTGCTATGTGACATTCCAATACGTGTATCTAAGACCATACAATAACTACCTCCTCAAAAGAGGGAGGACCTCAACCTAAGTATCAATTTGTTTTAGAGATATTCAAATTGCTCTGTCCTAGCTTCTTTGAAATATCCATCTAATTCAGCGGCTTTAACCTTCCGAATGCTGCGACTCTTTAACAAAGTTTCTCATGTTGTGGTGGCCCAAAACCATAAAGTTATTTTATTGCTACTTCATAACTGTAACTTTGTTAACTGTTACGAATCATAATGTAAACACCTGGTATGCAAGATTTCTGATGTCTGACCCCGTGAAAGGGTCATTCGGTCCCCAAAGGGGTCGTGACCCACAGGCTGAGAGCCACAGATCTAATTGTTGTCAACTTTCCATGCTATAATGTCAGAGGTCGTTCCTTCTATCCCACCCCTGTACCCCACAACCACCCTCCCCCACTAGCACCCCTCTGATAGGAGATATGCTGCTTTCTATCCCTGAGATTAGCCTACAGCTTCTATTTGCAGGTGAGCAGAAGCCTTCCAGCCCCCTAGTCACATGAGCAGTGTTTAAATATCAGCATCACCCACGTGTGGTGGTTCAGATCTGTAATCCCTGCACCTGGGAGTTGAAGGCGGAGGATGGCCAGATCCAGAACAGCCTTGGGCGACATTGGGAGACCCCAACACAAGAGCAAAAATGGTTTCTTGGCAGAGAGTTTTCCCTCCTGTCTTGGCAGAGGTGACTTCTCCAAGTGTCTCTTGGCAACCATATGTTCTTCTGACTTCATCCATGGACCAGGGCCCTTCCAGTGACCAAAATGGGGAGAGAATTAGATGCTTTTGCTTTGAGTTTAGTGCCCTCCGGGATCTCTTTTCCTTGGAGCCCCATCTTGGAGGGTGATGGCTCTTTCTTTCAGGGTATCCACAGTGTAGAATCTCAATCTCCATGAGACCCTCTGTCCTCTGTCAGGCAAGCTGGTGTTGAATGAAGAGACTTCACAGGTACAGGCTCAGTTTATTATTGGCAAGGCTTTGTGAAGATGTGAAGGTGAATCTCCAGGCAGCAAAAAAGCCAGTCCATCTCTCTGGGAGGTGCATTCACACGCGCTAAGCAGATTTCAAATTTATAGGTGATTTATAAGGAACACTGTTGTAAGTCACCAGATGCCAAGGACTGAACTAAGAGGTATTTTCAAAAAGATACAACATTAGGGGAAAAAAAAGATCTCTCTCTTTCTCTCTCATGAAAGAATTAAAAGGTCATTTTTAATCCAACTTTTCTGCAAAAACAAACAAACTTTTCCCAAGCATATCTGTACAGATTAACATAGAGGGGGAAATATGTTTTTTGCAAAAGAAAGCAAGAAATTTTCATACCTGATGTGCTCTTATCAGAAGTCCTTGCATGCATGTACATTACAACTTAGTTAGGTTCCTCTCTGCTTCCAGGCTTCCCAGGCTCTTGACACAATGTTTAGAACTGTGGTCCAAAGTAAGAAAGGTCCCATAGGGTGCTCAACTCAAAACAAAGACAAATGCACTTGCTCCTAGTTCCCTCCCCTTTTTTGGTCATTGGAAAAGCTCTGGTCCACGGATGAAGTCAGAAGGACATTGGTTGCCAAGGGACACTGGGAGAAGCCACCCCAGCCAAGACAGGAGAGAAGACTGTCTGCCAAGGCAAGGACTCACTTTCAGGATCCTCTCGTCACCTCCTGCTTTCAATTTTCTCAACTTGCTGCCTCTCTGGTTTTTCCAAAGTCAGAAGCAGAAGGTTTGGCACCATGAGCAACCTCCCAGAGCCTTGTCACCATCCTCAGGCTGGCCAGCATGCTGCTCACATTCATCTGTGTCACTGCGAACATCGTACCTCACAGCAACTGGTCTTTAAAAATGAAAAACAAGGGCAGCCTGAGACCACGAGACACCGACTTGGCCAAGCGAGTGGAAAAAGTTGCAGGAAGGAGAAAAGATGTCTCTCAAGCTTTTCAGATGGGGAGGAGGAGTCAGGGGGATGAGCCAGATCCTAAGATGGAAGCAGCTGGCAGAATAGGCAGGGGTTGAGGATGCAACGCACACAGCAGGTAACCACGCAACACGGGAACTCCTCCATGGACATGGTGTGTCTCCGTGAGCGTGGCAATGTGTGCAGAAGAACTAATGCCATCCTTATACATGCTGAAGTCATCTGTGGGAGGCATGCTGGTTCATACCTATGATTCCAGCCCTCAGGGACAGAGGTAAGAGGATTAGGAGTTTGATGACAGCCCGGTCTATATAGTTCTAGGCAACCTGACCGTATAGTGAGACCCTGTGCCCGAATAAACAAAATAAAACAAATGCTGGGATGTCATTCCTCACACTTCACTTGTATCGTTTTCCTAACTAAGGGTATTTGATTAGTATAGATAAGCAAAAGGAAGAGTGTGGTACACCCCTTCCCAAGTTAAACAGCAGAGGCACCTTCCTTTGGCTGTCCTAGGGAACTCAGAATGTGTAACGATCCTCTCTTAACTCAGACCCCTTTACTGCCCAGTGTCTGCCGATTTGGGGCGGGGGGGGCTTGCTGCCACCATTGATATGGCACATTCTTCTCCATCACTGATCTATTCCCTTAATGATTTTTGAGTGATATACATAACTCATGTAAGCTCTCCCTTCTCAGCTGACTATGGTGTTCCAGTTAGCTTTAACTGTCTACTGGATACAACCTAAATCACTGGGGAGGAGTCTAAATTTAGATGACGTTGGCCTGTTGGCAGGTGTGTCTGGGCAATTGGTTTGACTCTTGCTTGACGTAGGAAGACAGCCCATTGCCTGAAGACACTTGGCTGTGGTCCTGAGCCTTACAAAAGAGGAGGAAGCTGGCTGAGAGTGAGCAAAGACGATGGGATGCTGCCCTCTGTTCTTGTCTGTGGACGTGGCTACCTTAAGTTCCTGCCTTGACACCTTCTGAAATCCCAGGCTCTACCTGGAACTGTTAACCCAAAAAACCCACCTTTCTTCCCGGGTTGCTTTTGGATAGGTCTTTTGTCACAGCGACAGGAAAGAAACCAGAACACTCACTTAGGAATCCACGACAACCCAGTTCCAACCCTGAGCCCGTCTCTCTGGCTTCTCTCAGTTCACCTAACCTCTACCTAAATCTCAAGTTTGTCAGCTCTGCTTGCATTTTCCCCCACAGTCTGTTTCAGTTAGAAATGGATTCCGTAGGTTACAAAGGGGACCACTGTGCATCGTCTAGCTTCAAGGGGTCTTGTTTGTTCTGTTTTGCTATCTGAGATAAAATCTCACAGTATAACCCAGGATAGCCCAGAGCTCACAATCCCTAGGGCTGGGAGTATAGATCTGTGTTACCATGTTCCAGCTCCTGTGATTTTTTTTAAACCTACTATGATAATAGAGGTTAGTTTGGATTGCTCCAGCTGCTGACATATGATTGATTTTTGTGCTAATAGTTTTCTTGAGATGGTAGATAAATTTAAAAAGAAAAAGAAGAAGTGACAGATAAAAAGCACATTATAGTCTCAGTTGTCAGCTTGACAGGATCTAGGGAGACAAGCCTCTGACCATGCCTGTGAGGGGCTATCTACAGTAGGTCAATTGAGTGGGAAGCTCCACCCTATTTGTGGGTGTCACCATGACATAGGCTGGAGTTCTGAACAACAAGCACAGAGTGAACTGAGCACCAGTGTCCATCTCTCTCTGCTTCCTGACTGTGGGTGCCATTTGACCAGCTGCCTCCCACTGATGCTTTGGACTGTGCGCCCTCAAACTGTGAGCCAGAGTAAGCCCTTCATGCCTTAAGCTGCTTCTGTCAGACATCTTGTCACAGCGATGAGAGAAGTCACTAACACATTCATTACAGATGGGACACAGCAAACCTCACGGTGCCAGCTTCCTATTGGAAGAATGGAATGTTCTAGAACCATAAGGGGACAGTGCTTGCCTGCCATGGCAAATATACCAAATGCCAAGAGAATTGTTCCTTTTAGATAGTTAGTTTGTGATATGTGAGCTTCACTCATCTTTTAATAGAACATTTTTAAACCATGCCGTACCATGGGCAGTGGGAGCTTCCTGTATTCATGTCCCGTCAGCAGGGATCTCCCTATGCGCTCATGAGATGGCTCCTGCAATCTGAAGGTTGAGACTGGCTCTGCAG
Source organism: Pachyuromys duprasi (assembly GCA_028658305.1). Taxonomy (NCBI): domain Eukaryota; kingdom Metazoa; phylum Chordata; class Mammalia; order Rodentia; family Muridae; genus Pachyuromys; species Pachyuromys duprasi. The sequence continues at coordinate 108,725,515 of CM053766.1, forward strand.
GGGGTGAGTTCCGAGTGTTCCCAACCTGCAGTGGAAGTGGCAGTATGAGTCCTGAGGAGGCAACAAGGGGGACTGCCGGTGTGTCAGCAACAGGAAGGCCACTCACTGCCAAGTTTTTCTCATCCTTCAGTTACCGGCTGTTGCGTTTGTATAAAGTAACTAGAAAAACTGACAAGAAACAAGAAACAGGCTGGGGCCAGGCCTCCATGATTACAAGTGTTTGCCTGGCATGCACAAAGCCCTGGGTTCCATGCCCAGCACCACAGAAACTGGGCATGGGTGCGCAGGCCTGTGGCCCTAACACTAGAGAAGTAGAGGAAGGAGGAGTGGAACTTGAAGACCATCCTCAACTACATGGAAGAGTTCAAGGCTAGTCTGAGCTACATGAGACTGAGCTTAAAGAAGAAAGGAAGGAAAGGAAGGAGAGAGGGACAGAGGGGAGGGAGGAAGGAAAGGAGGAAAGAGGAAAGGAGGGAAGGCAGGCAGGCAGGACTCTCCGTTCTTTGTGGATTGTTGTGGGGTTACAGGGCTCCCTCACAGCTTCTTGGGAGTCATTAGAGGTGCCCATTAGAGATGGGAAACCTGAGAACAGTGTTTTGGATGCCTCCATTAGACAAAAAGAAAAGAATCCAGTCAGGTCACTGGTGTTAATTTGTCCCAAGTTTCTGAACCGCTCGTCCCAGGGCCACACTCTGTGACAGTTCTCCTGAGTCACAGCCATTTGGCGGCACTGGGTGAGCAGGAGTTGGCTTCTGTCTCGGGTCTGAACAGAGAGGAGCCGGGTTTATGGCAATTGTGGCACATGTGTCCTCAGCACAACTTACTCGCAACTCCTCTCTTTGGGTTTTGCCAACAGTGTTGTTAGCAGCATGAAAAGCAAATCCGGTGTTTTCCTGTCAGAGCACAGGAAACTCAACAGGTCTCTTCATCCAGTTCGTCAATGCAACGGGGCTTTGTGAAGGTGGTGGCACTCAACCGCCAGCTGGTTACAGAATCCTGGCTCAGCTCTGTGTGACCCTGAGCAATCCACCCAAGCTCCTTGTGCCTCTATTTTGGCCTCTAGAAAATGTAACCAGACACGAATGGCTCCTGGCAGGGTGGAGATGAGGCGGGTGAATGCGTGTGAGTTTCTGTGACCGCTGGCCCTTTAAAAGCACAGACCAGCACTGGCCAGTCTTCAGCCCACACCTCTCTCATCTCACCTGTAGCAAATCCCAGATCCTGACTGAGAATGGTACTTGCATCCCTGCTGAACAGAGGATCTGGCTTCACCCCTTCTCTGACCTGCTGTCTTGCTCTTTGCTGCCATATCAGTTGCTGTCCCCCAGGACACACCTATCTGTAGGTCTTTAAAGGTCTATAAGTAGCTGCTCCCCCAGAAGACAGGGGAGTGTATGTCAGACACTGGACATGACATAAAAAAGAAGAAAACAAAGAAAACAAAACTTGGTAGCCAGGGACAGAGAATGAGCAGAAGCAACCAGACCTTATTCTAGTCACCTGTACGACCCTCCTCGGCTAGGGGACGTGGCAGCTGCCCACCACCAAGACAGCTCAGAGCATCTGTTCCTTAGAAGCCGGTGTGGGGAAAGCTGCAAGTGACACCATCATCTGTTCTTCCCGGGGTCTCCTGCCTCAGGTGCGGGTCTCATGGCTGGAAGCATGGACAGGGGAGCTGGTTGTAAACTCTGGCTGCCCCCCGGCCTGGGTCCATGGGTCACTGCTCTCAGTTTGGCTGAGGTGAAGAGATATCCTGCAGCTTAGTCTCAGCAGAGAAAGGTCCTTGCAGCGGAGCTGGAGGAAGCCGAACAGAGGTTGCCTGGTTACAGCCCGGGGGCAGAGCCACAAATGGCCAACACACTGTGGCTGCCATCTGAAAGCATCTTGTTTTCTCCTCCCACAGGGCCCACAAAGAAATGTCTCCCCTTATTCTGGAATGTTCTTTCCACAGATACCCCCTCCAGCACCATGACCCTTGGCCTAGGTAACAACTTGGCTCAGTCAGAGCTCTCTAATACCCTCGCCAACCAGCTGAGCCTCCCTGGCTCCCACATTTCACACAAGCCTCCAGCTGTGTGCTCCCCTGCTTGCCACAGCTGCAGTTCAGACGCTATGTCGGGGGTTGTTCGGCTTCTGGTAGCTTCTGTTGTGTCCAACATTGTTGGGTGAAGCATGGTAGAGCCTTGACCTCAAACACATTGAATGACCAAATGGACCTCAAAGATAAATATGCCCAGCCACTCCTCACTGAGAACTTGAATGCATAGCAGAGTGGGTGGATGAATGAATCACTACTTGGAGGAATGAATGAATATGTGGATAAACACATGAATAAATGAACAAATGACTGGTGGGCAAATGAATGGATGAATGAAAAGAGAGATGCATGGGTGGACACGTGGATGGGTGGGTGGATGTGTGGGTGGGTGTGTGCATAGATGACACACAGATGCATGGGTGGGTGAATGCATGTATGAATGCATGCATAAGCGGACGCATGATTGCATGTATGGGTGGGTGGATGAGTGAATAAATGGACGAGTGAATGGCTGGGTGAGCAGAGGCAGGATGCTGAACAAGGAAACACTGATGCTCTCCAGAGCAATGGCCAGTTGTTACCCCTCCTGCCTCCTGTTCTGTCTGCAGTGGAAGGGGAGGTGGAGGGGTAAGGGTAAGCAGGGCTCTAACCAAGGGCACTGGGAAAGGAGGGCATTTCTTGAAAGGGGTAGGTGGGGGGGGGGCTGTTCCAGGCAGAAGCTGACCCCTAAAGGGCAGCTGTGTCCCTGACCTGTCACCTTCCCCAGTTCTGATCTTTATGGGCCGGCATCTTTTAGCATCAAAGGAGACAGCAGCCCCGTGATTCGTCCCGCAACAGCTCTATAAAAATGTAATTACCCAGTAACCCGCTGTCTGCAAAACAAGCCATCTTCCTGTTTCTTCTCCCATAAAAAGCATTTGACAGCTCTGTTCTATCAGCTTGTAAAACCTGGAGAGCGCAGGCTTAGCCCTCTCTGAAATGAAAACCTGCCTGGGGGGGGTGCCAAAAGAAGAGGTGTGGGGGGCACATCTTGGACCCTCCAGGCTGCTGGCTGTACGGCTGCCGCAGATTTTCAGAGAAGGCGGGAGAATGACTTCTCCTGCAGATGCAGGGCTGGACAACAGAAAGGGTGCTAGAGAGGGACAGGGGCCCAGACTGCTGGTGCATCCCCCACAGTTCCAGAGAACTGGTCCTTCACTTATTCACTCAACAAACACTTATCGGGCACCTCCCAAGTGAAAGGCGCTTGGCTGGGGCCTCAGTGTTCAACTCAAGCACAGCAGGCGTTGGCCCTTCGCTGTCTGGTGTGAAATGTGACCTATGAGCTTATGTGTTTTAAGTGCTTTGTCCGCAGCTGGTGACACAGTTTCAGGGTCCCACAGAAGCTTTAGGGGGGTGGAGCAGAGATAGTACCCATGTTCCTGGTTCCCGCCTCACTTTGCTTCCTGGCCCGCACTGATACAAATGGCCTCTGCCATTCTGTCCACCGTGAGGGACGGAAATTCCTCTGAGACTGTGAAAACACAGCTCCCCCTCCCTTGGTTGTCCCTGTCAGGTACAGTGGTCAGTGTGACACAAAGGCAGCTAAGGCACCCTTCAGGAAACTCACACCTAATTGATGCTGGCAGACACCCTCATCTGAACCTATGGATGCACAAAAGCCATGCAGCCATCAAAGCATGGATGAGGAGTAGATGTCAAACGCTGAGTACAGGATAACCTAACTGTCCTCTCTATGTCTTTTCATACACACGTGTTTGTGCATATACATGTGTGTGTGTGTTTGCAGACATGTATGCATGTGTGAAGGCTAGAGGTTGATGTCAGGTGTCTTCCCCAACTCCTGCCTACATTTTTTTTTGAGAGTCTGTCCCTGGGACAGCTCATTGATGCAGCTAGGCTGGCTAGGGATGCTCCTGGCTCCGCCTCCCCAAGCCTGGGATTGTAGCCGCACACCACACCAACACAGTCAGCTTTTTTATGTAGGTGCCAGGAAATCAAACTCGGCTCCTCGTCCCTAGCATCTGCGGACATGATCTTGTTTGGGACCTTTGAAGACATATTGAAATCCAGGTTGAGGGTATCATGGATTGCTCGGGCCCTGTATCCAACAAAGGGTGATAGGATTTGCTGAACACAGAAGATGTGGAGATGAAGGCAGGGGCTGGAAGGATGCAGCCACAGCCCAAGGTCACCAGTTTACCTCAAGATACTTTCAGACATCAAAATTGAGTTTAAATGAGTTCAGCTCAGTGGGGAGAAAAATTAAAGAGGTGTGAAGAAGTTATATGAACGTCATCTCTGTTGGGAAAGGTGTGACTGGGTTCACCACTACAATAACCTGTGGGGAAGGAAAGATCAGGCCATTTCTTCCTGAGTCTTCCTGTCCTTGCTCACCATTCTGTTGGGCCCAACGTCCTGGTCCCTGGAGAGCACTGAGGCCACACACAGGGTGCTGACGTGTGAGCGGCGCTGTACACCGACTACTACCTCTGTGGGTGTGCTGCCCTTGGCTGCCTGCACACGGGCAGCCCTCAGTAACAGTTACAAACCACTGCCCAACACGGCCCATGCCTTCAAAGCTGTGGCAGGCATAGAGAGGCCAGAAGAAGAGCACACAAGTCCCTGGTGCTGGGTTTCAGCCCTGATACTCTCTGGAACCATCACTGGAACACAGGCAGGATCCACCACAGCCCAGTCATCCTGCTGAGGGGGCGTGAACAATGTGCAAAGCCAGTGCGGGACAGTGTGTGGTTTCTGAACAGAAGCTGTGCTGCCCAATTAGAGATGAGGGAGAACTATGGGAGGCTGAACAGGGCTTTCTCACCCTGCCTTATCACCTGTTGAATGGGTGCGGCACTTTCTTCTGGCACATACTGGAAGGAAGTGATGGAGGGAATGGAGTCTGGCTCAGTAAAACACAGATAAATATCAGGACTGTCTGCACATAAAGGGACGGTTTTATCCATTAGCAAAGCTCCTTCCAGCTCCAAGAGCTCTGGTTTAATCATTTCCCTTTTTCTTTCAAGAGGGGAATTCTGAACAAGGTCAGAGTCATGCTGTAACTCGGCAGCATGAGCACATTCTTGACCAATGTTTTTGACAAAACGGCTGCCGCAGCTCCGGCCATCACCTCCAAATGAAGGGAAGGAAAAATGCTATAGCTGCATCCTTTTCCATGAGAACTTTCATAATTCCCCAGAACTTCCTGCAATGGATGCTCTAAAGACAAGACCAGGTTGTGGCTGCAAAGCAGGGAAGCTTGGGAACAGGATTCAGAATAGCTATGACCTATAGGCCCATTCTGCAGAGACTGTGCATAAAACACAAATCCTGTTAGGAAGGAAGAACCAGAAAGTGAAGACACGCCCCCTACCAGTCTCCCTAAGACTTGACTAGAGATGAGCATGGTTTCACTGGTCAGATGACATCACTAGGGGAAGGAGAGTGGCCCCACAGTTCAGGGGACTCCCTGCTCTTACAGAGGCCCCAGGAGCATCTTGGCCAGTCTGGAGCTGTCTCTTCACACTTGCTCTCCAGTCTGGGCTTCATGTCAGGTAGAAATCATGCTTCAACCTTCCTCTCCAAGGGATTTATCCTTACCTCACCCTTTCTACCTGTAAAATGGGTATGCTCCTTCATTCTTTAAAAAAGTCAGTGGCACAAAGCCAGAGCAGGTAGCACTGAAGAATAAACCAATCGGTTACAAACACAAGATGCTCAGTACAGGTCAGCTGTCACATCTTTGCCTGGGGAACTCATCTCTTTGACTTGGCACCATGAAGCCACCGAGCCACCAATGACTAAAGACATCCGTCTTTCCCCAGTGTGTTAATTCCTCTGCATTGCTGTTTTCAAGGGTACCAGGAGCTCTTCTGTTTGCCTTTCTTTGGGGATGAAAAGTGTAAGCTCTGTACATAGCTCAGGGTGCCTCTCATGGGCTCAGCAAGCCTGGGGTGTATTGCACGGCTAGCTTGTACCCCCAGAAAGTCCCATAAGCAAGGTCATAGCAGAAAAAGCTTAGTTATAGCTCAGAACTGCGTGGGTTCGGTTCTCACCTCTGACTCCTGAATGGTCTTGAGATAATGGTGTCACCTTGATGAACCCCAGTTTACTTGCCTATAAAATGAGCTCAGGAGAGGTCCTCCCCACAGGCACTAAAAGGAGCCCAGTGTTTACATCAAGGAGGTGAGGACAGTCCCACCTCCCAGAACTGCTGGGCAGATGGAGGTCAGAGGTGACAATGTACATCAAACTCGTCAGTGCCTATCAAGCAATTAGTGACAAAGATGGCATGTGGTAGGTCTGTGGTGACCGAGAGCACTCTGCTTTCTCCACCCCCATCTGCCACGAAGAGAACAGCTCCCCTTTTTTATCATCCGGCCTCTGCCATGATGCTCTGCTCAAGGGTGGGCATCCCAGAGAGCACAAACCCAACTTCCTGAAACTGGGAGCTTGAAGAAGCTTTGCCCCAGTGTTTCTGCCGCAACCCTATGAAAAGTAACTTACACAGCCATCTCTGTGCGTCAACAGGTCAGATTTGTCACCTTTATTATATATTATATGGCAGCGTCTTGGCTGGGAAGAGACAGTCTCAAACAGGATCAAGCGTGCATGTCAGGGAAAAAAACAGGACGATGGAACAGCCCACAGAGCAAGCACATCCTGGGCTCTCCCCACTCCTGAAGGGCACAGGGCGGAGACCAGCCTCCCCCCTCCAGAAGGTGCTGTCTGTAGGAGTTGAGGAGTCCACCCCTCTCCACCCTCCTCCCTCTCTTTCACCTCCTGTCCACATCCTGTTGGCTAATGCCACCAGGAAGCCAGCAGGGGGCAGGGTTTGTCCACGTAGTGACAGATCAGACGCCAAGGTGTGTGGATGGAGGTGTGCCCTGGGTTCGCAGGGATCCACGGAACACACCGGCTTGCTCCTCACAACCGGCTGGATGATATCAGCTGCTCCGTGATGTGCAGGCTTCTACTTAGCCGTCGGAGCATGGTCACTGGTGGCAATGTGAAGCGACATGAGCAGCCCCTGCTGTGTACCTATGACATCCCAGGCTGAGGAGAAAGGCGCACGGGGCCCTGCCTACCCAGATCGCTGGCAGCATAGAGAACACAGAGAGACAGAGAGGCCGTGCACAGCTCCTCACATCCACGACGCACAAGGGCAACGGTCTTGGGTGGAGAGGAAGGGCTGCCCACCTGAGAGGGGTCGAGAGAGAGACCAAGAGGTAGAAGAGCAGGTAGAGACTAGGGTGGGGTGAAAGAGGAAATGAGGGGGTGGAGGGAGAGAGGGCTCTATCAGTAAAGGATGAGGGCTGCTTTCTGGTTCTCACATAAAAAATCTGGGGGTCTACTTGTTATCACATAGACAGCAAGATGGGGGGCAGAGCTAACCTGGGCTACTTGGGAATGATCCTGGCCAATGAGAGACCCTATTCCAAATGAAAGGTGAAAGGTGCCAGAGGAATGACAGTGGATATGGAAGCTGTCCTCTGACCTCCACATGCACAAATGCACACACCACATGCATACACACATACACATACACACTCATACACCCCCCCCCACACACACACACTCTCTTCTCTCTGAAACGAATACTCAAGTGTGAAAGATGATGCTGGGAAAAAAGAGGCTGAGTCAGGTCACACGGGGCTCCTTGACCATTGAGATACAAACTTGGGCAGGAGCCCAGGGACCAGAGTAAACGTGGAAGTGTTTAAGCAGGTGAGTAACAGGTCTCCAGGAGAGGAGTGTCTGGGGGCTGCCTGGTTCTGACTGCAAGTGGGTAGGAAGAGAGAGGGCTCGGTGTGTTGGGAGGGTTGTGTAGGGAGGGGCCTAGCCTGGTCTTGAACCCAGCAGGAGAGGTGGAGCACGTTGCTCTCTGATTCCTGCTGGCACGAATCTCTGCAAGAAGCACATGTGTGCCCTGGCCTGGGGGAGACGGGGAAGGGGGGAGGTCAGAATGACCCGAGAACAGCTGAACATTCCTGGCTGCTCTATTTCCAACTCAGAGATGGTTTCCAGGCTTCGGAAAGTTCCCTCCCTCTAGAAGTCCATCCCCCACCCCTCAACCCCAGCCCCCCCCCAACACCTCCCTCACAACCCCCTTACCTCCTTTTGCCCCACTAAGAGCTCAACCCAGCTGCCAAAATGCAAGCCACTGGGGTTCCATTGGGAAACACATGTCAGGACTCCAAAGAAGACACACTACAGCTTAGTCATAGGACAGAAACGTGATCGGCCTTTGGGGGGGGGCGGGGGAGGGGGCCCAGCATGATGGAAGGCGGGACCGGTGAGCTGCCAGGCACAATTAGCCTAAGTCCCAGCAACAGGCTCCCTGCCCTATTCATATCAGCACCTTCACCGGGCATCTGGCCTCAGTGCCTAGGCAGCACGGTCCCTCCAGCTACTGACCTGGAAGGGCCTCTAAGAAGAGAAGGCTGCAGTCTGAACCACACACGGCCACTGACACTGCCTGTGGAACCCCAATAAAAACAAAAAGCCAGGGTTGTGTTACTAATATCCTCAAAGTCGGCGTGATCGTTACGGTCAACGAAAGAAGTAACCGCGCTACAATTTTAACTTTGGGTCACACTTTGCAACAGCTCCTCGGCAGGGAATACAACACACACCACCCGCTTCATCCAGCCAGGGGCGTGAAGGCACAGACCCTCATTTTCCAGATCCCGCCGGGGACAAAGGCGGGGACAGAGCTTCAGTTCTGTGACTTGAGAGGACAGAGATCCTTCAGGGCTGTGTGCTACAGCTCTGCCCTCCCAGCAGCCGGTGAGGCCATGCCACGTGGGCATTCCAGGTGCTAAGGATTTCAGAGCCAGATTCCGATTCTAAAGCTCAGGCCTTTCTTTCAGTGCCACATGTTCTTGCATTCATGGTGGGAGGAATAAATAAGAATAAAACTTTGACCATGGGGGACACCAAAGGCATTCTGGGAAAACAGTGATGCCAGCAGGACCCGGCCTGTCTTTTGATGTCCTTGTTTCTCCAAGCCCACCTTTGCCAACTCAGACCACAGAGCATCCATAGAGCCCCCTGCTGGACACGGGACACTGAGGTTGCCGTGACAGGAAATGCACCCAGAGACCAAGCAGGTCTTGGGTTGGAGAAGAAGGTGACTCAACTGTCATCATGGAGAACCTGTAATGTTCCCACAGCCTACAGGAGAGACCCCCCTGACTCCTTTCCTAGCTTGCTTACTATCCCCCTATAATTGCTGCCATCCTTGGGGTACAGATCTGCTCACAGGATAAGGCCCCTTCAGGGAAAAATTAGCCCTGTCCCTTCCACTCCAGAAAGCTTTATTTACTCTGAGTGTTCTCTGAGTGAGAACAGCTGGCTCGATGGCGTTAAAGTCAAGGACCAGGGCTGGGAGACAGCTAGGTGGATTTGAGTTTGGATGCCCCTACCCATGTCTCTGTGCACCTATAACCCAGCACTGGTGTGAATAGAGACAGATAGACAGCCACTTAGAGCTCACTGGATGGCCAGCCTAGCCAATCGGGGTAACCTTCAGGCCCAGAGAGAGACTTGGTCTCAAAATAAAAGACAACTTGGGTATTAACACAGACACACACACACACACAATGTCAAGAACAAATGGTCCAGGAAGGCATACTGGCCACCATTGAACATCAGGCAAACAGGCACTAGACCTGTATGCTTCATCTCTGGTCAGGCCAGCCTTGATAAGAAGTGCTTTCTCTTTGGCCTTTCATGGTCAAAGACCCAGAGGTCCCCACCCTCAACCAGAAGTTTTATGAATCACTCTGACCTTGCAGAAATTAAGACTGAAAAAACTACCACCTTAGGGAAACTGAGGCAACAGAACACAAGGGGATTCTTCCATAGTCCTAGAACCTATGAGGCCCTGATGGGATGAATTCTTACCGCAACCAGTGTAAACATTATGACCGGCTGAAACCAGAAGAGACTGGCTTCTGCTCTTGTCAGTTTCTGTTGTTGTCGCTGTTTGGATGGTTTCTTTTGTTTGCTTTCTTGCTTTCTGATTTTTGTTTTTTGGGGGTTTTTGTTGTTGTTTTGCTTTGTTTTGGTTGTTGTTGTTTTGAGGGTGTTTTGTTTTGTTTTTGCTTTTGTTGTTGTTTTGTTGTTTTTAAGATGGGGTCCCCAAACATAACCTTGGCTGTGGAACCCAGGCTGGCCTCAAACTCATAGAGATCCACCTGCCTCAGCCTCCCCAGTGTTAGGCTTAAAGGTGTGAGCCACCACACCACCACCTGGTAGAGATGGGACAGATGGCTTCAAACATCTGTGTATCTTGCTTCTAATCCTCAGAGGGCTCCCTTCCTGACTAGCAATGAGCTTCCTGAAGCCCAGAGTGGAGGATAAAGACACCAGTGAATAACATTTGTTTTCCCAGCTGCCCAGACAGGCGAAACTGGTATTGCCATGAACTTGGAGGTGAGTCATCAGGTTTTATAGCTGGCAGAAAATGAAAGGTAGAAGATGGTTGGCCATTTCCATAGAGAAACCCATCCCTGTTTTATGGGGGTGGAAACACACATGCACGGGATATGTCCCTCCTCTATGTGGCTTAGGATTTCTGCATTCTCCTGGTTTCTAGGCAACAACAACAAAAGGAACAGACAAAATTTAATGAGCATCTGCTATGCACCAAATTCTACATTAGGTATTGTGTGTGTATCACCTTGATTACAAGTCACAAGATCTTCACATTCCGAGGCTCAGAGAGGTCAAAACAGCTGCCTAAAATCGCACAGCTAGGAAACAGCAGAGACAAGAATTTAAAGTTTGGCAGCCAGGCTCCAGAATTCCAGCTCATAACTTCTAGTCTGCATTTCCTCCATAGAGGAGAATACAATGAACAAACTTGGCTTCATCACCCAAAAGGCTGTGACTCCCTGAGGCCTGGCCCACATCAGAGCACACAGCACACGGAAAAGACTACAAACACCTTCAGAGATGGATATAATGTGGTGCAGAAGAGCATTAGTGGGAGAGGAAGAGGCAGAAAGGAGAGGAGGGAAGTTCAAGGGAGTTTAAGAGGTGTGAGGAAAACAAATGCAGAAGAAGATTACAGAACAGGAAGGAGAAGGCCAAACTGCCTGAAGCAGAAGCAGGAAGCAGGCAGAGGAGATTGCTGAAATCATGGTGCCATTCTATCATGGAACAGTACTTCACAAGAAAAAGAAACAGCCAATACAGCCAAGGCAGCCCTGTTGAGGAAGATCAGCACTACTGAGCTAAAGAAGCCAGATGCAAAAGAATGTGGATTCTGCTACATTCTGCTTTATGGCTGGGTAACAAGTGACCTCAACCTTCCTGCCTTACAGTAGTTCTCCTCAGTGTCTTATGAGCAAAGCGGCCTGGATGTTATTTATCTCTGTCCCTTCCTTGATGGTCCTTCAGCCTGAAGGGCAAGCAGCCTCCTCATGGCAGTTGGGGGTTGGCCATGGTCTGGGGCTTTCCTTTAGGAGCTGATGCAGTTGGGGATTGGTCATGTTTGGGGGGCGGGTGTCTCTTGGGGGCTTATAAAGTTGGAGCTTTGCTTTGGCTGGTGGTCTCCCAGGAGCTCAGCAGGAAAAAGTGTGGTTTATCTTCCCTAGAGTTCTGGTCCTTTGGGTGACAGGGCCTTAGTTCCCGGATCGCCAGTGGCCAGAAGTCACCTTGGAATGGCTCCTCACAGGGCCCTCTCCAGCATGGCCTCATAAAAGCCAGCATGAGTGAGAGGCCGCTGGTGAAAACTGTAGAACAGCTCTGCACGATGGAATCATGGGGAGGCATCCAGTCACAGGCAGTGCCCACACTCAGGAGTGGAAGACAGGAGTGGAAACGGCAGGAGGTGGAGGTTCCGGGGGCCACCTTATGGTCTGTGGATTGTTCAGCCCTCTTCCATGAGCCTTTGCCTCCTCCACCTTGGCAGAGAAAGGGCCATTCCCTGGAAAGCACCAGCCAAAGTCCCTCCTCCTTGTAAGGTCCCAATGACAAACCCAAGTTCAATCCAGGAAGCCAGTGAGTCTGTTAGGGTTACTTCAGAGGTGTGGGTGAAGGGTTATGGGCAGGAACAGGAGTGACCCTAAATCTGTGGCTGTATAGATGACTCTCCCTTTCTTCCCATTCTTCCCGGCCTATATGCTCTAGCCCCATGCTGGACCCCAAGGCCACACAAAGTCAGGGTAGAATTAGACACAGTTGGTGGGCTGCATGGCTGTTTACTGCAGTGAGGGTCCCAAGACCCTCCCCATCCCCTCCTTCTGTGAGGAAATGCCAACAAGGCCAGCTGTCATGCCTGCTTGCAAGCAAGCACAGGTGAACTGAAGAGGGCTCTGGGGACAGCCGTGTACAGCAGCTACTCACAAGAACTTTCAGGTGTGCATGTGTTGAGCTGGAATGCAGGTGAGTGGTGACACCCTCACCCAGCGTGCACAGATCCCTGGGTTCCATTCCCAGACCTAGTAAACAGAGGCATGCTGCTGGAGATTACACAGAACTCAGGACACCCGGGAGCCCAACCGAGCCCTCCTCCCTTAGCAACTCCCACTAAAATCTACTTAGCGCTAATCATGATTCGCTGAGGGACATGTGGGGAAACAAATAGACGACATTTTCTGCGGCGTGAACAATGTGGTTCAGGTGGCTCCAGCATATCAAGTTCAAATTCCGTAATTTATTCCAAAATAGAATTACCTTTAAATGTAGAGCGGCGGTTCCAGTACCCACTGTCTCAGCAGAGCCCACGCTGTCCAAATGGAAATGAATTTGTTTTATACTACGAACATCTCAGGGCCGAGGAGATGGCTCACTCAGGTGAGCATTTATTATACAATTATGAGGACCCAAGTTCGATGTACCCCAGTACTCATGAAAAGACACCCAAGCCTGGCTTGTGCCTATAACACTAGCAGTGGGGAGTCAGAGACAGGCAGATCCCTGCCAGCCTTCCCTAATCACTGAGCTTCAGGCTCACATGTACACACATGCACTTGTATGAACATATGAGCACCAAGGAAAATACCATGAAAATCTTAATTGAAATGGTCACTAGATGTGTGTAGACACTTGTCACACCTAGAATGTGACTCTTATTGAACATAAACATATATATTACATACATATATATGTAATAAAACATACAAAAATGGGGGGGGATGAAACTTAGTTCCAGAAGATACCTATAATGTAACATGCCCTAGGAGTTTCCTAAGTTAGTGTCAGAATCATAAGCTATAATTAGCTGGAAATATTGGCTGTTAACTACATACTTCCTTATTGTGCCAATAATGAGATGCTGAAAATGGATTAATTATGACCTACAGCCATTTGTGAGTCACACGTGCATTCCAAGTCCACGTTCTCCTATCATCAACAGGAAGCAAACACCACCACGTACCAAGACTAGGCACAGTCTTTGATGTTTTGCTAAAACCTCTGTTAAGGGAAAAAACAAAAAGCCCCTTTTTGCATTTCAATTCAGCTTCTTTTGTTGTCATAAAATGCACATGTCAAGAGTGGAATCCAGGGCATATTTGACTTGAAAGGATGATGATTCTGGGTATATTTAAATTCAAGGTATGCACTGTGGACTCTGATTACTCTTGTCCTGGGGTCACCAGTGTGGATGAGAGCATCACAGAATGGTGCTCGAGAGAGCCACAGAGCCAGGTTAAACCCTGCTCTGCCCGGTCCCATGGTGTGACTTGGGCCTGGTAGCTACCACTCAAACCTCAGTTTTCTCATCTGTGAGACAGGGTTGGTGACAAGACCTATCTTGCAAAAATGTAGGGATGAGAGGCAACACAGGGATGCTGAGACGATGGGGTGCAGAGATGTACATATACAGGAATATGGAGATGATGGGGTGCACAGATGCAGGGATGCAGGATGGTGGGTGCAGGGAAGCTGGGAGAAGTAAATAAGATAACAGGCAGTCAGCGACTGTGTTTTGGGGGCTTCCCAGAATGCTTAGAGATAATGTTCTAATGGAGGAAATCTCATGGCCCAGTTTACTGAGCAGACAGTTTTTGTCCAGTTTTAGTCCCAACTTTGCATTGCTTGTGTTCTCCAGGATTTTCAGCTGAAGAGCGGTGGCTGATGCAGAAGAACAGCTCATTTTTTCAAATGAGCCTCCATCAATGAGTGCTTTTCCAGCCCCCGAAGAACCACCCCATGGGCTCCTCCTAACAAAAAGTCTTTGCAGCCTTCATCAGAGCTGAAACAGACACACAGCAGTCCAAATACTGCTGGAACTGGCGCCTGTTCCTGGTTACCTTTGGTTAGCTAATTTTCCCATGCCTGACACTCAACAGAAAGAACTTGTGACTTGACCAAGTTGTACAAAGACAGGGCAGACAGAAGTGAAATAAGATGGTGAGGGCCAGGCACATGCAGACGTGTAAACTCAGGACTTCCAGCATGCATCTGCCCTTTCGCTTCACAGACTCTAAGGCCTTGAGGCTAGAAGGCCTTAAAGGCCTCACTGAGCCTGCTCACTTTACAAACGGGAAGACTGAAGCTTAGAACAAGGATTGGGCTTCTCCAGATTAGACTCCAGGTACCCCGCACATTGCATTTTACTATGTACCTGGACATTGTTCTCAAAGCAGAAGGCCCTTCAGATCCCCTTCATCAATTACAAAGGAAACAGTAATACTGAAAATAAATTTGTGAATTAATCTTAATGGCCACCTGAGAGGCTGTCTGTGCTCTCCTGTTCTTTGGGGATTCACCTGGGAAAATGTGGAGATAAGAAGCCACGATAGATACAGTTCATAGAGTATGGATATTAACCGTTGATGTAGCTGGGTAAAGGCATGTGGATACTTTGTGACCCTCTTTGTTATTATTATTTTTGTGTGATAGAGTGTGTGTGTATTCATGTGTGTATGAGAGAGAGAGCAAGAGAACAAAAGTGAGAGAGCGAGAGGGAGAGAGAGAGAGAGAGAGAAGGTTGATAGGAGACACCTTAGTTTTTGGTGACAGCATTTCTCACCAAGCCTGAAGCTCACAGGTCTAGCTGTCTGGCCCATCTACTTCAGAGATCCTCCTGTCTCTGCCTCCCTGGTGCAGTGATGATGGATACACATCATTTTGTCTGGCTTATATGTGGCTCCTGGGGATGTGAACACAGGTCCTGGTCCTTTGCCAGCTGAGCCACTCTCCAGCCTTTCTTTGTGCCGTCCTTGTTCATAAAGCCACATGCATTTGAATCATATCTCAACAAAAAGGTTTTGTTTGTTTTAAATCATGACCTGTCTTCCTGGTGTGCTTCAGGGACATGCCTGGTTCCTCCCGGAGCCGCAGATTCTGTTGAGGGTTTCCCAGGATCCATCGTATTATGGGTTTTCACATGATTGTAACGTATAAATTCTCTCCTGGCAGAGACTCAGCTGATGAGAGGCAAAAGAAATTCCTCACCTCCTCCATAACAAGCATTACCCACCAACATGGTGGCGTCTCCCACTAACTGCAGACTCAACCTCAGAACCGTTACCACAGGCTTCCCAATCACACACAGTAGGATAAAGAGCCATGGGGATGACCCTGAAGACATCTGTCCCAACTGAGGACATGTCAAGAGTTTAGCTAAGGGAGGGTCTTAGGCTCCCATGACACACATGTAGATGGTCCCATCCATGCAGAGCCAAGAGACCTCTTGGGTCATTTCTCCCCATCAGACCTCAGGCCTTGTTTTATCTTAGTGAAAGGAAGAGATGGCCAATGCTCAGAACATTCTAGTAGTCTAACATCTTTGTGTCAGAACACCAGCTCGGCTGCTTTTCATACTTGGAGAAGCCCATCTACCTGGCCATGCCTCAGTTTCCCCATCTAAAAAGAAGAACAATGCCCCAGGGCTGTTGTGAGGCTGGGCTGGGTGGTAATAACTGTGATCATCTTGTACCCTCTACAGACAAATTATATGATTATTGTAGCCATGGTTATCAACGTCAGCACATCTTTGCTCTTCTATGCAATTACCCCCTGCTAATGGAGCCCCATTTCCCTTTAGAGAGTGGAGAGCGGCCTCTGCCCCCAAACATTCCCAGCTTGGTAGCTCAGCCCACAGGACTTGCCTCCCCTGAACTCGAATCAAGCCTGGGTTTCAAGAGAGCAGTTACAGGTCCATTTCCTTTGGTTATCTGCAAAAGGTTAAGTGCCTTGGCCCTCAGCCCCAGATGCCAGCCGGCCCAGCCCATTGGTCTCCATTATGAAGGAGGCAGGAGCTGGGCCTGCTGGTGCATTCTCCGGCCCTGGCCTTCCAGCTAATAGAACTTCAACCACTCTCCTGAGCGGAAAAAAAAAAAGAAAGAAAGAAATGCTCTCTCCGGGCAAAACCAACCAATTTAAATGGCACTTAGGGCTCCTGTCCCTGCAGCATGGGCTTCTGGGTATTATAAGGAGTTGAGGCAATAAAATCTATTAGATTCCCTTTGTCCTGTCTTGTCATGAACTTCTAAGAAAAAGGGGCTCTAAGAGGATCAGTGCCCAGAAACCCTTCATAATTGTGGCCTCTGCGAAGAGAATGGGACCCATTACCAAGGCAACCGGCCCATCGTTCTGGCTAAGAGCAGAAGGAGTTTAGTCAAAAAGAGGCTGTTGCGAGCCTCTATTGCGCAGTAATCAGAGTCACCAATATTTTAAAAGGCTCTTGTGTAAAAACAGGAGGATGGCAGGGGAGGGAAGGAGCAGAGGAGGGAAAAAATAATTTCCTCTCATTTCCTGCCTGTCGCATTGATTGTGGCCTAGAGGTAAGAGGATGTGAAGGCCCCTTGCACCTGGGGCCACGCAGGGGTGGATCAGCAGGCGCTATGCCCTCCTGCATGCTTCCTTCTGTTCCCCTGAGCCCGCCTCTGCAGGACAGGTGGAGAAAGAGGGGCAAAGGTCTCAGTGAGAGCCGGAATCTTGCAGGAGGCTCAAGCCTCTTCCGTAGCCTGGTCTCTGACTAATTACAGCACAACCTTCCTTAGAGAATGACCACCTCTGGTCTTGCTTGCTAATTCTATTACCAAAGACATTTGGCTCATCAGAGAGCCCCGTGCTGGCCAGTTTTAAGTCAACTTGACACAAGCTAGAATTGTCTGAAAGAAGGGAACCTCAGTTGAGAAAATGCCTCCATAGAATCCGGCTGCAGGCAAGACTGTAGAGCACCGGTTCTCAACCTTCCTGATGCTGTGATCCTTTAATACAGTTCCTCATGTTGCGGACCATAGAATTATTTCATTGCTACTTCGTAACTTAAATGTTGCTACTGTTATGAACTGTAATGTAAACATCTGGTACTCAGGATATCTGATATGCAACCCCTGTGAAAGAGATATTAACCCCACCCCAAAGGGGTTACGACCCTAAGGTTAAGAAACATTGTTGTAGCTGATTTTTTTTTCTTCACTAAAGATTGATGGGGGGAGGACCCAGCTCATTGTGGGTGGAGCCATCCCTGGCCTGGTAGCCCTGGGTTCTACAAAAAAGCAGGCTGACCAAGCCATGGGAGCAAACTGGTAAGCAGCACCCCTCCATGGCTTCTGCATCAGCTCCTGCCTTCAGGTTCCTGCCCTATGTGAGTTCCTGTCCTGACTTCCTTTGATGATGAACAGCAGTATGAAAGTGAAAACCAAATAAAACCTTTCCTCCTCAACTTACTTTTGTTCACTGTATTCCATCCCAGCAATAGAAACCCTAACTAAGACAACCCCCTATGAATTTGAGTTGGTAATCAGGGTGACATTAGGGTGAAGGGGTCATTAGGAGCACCTGCAAATAACTAATGTTTTTCCATCCTGCCCCCCCCCCAAAGGATTCTGGCTGTAGATTGGATAGGAGCCAGCTTCTTCCTCCCTGGCTATGAACTCTGCTATAGAAGATGGATATTGCCATTCAGACTCTGTAGCTGAGCCCCCTGCCTTGGTGACCTTCAACCTCTAGCAGCAAAGCTCTTGGTTGATGGCCTCAGCTTTGCTTGTCTCCATGACAGAGCTAACAAAGCCATCTGGGGAAATGAGAGACTGTCCCCAGCTGCCTCCTATTGAAGAAATCCATTCACTGATTCAACAAACAGAACAGGCTTTATTCCTTTTGTCACTTACACAAAAGGCATATGGGATCTGGGCCTCTAGTTCAGTGGGTATATTACTCACCTAGCTTACACAAAGCTCTGAGTTCGATCCCCAGCACTGCATAAACCCAGTATGGCAGCACACACCTGTGATCCCTGGAGGTAGAGACAGGAGGATTAGAAGTTCAAGGTCACCCTCTCTTACCTTGGTTCTCTTCCATAGAAAAGCTTAACATTTTTAGTTATATACAAACACAAATAATGAAAACAATAGCTGCTGCCACCATGGCTGTTGAGCAGCTGGCACTTGCCAGGCATATGAAGCTCAGCTCCTTGAGCCCCAGAGCAGGAGGGAGGGAGAGCAGAGAGAAGGCTAGAGAGCGCACAGAAAAGAGCTCACAGCATTGTGCCATTTGACAGACACAGACCTCACTGGGTCCCTAGAGCCAAGCAAGGGTATCCTCAGCAAGCAACACTCAGAGATGCTGGACATTGCTGCACTGAAATTCTAAATGGTCCCAAAGGCTCAGGTAGGTGCTGAGGCTTGGTGAGTGACAAGGCTTTAGGAACTGACTGAGTTGGGAGAGCTCAGCCCTTGTTAGTGGTTCACCCGTGAGGGACTCAGAATTGGTAGGTGCTAAGTGGGAAGTGGTGGGACTAGAGGTCAGGGCCTGGTTAAAGAGTCTGAGGGTGAGGTATTGTCCAGAGCACAGATCCTCTTCCTCCTCCTCCTCCTCCTCCTCCTTCTCCTCTTTCTTTCTCTTTTTTCTCCTCCTTCCTCTTCTCTCATTCTTCATTATCTTCCTCTCTCTCCATACTTTCTTTTCCTCCCTTCTCTCTCAACTTTATCCCCTCTTCCTCCACCCTCCTCCTTCCTGGCTGTAGAAGGCGAACGTGCAGTTCCCACCTCACCTCAGGCCCAGCACTGAGAAGCCATCAGACCATGCACTACATTCGCCCTCCCCCTTCCAGCCTCCATCTTCTTTCATCTTCCCTCTTTCAAGTTGTTTGTCTTGGGCATTTTGTCACCGTTATGAAAAACTGACCAATACAAATGCCTGTATCTGCTTGGCATCAAAATCATACCTGTGCTGAGACCCAGTGACCATCCTGAGGGGACAGGCTGGGATGAGAGGCCTGGCAGCTGTCAGGTGTGACCTATGACCCAGGATCTGGTTAGGTGTTTCAGCATGTGGGAAGGGGGTGGGGGAAATCATGCTACCACAAGTTCTTGCACTGATACTAGAGCTGATGGTCCAAGAACCTCCCGGGGACCATCACTAGCTCAAGGGTACCCAGTTGTGTGGCAACGGCATCCCCGTGAATTACACACTCAGATTCAACATAGATGCAGGGCTCCATAGAACCAAATCCCACCTCCCAGGAAACCACCATGGACTGGGCCCTCCCCCAGGCCAACCAATCACTAATTAAGACAGTGCTCTACAGGCTTGCCCACAGCCTGATCTTATAGAGACTTTTTTGTTGTATTTTTGTTTTCAGTTGAGGTTCCCTGTATCTGATAACTCTAGCTTGTGTCAAATCGAAATACGACTATCTGACACCTAGGACCCTATAAACAGATGTGGTGCATAGGCCTGCCATCCCAGAACCTGACACGTTGAAGTAGGGGAATTAGAAGCTGAAGGTCATCCCCAGCTACACATGAGCTCAAGGCTAGCCTTGGCTATAGGAAACCTACATTGAGAGGGGTGAAGAAAAAGGAGGGGAATGGAGGAGGGGATTAAGAAGAGAAGAAACAAAGGAAAGGAAAGGAAAGGAAAGGAAAGGAAAGGAAAGGAAAGGAAAGGAAAGGAAAGGAAAGGAAAGGAAAGAAAGCATGGATAGCAGGACTGACCAAACGCAATGGAGATTCTGTTACTGAGACCTTTAAGGGCAACATCACCCCTGTGGTTCTCTACAAATCAGGCCCAGGGGCAAGAGTGGTTGTCCTTTAAGACCCCTTAGGGCTGGGAGGATGGCTCAGTGGATGAAGTGCTTGTCAGGGAAGCATGAAGACCCAAGTTCTGATCCCCAGAGCTCATATAAACCAGAGTGGGTCATGCCTCTGTAACCCTCACACTCCTGTGGCCAGATGGGAGGAGCCACAAGAGTCCTCTAAATCCCCTGGGGCAGCAGCAAATAAGAGATCCTGTTCCCAACAAGGTGGAATGCTTCATGCCTGCCAGGCAAGCACTTTGCCAACTGAGCGCACCCTCCAACCCACTGGAGACATTTATTTGTTTATTATTGTTACTCTCATAGATGATGGAGGGGCTGCTAGGACCTAACAAATAGAGACCAGTGGTGATGCCTCCTAATGTCTAAAACACACATCAGAGTGCCCACAGGGATTCTCTAGCCAACCTCCTCACCAACCCCCAACTCCTCCAGCCTCATCAAGGGGCAGGGTGTGCCCCCAAACTGTGGAGTCCTCAGAGTCCACTGAAACCCTCTCCTCTCTGTTGTCAGGTCTGGAAATGTGTGACTTTGATTCCTTGCAACACCCACAGTTTGCAAGAGGAAAAATCAAAACCAAAGCATACAAGTCAATTGCGAGGGGAAAAAAATATATATAATAAAAGCATACGTCTGATGTTTTTCTAAGCTTTTCATCCCTTTTTAAAACAAGGCAGGGGAGGGGTCAAGTGGCAACTGAGAAAATGAAAGCAAACGTTCAAAAGCACAGAGGCCCAAATCCACGGGAAATCAAAACAAGCTCTCAGCGAGCAGAATTACAGCCGCAATGGAGTAATGAAAGGGTTATTAGCTTAATGTGACTCCATCAAGTACCAAAAAGCGGGAAGGAGTGGAAGAGAAAAAGAAGATGGCTCTGAGGGGAGAGAGGGGGTGTGTGTTGGGGGGACATGAAAGAAGAGAACGAGAGAGCAGAGACGGCAAAAGATTAAGATGCGTCTTTAATTGTGCTTGCCGTGGGGGTGGGGAGGTAAAATCGGGCCTTCCTTGGTGGGTGTGTTTTTGTCCCAGAGGCCTGATCTTCACTGGGCCATGAACAGCCCAGCAAGCAACAAACAAGAGTCCCCCACCCCTCACCTCTCTGTAGTTTTTAATGTCAAAATGGTGGAGAACAGACATTAAATGAGGAAATAGTGAAGTGCGTGGTATATTATATGGACAGGATAAAGCAAGGAGGAAGAACGGAAGTGTTAGGGACCGGGGGAGGGGCGTATTATACCAGGAGGCCAAGGAAAAGATGGTATTTGAGCAAGGAGCAGGAGGAGGTGGAGTGAGCCGTGGGTACATCCAGGGAAGAAGCATTCCAAGCCGAGGTGGTCCACAGGTCCTGGAGGAGGAGGTGCTCATGAGGGAGCAGTGAGGAGGCTGCTGGGGCTGGGAAGGAGGGCATGAAAGGACAGATCCTGGGGCCACCCAGAGGGGGCAGGCAGGAAGGGCATCAAGTGAGAGGGGAATCGTGGGAGAGCTGTGGACAGAGAAGGGAGGCTGTCTGCTTGATGGGTGGGCCAGAGGCTGTGGGTGGGGCAGGATGAAGCAAGAGAGAAGTGTATGTCAAAAGCCCCGCCCCGTGGCAGGGTGCCTGAGCCTATGCAGTTTCCAGGCGCAGAGGGGCCATATACCTTCCCAAGTGAAGGCTGGATTTTGTTTGATGGTTGAGATTTTTATTTTGAGACAGGATCTCACTTAGCCCAGGCTGGTCTTGAACTTACTACGCAACCAAGGATAACTCGTCAACTTCTAGTCCTACTACCTCCACTTTCTGAAGCTGGAGTTGCCGGTGTATACTGCTGAGCCTGGACTCAGCCTGGCTGGACTTGGAGGCCATGGCTTTGCCAGCTTGAGCCCTTGACAGGTCCGATGCGTCCCCAACATCAAGCCTAAGTTTTGCTGTCAGAGTTGGCAAGGCCAGTTGGTTGGGACAGTGCCATTAAAATGATAGGGGGTTACACACAGAGCTCACTGAAGGGAGCCACACACAGAAGCCCCAAGGTGAGGGCAGACAAATATGCTCCCAAGTGCCCAGCAAACAGTCCGGGATTGGGGGACTGGGGAATGAACCTTGGTTCTCACACACACTGGGAAAATGTTCTATCAGTGACTTCTGTCCTCAGACATCTTTTAGCTTCTGGTTTTTGTTTGACAGGGCCTCGGTAAGTTGCCAGGTCAGTCCTTGAACTTGAGATCTTCCTGCCTCAGCCTCCCTAGGAGTCAGGACGACAGGCCTGGGCCAACTCTGTGCGTGGAGGCTGGTTGTTTGAATGGCTCATACAGAAGCATGGGTTGTGCCTGGCACTCAGTCCCAGCGGATCAGGGTGAGGGCAGTGACTGAAAGGGTGGGATATAGGGGTGAGTGAGATGAGGGTTTTGCATTGGTTGCATGAAAAGCGCCCTTGAACTCAACCCCTTTATCATCTCTGAAAATCCATGGCCACTAAAGAAGTCCCTCACCCATGGAAGAAGAGGTCCCCAATGTCAGCTGAAAATCTGAAAGTGCAGTTCATCCCCATGAGCCAGATTTGAAAAACAATCCTTGCAGAGCACAAGGCCCAAACCTCCCCTTTTCAGCAAGCATGGGGCAGTTGCACAGGACCATTCAGTTACACACTCCTGACTGGGCTGACTCGAGCCTGGCTTCTTCCCTTCCTGGTCTCCTGAGCACAGCCCGGGCCCCCATCATAAACACCCTGCCACGAAAGCATCACCTTAGCTGGCCATTTCCAGGAGACCTGGCAGGACAGCTTGGAAAGGAGTGTGAAGAGAACTCAAAGAGGGGACCCCAGCCCACCCCAATCTCCAGGGGTTCCCCCTTGGCTACAGAACTGGGCCTTGTTCTCTCCCTTCATCTCTAGTCTCTTGTGAAATATAATGTACACAGAAAAAAAGGAACAAATCACCATGTTCGGAGTATTAAACTACGACAAGGCAATACCCAGGACAAGAGAGAATTTAGATGACACCCCCCACTCCCCACCATCCAGCCACCTAAGCACTACTGTCCTTAGCTAGCATTTTATCTAACCTGAGTTGTAACCTTGACTTATTTTGGCTTATTTCTGGATTCTGCATACATTTTCTATGGATCATGTAGAATATCTATTTTATCTTCTGCATTATATATGGCAAGGGGGGACTGTGCATATTGTATGCATGTGGAATTTACTCAAGTTGTAATTTTAGCATGTTCGCTTCTCATTGCTGTGTTGTATTCCATAGCACAATCACGGTAACTGTTCTTTCCATATTCTATTTCAGTCGCTGGTTGGAGTCAATGGGCATGCTGCAGTGAATCTCTCTAAATGGGCAATAAGTGCAGGGAGGAGTGTTCACTGTTACTTGCTGTGGAGAGGCTGCTTCTGAATCAGAACGAAGCAGTACGGCATGTCCACTGGCGTGGCCACAGTGACCACACCAAGAACAGCACTGGCTGGTAAAAACGGACATATGTGTTTCCCTACCGTGGGCCATGCTAAGAAGGAACAAGAGCCAGAATCACTGGTGTTCACCCAAACCAAAGGAAGCCTAGGGCAGCAGCCATCACTCAGTGGTCTTTCAGAGACTCACATACCTGGCCATTTCCTTCAACACCTCGCCCCGCTTGCTTTCCTCAGCTGAAGCAATGAAGCCATGCATATTTCCATTCCTACCTCAGTACTGACTCAGGGGCTGGGGAATGGTGTGCCCTTTGCACCAGGGCTGCAGGTCAGATCCCCACCACTTTGACCTTATTGCCTGATCTCTGAATCAAGTTTAGTTCTGTCTGCTGGTTCTGATGGACACCAACCAGCTCTCCAAAGATCAAAACAGCTAAGCAGCCTCAGGAAAAACACCAAACCCACATGTCGAACGTTTCCGGACTCCAGCCTCCACTCCAGGTGTCTCTAGATTTTTTTCTTCTTCTTTAATCTGAGTCACATTGAAGACAGCCCAGAGACTGGCACCAATTCCTGCCCACATTAATCTCTTCCATATTGTTTACATCTGTCTGAGAAGGTTGAACAGGGCTCCATCGTTCTGTCTTCAACCACCGCTGGTCTCTTTCAGCCAACAACATCTGGTTTCTTCCAGGTAAATGCTATCCATTTCTGCCACGCAGAACTCAGAGCAAAACTCCCCTGCACCCCTGGTGGGAAATGGAGCACCCACTTGGAAAATTGCTGGATGTTTTTAATGAGTGATGCAGGGCACAGCGGTACTCAACTCAGAGTGGTGACTGGCCCAGGGTCACTTTGAACAATTTGTGCCACTTGGACAAAAAGGCAACAATGGAAATATTCTCACCCTAACAAAGGTAAGTTCCCAGACAATCACAAGAACACCAAGCCATACCTAGCCGTGCCTGTTGCATGGGCTCGGTTGTTCTCTGGGAACCCCCATGCCTAGAAACAGTCACAGATGCCTCACCCCGCCAGACCAGCTGGTTGGACCATCAGACTGGACGGGGCATCTGGAAGAGAGGTGGGAGCCACTACATCCCACCTGCCACTGTGAGCTGTTGGCTGCCTCCCGACACAATGCCAAGCACCCAGGAGTTGTTCAGTTCAGGAGACTGGCTGTCTCATCAGTCGGGTGATGGAGCCCGGGAGGATTCCCCAAGCTGCCCTTCTTCTGTCTGAGGAAGTGGGTTCTAACACCATCGAGGGAATGCCTCAGCAGGAGGGATGAACTTGCTAGCAAGGGTGAGGGCAAGCAGAGAGCAAAAGTCTCCTTCTTCCAAGTCCTTTTATATGGGCTGCCACCAGGAGCCCATATAAGTTCCTGATCCCACCTCAAATGATCCCATCAAAAAGAACCCCCATGGGCATGCCCAGCTGCTGGGGTTTTAAATGATTCCAGATGTTGTCAAGTTGATGACCAAGACTGGCCATCACAGTGGGCGTGGGGCAGTGTAGAGAACAGCTTGCAGGTGTCTCTCTTTCCATCACGTGAATCTCAGGTCATCAGTCTTGTCCACAAGTACCTTGACCTGCTGATCTGTCTCTCGGCCCACTGCTGTCTATTTCTGAGCATTGTATGTACGGGATGGTGCGGCACAGGCCCTTCTGTGCATAGCTCCTCTCGCTTGGCGCCATGTCTTTGAGATGTGTCTGTTTTATGTGTCAGTGGCACCCTCTCTGCCGCTGAGTGGTGTCGAGGACCTCACACACAGCCCCCTATTCCTCTTCTGTCGCCAAAAACTTGAATTGTTTCTGGTTCATAGTTATTATTGTGGATAAAGCAGAGGCTAAAATCCTTAAAGGCAGTTCTGTCAGGACTGTGTGTCACTCTTCCTCTTGGCTGCTATAGAAATGATCGACCATGAGGTGGGTGAATGACTTACTGTGAAGGTCTTCCTGTGGTTTTCAGTACTGAGCATGCTGTTTTGCTCCAGTGAGACAGCAGAGTTCTAGCTGCCAGCATTTGACGTTAGATCCTTCACTTTGCCTGTCCTAGTGGCTGTGAAATGCTGCCTCACTGTGAGCTTTGCTGGTGGTGGCGGTATGTGTGTTTGTGTGTGTGCATGTGTGCATGTATGTGGGAGGGTGTGTAGACCAGAGGTCACAAAGGGTGTCTTCCTCAGTCACTCTCCATCATATGTTTTGAGGCAAGGTCTCTCACTGAACCTGGAGCCCACGTATTCAAGTAAGCTGACTTGCCAGTGAACCCCAGGGATTCACTTGTCTCCATATCTCCAGCACTGAAATTAAAGCATACATCACCATGCCTGCTTTTTAACATGGCTTCTGGGGCTCAAACCTGGGTCTTTATGCTTGCACAACCAACATGGTTAGTCACTAATCCATCCTCCAACATTCCGGTTTTAAGTTGTATTTCCTTGTGATAATCGAGGGTCGAGGGTGAGCATCTTTCTGCAAACCTACAAGTCATTCATGGTCCTTCCTTCTGAAGCAGTCTTTACCTATTTCATTGAGATATTTTTAATATTGACTTGTGGGTGCTTTTTATATATTGTGGTTACAATTCAAGGCATACAGGCAGTGAGAGTACTTCTTGCCTATGACCCATTTTAAAAAAATTTCTTGAACAAGTCTTTAATTTTGATGAAGTATGATTTGCTTACAGCTGGGATGTTGTGTGCATTTTAAAGAAGCTCTTGTCATTGTTCTGGATTGCTCAAAAGAACTAGATAGTAAGACAATGGTTGAAGGTACCATAGACTGTAGTCACAGAACATGGGGAAATCAAGCTGGTTCTGAGCTGTATGTTTCCTTCACAAAGCTGGCTGGTTTAGAGGTGTTGTCCCGGCTGCTCGAAAGTGTCAATCTCCATTGGGTAGGGGCCTGGATCTTGGCTGGGATCCTGGAGCTCAGTTTCCAGACGGAGAACAGAGGTTTCATTTTTCTCAGGGGCAGCTAGAGCACCTTAGGGTGAGGCCTGAGTGCACTAAGCTGGGTGTGGAAAAGGTTTTCCACAGAGTGTTACAATTTAGCTTTTAGCTTGAGGTCACCAGTGGCAACGGAAGCTCTGCCATTCCAAAGCCTATGGCAGTACCAAAGTGTTACAGCTTTTGGTTAAGCTCCTGTGCTAAACAAAGCAGAGGTGCAGGCCCATGCCTGTTTGGCTTGCAGTTAAGACACAGGCTCAGAGAGGCCCAGGCCTGGTAAGCTCAGGCCCAGCAGGCTGGAGGGCAGGCCCAATGAGAAGAGGTATAAATGAAGAATATCAGCAGGTCTTGAAGTGAGAAGGCCTGTGCCTTGTATTCATGTGAAACCAAGAGTAATATAAACCCTGGGCAGAGGGAGGGATTTTGAGGGTGAACATGTTTGATTTGCCATGGTCAGGGTGTCAGGGATACTTAATGATCCTATCACAAGAAAGAAAATACGGTACTTAATTATCTTATGGATGGTGTCAGATCTCCAAAAATAACTGAAGGTTGCTGCTGGACGAAGATCCTTAGCAGGGTGGGGCTTTTCTAGGAATTCCTAATTGCTTGCTAAAGTAGTTTCCATATCAGGGTCTTGTCTATAATCTGCCCTGAGGACTATGTGAACTTCCTTAGCTCCTTACAAGATCTGGGGTCACCCAGATGAGGGGAAACTTTTCAAACCCCATTGAGAAAAGAGAGTCTATCACCACAGACCGAGCCCAAATGATTGGTTATCCGGAAATGACTTCAACCTTATCCAGCAGAGCCCCACAGGGGAGACATGTCATCATCAGTCTTACCCAGCTATGACCCTGTGAGCTACAGTAATGACCAGCCTTCCAAGATGTGTCCACTGGAATGATGGCATGAACGTTTTGAAAGTAACCACCCACTTTCTGATAGGATTTAAGTCTCTCACTCCAGAGGGCAGAACTCATGTCTGGTACTGTAAACCCAGCCAAGAACAAGTGTCTAGGTGGGACATTATCTGTATTACTTATTTTCCTGTTGCTGAGATAAAACACCATAACCAGGGCAACTTATAAAAGGAAGGGGTTGTTTGAGGTCATGGCTCCAGAGGGAGAAGCATCCATCACCATCATAGGGAAATGGTAACATGGGGCTGGTGCTGGGAGCTCGCATCCTGAACCACGAGCACATGAAAGAGAGAGAGAGGAAGGGAGGGAGGGAGAATATGAAATGTCAAGTCTTTAAGAGCCCAAAGCCCTTCCACAACAAGAACATACCTCCTCAGCCTCCCTCCCAAACAGTGCCAAAACTGCTAACTGAGCTCTCAAATGACAGGACCATGGGGGAACATCTCATTTGAACTAGCACATAGGCCCTAGGTTTGGAACCTGTGACTATTATTTTGTTAAATGGGCCTAGTATCAAACTGCCTTCTAAACACTGATTTCTATAAGTGAAACTTTCAACCTTCATCAAAGAAACTTTTTCTTGTGCTGACAGTGACTAATGCAGAGACTGACAAGTGGTCACAGTTCTGAGAACGGGGAACCAGTGTTGAAACACGCCTTGTACAACCCCTCCCCTGGCTCTGTTGTACCGAAGAGGGGGCAGAAAGTCTGTTAGGAGCCTGAGGTTGGGATGAATCACGGTGAAATGCCACCTTCTGGATGAGACAGGACTGCCGCACTGGTGAACTCACGGCAGCTGTGACTGTCAGCACAAGACCTGTGTAAGATCACGCCAGTGAACATTCCAGCATGGAGGGGGAAGGGCTCATGAAACCCACCCCAGGATAAGGAGCTCTGGCTTCTCTAGGGAGAGAGAGTTTTCTTCAGGAAAGGGGCCCGTGGTAGGTTCCCTTGGCCAGTGGCCCCACACCCATGCACATAGGGGCAACGCTGATTGGACTCAGTGAGCTGTGAACAGAGGAGCTGAAGCTGGGAGGGGAACATGGCAGAGAGTGGGAGTGGGAGTTGTTTGAGGGAGGAGGAAGTGGAGGTGAATTTGATCAAAATACAACGTATACACAACTGGAGTTCTCACAAATGAGCAACTATATGCACTAAAATGATTGCAGAAAGTGTATCTGTGTATTGTCTGAGAAATATTTGATCTGTTCTCAACATCCAAGTCTTTTGCTCACCCTCAAGGTTGCCATGATGCCCTTGCAGCATATTCTTCTATGAGTTGCATGTTGTCGGTCTCACATGAAGTGTGGGCTTAGAAGACGCCCCTCCCACGGAGGACACCAGGCTTGTTGACTGCACATGGGTGAGTCTATTTCCAGACTCTGGATCCTGTTCTGTGGCTCTGTTTCCTCTGAAGATCATATTCTTGCTTAGCTCTCATTTCCCTGCTCCTCCGTGTTCCCCTCACATGGCCCCATGAGTAGCAACCTCACCCAGGCTCTGTCTGTAGAGAAGCAGAACACAGATGGCAAATAACAGAATTATGGGTTCATGGAGGAGAAGAGACAAGGTGGGGGTTCATTTTAAGGAGGAAGAGGAGGAGGGGAAAAGAGGACAAGGAAGGGGAATGTGATTAAAGTACATTATATTTGTGTGTGGAATAATGAAAATGAATAAGTTTTTAATTAGTTAAAGGAGATGCATCGAGTCAGTGCTTTGGCCAAGGTGAGACTAGCGGAGAAAACTGTGAACACTACTGCTTGGAAGCTGTCTTAGTAAGGGTTTCTATTGCTGTGATGAAACACCATGACCAAAAGCAACTTGGGGAGGAAAAGGATTTATTATGCTTACACTTCCACATCACAGTTCTTTATCAAAGGAAGTCAGGACAGGAACTCAAGCAGGGCAGGAACCTGGAGGCTGCTGCAGAGGCCATGGAGTGTGCTGCTCACTGGCTTGCTCCCCATGGCTTGCTCAGCCTATTTTCTTATGGAGCCCAGGACCACCAGCCCAGGGATGGCCCCACCCACAATGGGCTTGGCTCTCCACATTTGATCACTAATTAAGAAATGCCCTACAGCTGGATCTCATGGAGGCATTTTCTCAATTGAGGTTCCCTTCTCTCAGATGACTTTTGCTGTGTCAAGTTGACTAAAATACCCAGCACATACCCAGGAAAGGCCTCTCCTCTCCAGAAGTAAGATGGAAGTCAAGTCCTGAGTGGTAATATTCAACATGGTTGCTTAGGAACAACAGGGAAAGCCAAAAGAGGCACTGAGAAAATCTAAGAACTGAGGGTCTAGGTGCTGGGTGGGTCTTCAGTGTTGTAGAAGGCCCCAGAGGGATGTAGTTTAAATGTGGTGTCACCTCAGACTAATGCTTTCAATAGTTGGTCTCCAGAGGACGGAACTGTCTTGGAAAGGTTCTGGGACCTTTGGATGACAGGGCCTAGCTAGAAAAAGTAGGTTGCAGGAAGTCTGTCCTTGGCTTATACTGACACATGGCTGCCAGTCTCCCGGTCTGCCTTGATGAAAACACCTGTCCTCCACCTTGGGGCTCCTGCCATCTTGATGTTGTGCCAGCTGTCACAGAAACCAGGAGCCAATAATCTCTCTCCTTAAGTGGTTTCTACTGTTTATTTTATTTTATTTTGAGACAGGGTTTCTCTGTGTAGCATTGGCTGTCCTGGACTGACTTTGTAGACCAGGCTGGTCTCAAACCCAAAAAGCTCTGCCTGCCTCTGCCTCCCTGAGTGCTGGGATTACAGGTGTGTGCTACCACACCCAGCTCTTCTGGTTATTCTGAGTCACAGTAACACTACAGAGCTTAAACAGTAAAGAGTCAAACTGGAAAGGGGGCCAGAAAGCAGGATCACCAACCAAACAA
The DNA here is from genome assembly GCA_028658305.1 of Pachyuromys duprasi. Lineage (NCBI taxonomy): Eukaryota > Metazoa > Chordata > Mammalia > Rodentia > Muridae > Pachyuromys > Pachyuromys duprasi. The sequence continues at coordinate 108,755,712 of CM053766.1, forward strand.
GAAACTTCTTCAGTTAGTTGGAAGTTTAGACAAAGGGAGGAAATAAAATGATGAGCAGGACAGCCCCCCATCTCCCTGGGGCTGGGGAAGAAACGACAGTCTCAACAGAGAGGTCTGAAGGATTCGCTGACCTCTGAGGGTGGGGCCAGTGTTCAGGTGACACAGACCTTGGAGGGAGGCTTTGAATACTTGGCCTGAAAGATGGTGCATCATGAGCTCCAAGCATCACAGCAGAGGAGCTGATAGAAGACAGACATTGTGGGGGACATGAGCCAGAGGGATTCTGGGGGTGATGAGCATGCAGAAGCCCAGACCTCTGGGATTGAGTGTTTCAAACACAAGGCAGGTGCAGCTCAAAGATGGTGTGGTGACAGCTGAAGGGATCATGGCAGGCAGCAACAGCTGCTCACGGAAGACCTGGGGATGACTCCGTGTCTGCAGCCGGTACCTCTGCAGAGGACTGCTGGGTGTCAGTAGTCCACATGTGACCTAGAGGATTCTTGACACCCATATGACACTGGCTGAAAGGGGCACAGAGCAGTTGTTCTTAACCTGTGGGTCACGACCCTCAAAAGACCATTGGAAAACACAGGCATTTACATCACAATCCATAACAAGCAAAATTACAGTTATGAAGTAGCAACAAAAATGATTTTATGGTGGGGGGGAGGCTCACCACAACACGAGAAATTACATTAAAGGGTCGCAGCATCAGGAAGGTTGAGAACTGCCGGCCTAGAGAAAAGGGGGAGGGTGATGGCTGGGCCACTGAGGCACAGCCAGCATGCCTGATGTGGCTTGGCCCATCTTGATCCAGTAGCTAAAGCACCTGGAACCAGCTCACTTAAACCAACTTTTGGGAAATGTGTCAGAACACAGGCTTGCAGTTTCAAATTGTTTAGTTGTGGGTCTTCATTCATTCCCTGTGTTGCCATGGGTCAGCAACATTCTTTGTTTTCTTGTAGTATGTCTTTTGGCACTAGGACTTGTCAGGTGTTGCTCTGTCTGGATTTTTTTTTTTTTTTTAAGGCCACTGAATTTTTTTTTTTTAAGATTTATTTATTTATTATGTATACAGTGTTCTGCCTGCATGTACATCTGCAGGCCAGAAGAGGGCACCAGATCTCACTATAGATGGCTGTGAGCCACCATGTGGTTGCTGGAAATTGAACTCAGGACCTCTAGAAGAGCAGCCAGTGCTCCTAAGCTCTGAGTCATCTCTCCAGCTCCGCTCTGTCTGGATTAACTAATATTCTTCGGCTCCCTGTTCTTCTCTATTCCTATTTTAGTTCCACTTCTGGACTTTTCCTCAACTCTGTCTTCCAATTAATTCTTCTACTGAGTCATTTCTTCTGAGCTGTAAGATGCTTTTGGAGATACTCCTAAGAATTCTTTGTTGTACTTACTGCTTTTCTTTTTATAGCATCCAGTTCCTGTTGCATGATTTTAATACTGCTGCTGATATTAATGGGAACTGTCTTCTCTCCCCTGGGTTTGTTGTATCTTTTTTTATCGCAGTGAATACAGAAGTTAGTGTCAAAAGAGTGAGGTCTGGAGCACTGAAGGTAAACATGAGGGCTTTCGGCTGCATAGGAGATGGCCACGCTGACCAGATACAAGGCAAGATGAGCCTCTGGGAAAACAAGGCCAATGTCAGCAGCTCCTGCTGCCCCTTTCTCCGAGGCACACCAAGGGGAGTGTTGCTCTTTCACACATTCTCTCCTTTTAACCTTATTTTTACATTTTTAAATATATACATATCTGTGTGGGAGTATGTGCATGTGAGTACAGTGCTCAAAGAAACCAGAAGAGGGCACCACATCTCCTGAAGCTGGTGGCACAGGTGGTTGACATGATGCTGGAAACAGTACTGGATTCTCTGCAAGAACAGCAGGATCTCGGAGCGGTATCTCCAGCCGCACATCCTCTCTTCTAATGCAACTATTGTAGCAGATGAAATTGTAAGAACGGATTCTGAGAGGCCTTCACCTGTCTCCAGAAAGAAGAACCCCACCCCCACCCTAGACAGCACCAGAGACAGGGAACTAGATGTGGGGTAACCCAGGAAAACTGCAGCTAGTTCCTGACACTTCGAAGAGATTCCTTAGTAGAGAAAGAGGATAATCAAGGGAAAAGACCTGTGATAATGCTGCAAGCTGTTCCTATACACATGAGAACATTAGTAGTTTAATTCATGGCTAGCAGACCTCCCCACCCCGAGGTCAGGGACCAGCAACAGCTTCAAGGCCAGTAACTAGCAATGCTGCCACAGCCAGCAACTGAGGTCAGAGGTCAGCAGAGGTAGACACCTGGAGGTGGGGAGGGTGTTTAGCCCATAGCTCCTGGCAGAGCAGTGAGCAGACAGCTCATGGTCACCTCTGTGACTGGGCCAGGAGAGCCCTCCTCCAAATGACTCAGCCTGTGGTAAGCCCAGAGAATTAACCATTCTCAAAAGAGGATGTCCTCAGTCCCAGTCCAGTTTCTGCAGTCAAGCCTAAGAGAAACTTGAGCCAAAGGGCTCACAGGCCACACCCACAAAAGGCCACACCCATACACAGGCCACACACACACCCTAAGCCCTGCGTATGAGATCAGCTTGCTTGCTGCGCTAAGCTTTGTCTCTATAATAAAACTCCTTTTCAAAACTCATCCCTCACTGCCTATGAAATTCATTCTTCCATTCACAAGGCTCCAGAGCCACCGATTTCAGACACGCTTCTTTGAGATCGAGCAGCCCACCCCCCAAGTTAAGCCCACCTGGGACGAGAATGTCTCCCTCATATTGAAAGGCCTTCTTTTCCCCCAAATTCACTTAGAACTTCACTTCCCGTTCACTCTGGCAATTGTGCACACTGCCTGCCACTTTGTCACTTGAAGATGGAGCTTCTCTGAGACAGCTTTGAGGAGCTGTGCCTATATGTCAGGAACAACATGGTGGTATTCCAACCTCCTTTACCAGAGGGCACTCAATGGGCATGCAGGAACCTCCCCACCGGGACACTGGTCTCTCACAGAGGACTTCAGGCCACTGCTTTGGTGATAAGGAGCAGGGACAGGTTTGTCATGTTTTCTCATGGAATCTGTGTCCAGCCCAGTCACTATCGCTCATCCATCTGAGACCACCCTGTGCCGAAGAACCAAGTTTTACACCGTAAAAGTAGGCGAGCCCCTTTCCACAACAAGGTCAGGAGCCTGTACAAGAGGCAACAGTGTCCCCAGCCTCAGGGCTTGTGCTGATGCCTGGAGAGCAGGGGCTGAAGGAGAATCTCTCTTGCTGTGCTGGCCTAATGGCACAGCCTGAACACCCTCACTGTCTCCCTGTGGGCTGAAGGACGTTTGCTGGTTGTCAAAGCAACCAACCTGATGTTTAATCCTTGCCTAAAGTTGCTGTTCCATTGCTGGGAAGATACACCACGAACAAGACAACTTACTTAGAGAAGAGCTTACTAGGGCTCACCATTTCAGAGGGTGAGTTCATGACCATCACTGTAGGGGTGTGGCAGCAGGTTGGCATGTGTGATGCTGGAGCAGTAGCTTAGAGCTCATATCTGAGCCGCAAGTGCAAAGGAGAGAGGGAAGAGAGGGGAAGATGGAGGAGAAGGGGGGATAGAGGAGGGAGAGAGAGAGGGAGAAAGAAAAAGAGGCAGAGAGTGAATAAAAGATGAAGAAGGGATGAGGGGAGGGGGAGAGAAAAGAGACCAAGTGGCGTGAACGGCACAGGCTACCTCAAAGCCCATCCCCAGTCCCCGGTGACACACCTCCTAAGCCTTCCCAAGCAGTTCCACCAACTGGGGACCAAGCATTCAAATATTGTGTGTGTAAGCCATTCTCATTCAAACCTCACAATCTTGGTTGTGAACTTGACCTGATCTAGAATCAGGAGATAAGCCTTCAGACACAGACACACACACACACAGACACACACACACACACACACACACACACACACACACACACACTGGATTTTCCTGATCAGGTTTTCTAAAGCAGAAAGAGCCACCCTGTGAACAGCTTTACCTCTTGCTTGCTCTCTACTCATCTTGCTGGCAAGGTCATCTAACCTGCAGCAGCAGCTGCATTCCTTCAGTGAGGTGAAAACCCAGTTCTTCCAGCTTCCAACGAGAAGACAGCAGCTCACCAGAAATCCTCCAGAGTGGGACAGCTGAGGTATCGCCGCCCTCCTGGACTAAGGTGGTTTAAATAGCAACGGCCCCCATAGACTGGTGTTCAAATGCTTGGCCCATATGGAGTGGCACTGTTAGGAGGTGTGGCCTTGTTGGAGGAAGTGTGTTACTGGAGGCAGGCTTTGAGGCCATATATGCCCAAGCTATGCCCAGGGTGTCAGTCAGTCCCCTTTCTGCTGCCTGTGGATTAAGATGTAGAACCCGC
>CM053766.1:108760200-108884192 GCA_028658305.1 Pachyuromys duprasi
AGAAAGAAAGAAAGAAAGAAAGAAAGAAAGAAAGAAAGAAAGAAAGAAAGAAAGAAAGAAAGAGAAAGAGAGAGGGGGAGGGAGGGAGGGAGGAAGGAAGGAAGGAAGGAAGGGAAACTGGCACAGTGTCTCAGATCTGTAATCCCAGTATGTAGGCGATTGAGGAAGGAGAATAAGGAGTTGAAATGCAGTCTGGGTTATACAGAGAATTTGAAGCCAGCCTGAGCTAAGAGAGAGAGGGGAAGAAGGAAGAGGAGAAAGAGAAAAGGGGGAGATGTAAGGGAGGTGAGGAGAGGAGGGGGAGAGGAGAGTAATAAACCAGCGACAGTGAGCTCAGACCAGTTAAGTGACTTGGCCAGGGACACACAGCCCTGGGGAGGAAAGCCACACATGAAGCCTGGCTTGGCCACCTGGCCATCCCCACTCTCAAGGAACCTGGCACACACCCAGTAGGTCCTCACCCAGTGTGGGTTCTCAGTTCCCACTTTCACTCCCAAGGAGCTCTGCTGGGACACCTCAGCTGAGGGAAACCAGAGTTGGCAGTGGAGACTGCTGGGCAGTGTTGTGGCTTGAACGGCTTCCAGAAAGCAGCCCCAGTCTGCAAGCGGGAAAAAAAATCCATGGTCCTCAAACAAATACTGAGAGATGTCTAGCACTGCTGGCCCCATTCAAACCCAAGCAGGTCAGCCCCTCCAGGTGCCCCAACCCAGTTCTTCTATGATAACATTCCCTACCAGGCTAGGAGATGAGCCAGAACAGTGCAGTCTGTCTCGGGGAGGACAATCCCCATGGAAGCTATTAGCCAGAGAAGAGAAAGGAGCAGAGGAATCCCTGCCGCTAGCCAGGTCTCCCCAGCAACCCAGACCCACACCAAGGAACAAATACACCCTCTAGCTGCAAAGGCAATGGGCAAGAGAGAGCCATTGTGGCCAGACTGACCTCTAAGATGCCAAGTCTGCAAGGAACAGCAGGTGACATTATAGTGCCCCACAGTACCTGTGGGGGTTGACTCCTGAGTGTCCTGCAGATAGTCTACCATCTACCAAGTCTACCATCACAAGAGCGCAGTGCCAGCAGAACCTGCACGTGACTCTCCAAACTCCCCTTGAGGTGGACTCAATATGCTGCAGTGTCTGCAGGGAACATGCTCTGTGTGCCATGTACAGTCGCAGCTTTTTAATTTTCTATTTCCAGCCTGCAGCTGGAGAAGCCCACAGTTGTGCCCACAGGCAGAGAAGCCACAGACACGGGTGTGGAGGGCTGGCGTTCTGACCCCTAACTGCAAATGCTAGCGGTCATTCCAGTTCCAGCCATGGGCCGGATAGCAAGCAAATGGCTCTTCATCCTCATGGAAGCTGGAGTGATGTACATCCGGGGCTGAGGCTCAACAGCTAGAGGGTTCGTGGGTGAGTGATGAAGTGGCTGCAGATACTATGGATGGTGAACACCACGTGACCATGGGCGGCAGAGGCATTTACACCATGGCGATGGGCACACACAGGTATCATCAGGCATGCTGGCGTGCAGCTGTTCCCAGAGACATCCTATTTGCCCCCACACGCATGTGTGAGGGGTGCAGCTGCCCAGCACTGAAGCCAGGCGTGCTGGATGGAGTCAACAACCTTATGACCTTTTCTGTCCAGCCCAGTGGTCCTCTGCTTCCCCATCTGCAAAAGCAAAGCTAGGCCAGGCCTGACCCCAAATCGGCTAGGTCACAGGTGACGGTTTCCCTCTGGAAGAGTCTGTGGAGGTGGGGCTCGCTGGGACAGTCCCTTCCAGACGCTGACGGCTGGATCACCTCCTTCCATCCGCTTCTGTGCTCAGTGCCATCTGGGACTCAAATCCCAGCAGATCTGATGCCCTTCTCTGTTGTCCTAGGGTGCCAGGCACACACCGTGATACCAGGAAACACACTCAGGCACAACACTTACACATAAAATAAAACAAATATTAAAAACTTCAAATAAATAATAAATACATTTGCACACAATCTGAATTAGAAACAGAATTTTGGAGCTGATTTTGTCATTGTGAAAAAAATTACAGACATGTCTGAACACTAGGATAGCACAGGGTCTGACTTGTGCAATATGCAGCTGTATTTCTGAATATGGGTGCCATTTTCACACATACACACACACACACACACACACACACACACACACACACACACACACACAGCTGAAAAGAGGCCTAGAGGCCTTGGGAGCCAGGGTGTCCAGTGAGTACTCGGAAGGTGGGAGGCAGAAGGTGAGCCCAACCAGACTTCCCTTAGTGCTCAGAGACACACAGATTCTCCCCCATGCAAGCACAGCACACTGGGGGAAATGACGGGAAAGCCAAGAGCATCCAGACCTGAGAGGAGGTGGCTTGCTGGGGGTGGGGGGTGTCTGTCCTCCGGAAACAGGGCTGAGTGCCCATTCTAGTCACAAACCCTCCCCAGCCTTGCTTTACAAAGTTCCCAGAGGAAAGTGCCGCCCACAGGCAGCCTTGGCACTGGTAAGGAAACACCGCCAGGGCTGTCCCCACAAGCAGATACAGTTGTGAGTTGCCAATCCGAAATAGTAATGCAATCAGAATGGTGGCTCACGCCTGTCACTCTACCGCTCAGGGGACAAAGGCAGGGAGAGTGACAGAGATGTAAGGCCAGGTTGAGCTACACAGTAAGTTTTAGACTAACCAGGACTATACAGTGAGACGCTGTCTCAAAAATAAATAATTGAACAAACAGCAATGCAAACCCAGACTGTGTTCAGGCCCTGGCTTGGTCACACAAACAGGCGGTGTGACCCTGGGAGAGTGGCTTTCCCTTCTGAACATCAGCTGGCCCATCCCGCCCCTTGCTTGCTGCGTGCAGCCCAGAGAAGATGGTCGTGCCTCTCTGATGCTGTCTAGTCACTTCTGTGAATGGAGGCGAGAGGCCAGCTTGTCTGGAACAGGGTGGGAAAGACCTTGCCATTGCTCGGGCCCTCGGGGACACTTCCTATGGCCCCGCCAGAGGGGAAAGGTCCATGCCCACGGTGTTGGCCCCTAGTTGGCTCTGCCAGCCTTACCTGGGCTGCCTTAGCCGGCCCTCTCATCACCACCCCGGGCTCCAGCTGCACAGGTGCCATCGCTCGGCTGCTGCCCGGTCTGTGGCGACACCTGCTGGCCATGCGTGGAAGGGCACACCTTCCACCCGGACTCCTGCTGGGGGAAAAACGCACCTGACTGGGTTCCACATGCCCTGGTATGGGATTGGCCAGGCCCTCTCCTGAGACTCACAGACTTGAGGCCGCGGGTTTGGCTCGGTCTCAGCGTAGCTGACAGTGAAAAGACTCCTCTCTGAGTGAAAAGACTCCAGCAACGTAAGAATCCATGGCTACAGTGCTAGAATGTAGGCGCAAAGGTCCCGGGGGCAGAATGAGGCAGGATAGTTATAAAAAAAACTGAGAAATGGGAGGACAGCGGGACACCTCAGAAGAGATTAGAGAAAAATGCCCTCCCTGATGATTGCTACCTGGAAACTGAGGCAGGGGAAGTGGGGCCTGCTCACGCAACACACACACACAAAACACACACACACACACACACACACACACACACACGGGTGAGGTGGTAAAAGATCTAGAAATTGCCAACCCCATTTAGTGCCAGTTGCCTGCCATTCGTGTCTAAGAATCTCTCATTCAATAAGAACCGTGCCGAGCTCAGGACTGGGTCAGGCAAAGGAGTAGTCCTGAGGGAGCCCTTAGGGGTCTGTGTTCCAAGTGAGGGCACACAGACCAAGCAGCTGCGCCTGCACCAGGCGATGGGGCTGTGACATAGAATAAGGGACAGCAATGAAGGAGTAGGGGCTGGAGGCCAGAGAATCCCAGCCCTGTAGAAGAGAGAAGGATGCACTCAGAGTCAAGGAGAGGGACAAATCTATGTGTCTGGGGCTGGAGATGGCTCAGCGGTTAGGAGCCCCGGCTGCTCTTACAGGGATGAGAGTTCAGTTCCCAGCCCCCGTGTGGGGCAGTTCACAACAGCTGTAACTCCAGCTCTAAGGGATCCGATGCTGGATCACAGAAGGTCCTTCTCCCTGGAGCTTAGACAGATGTCACCCCCTCCAACTGCCCAGGAATACACAGAGGGATGAGTCCCCTAGTGGAGGAAATCTGGAACCAGCAGAGATGAGCAAACACCGTACAGCACAACAAATGGCTGCTTCAGCCTCGACTTGGGGGGGGAGGGGAAGAGGTAAGGTTAGGGAGGAAGGGGGGGAGGGGAAGAGGTCAGGTTAGGGAGGAAGGGGGGGGTGAGACGAGCAGCTGATTAGGGAAGAGAAGGGTAGAATGAGGGATGCAGGAGAGGAGGGGGATGGTGGGAGATGGAAAGGAGGGAAAGAAGGGAGAGAAAACGAGAGAGGGAGAAAGGCGGGGAACAAAGAGGAGCTCATGGAAGGAGGAAATGGTCTCGTGTAGCCCAGGCTAGCCTTCGACTCCAAACTTGTTCTGTAGTAGAGGATGACCTTAACTGTCTGACCCTCCTGAGTCACACAGGCCCTCACCAGTGGGAATGTGACAGTCTCACTGGATTTGCTGTGTGCGGCCTCCTCAGTGAGGGCCACCGGCTGGACTGTGGCAAGCTCAACTCTTGTGAGCCCTGGAGGACCCTTTGAGAAAGGGCTAGATGGACTATTGGAATGGACAGAGTCCAAGGTCACTGAGGAAGTGAAATCTGTGCCTGTTACCCAGCAGAGCAGAGGGAGGGGAGGAAGGAAGCGGAGATCCGAGCTGGCAGCAGGCATCCATACTGCATGTACTTAGGGGGTTGAGGCAGGCAGATCTCTTCTTTGGGGAGAGCTTGGTTCATAGAACGAGTTCCAAGACAGACAGAGAAACCCTGTCTCAGGCCGTGATCCAGAGGTGGGGGCAGGCGGTTCAAGATCAGTCTGTGCATTTTCTTTCCCATTTACCATTCAGATAAAATAGATGTGCCGTGTCAAAGATGTCCAGGGAATGAGAAGACGCAAAACAGACCAGGAGAAAACATCTGAAAATGACAACGGAATGTTATCAAAACACACCGAGCTCACCTCACGCTCAGAGCTGCAGTTTGAATGTGAAAACCCCCTTGTGCTTGTGCATTTGGACACCAGGTCCCAGCGGGCTGAGCTGTTTGGCGAGTGTGGAAGCTTTGTGGACATGGCGCCTCTTTGGTGGAAGCAGCTCAGGACGGACAGGCCTCGAAAGTTCTATCCACTCAGCTTCCTGTCTAAGCTCTCCATGCCCCAGGCACACAGGAGCCACGTCATCCAGTAGTCCCAGGCTCCCACCAACAAAGGTGGACCGACTCCACTTACCTTCCTCAGCATGAGCTACTGAATCCTCAGAAACCAGGAACCAAAGTACACCCCACCCACCCCGAGCACGAATGTGCATGCTCACTAGGTATTTGTTGTTGTTTTTTCAAGGTAGTCAACTGCCTGATTTTAAAAATGAGCCAAAGACATTAATAGAAACATCACCAATGAAAACACTCAGACCAGAGAGGCTTATGAAGATGCCTCGTGCCTTATGTTACCAGGGAAATATGCAAATTACTGAGGGACTGATACACACCTGGCATGGTTGTGGACCCACAGGCACACTTGTTCGTTGCTGGTGGATTCAAATTGGCACAGTCTCTTTGGGAGAAACCTGGGTGGTTCCTCCAAAGCTAATTTAAGCCCTCCCCTCCCCCTACAGTCTAGCACCTGCTACACCCGGTATTTGAGCAAACAGATTAAACCCTTCCCAGGACTCAGCTTGGTTAGTTGAGGCTTGCCTGGCATGCTCAAAACCCCATGGTCTATCCTCAGCACTGCCTTAGTCACACGTGGTGATTCATGCCTGTGATCCTAGCACTGAAGAGGGTGAGAAGTTCAAGGTCACCCTTGCCCAGATAAATATATATTTAAACTTATGCTTGGGGTGGGCACATGCTTTGGCACTCATGTGGGGACCAGAGGGCACTTTTGGAACTTAGTTCTTTCCGTCTTCCATATGGAGATCAAATTCACATGGCTAAGCCTGGAAGCAGTCACCCGTTCCCTGAGCCACCTCACCAGCCCACAGATATAGAGAAACCAATACTTCTGCCAACGGCGGGCTTCAGGGTCAACTTAATGGGATCTGGAAACTCACAGAGATAGAGCTCTGGCCACAGCCATGAGGAGTGGGGTTAGATCGGGTAAACTGAGGAAGGAGCATCCAGCCTACCGGTGGGCAGCACTGTCCCTCGGGATGGGGTCCTAGACCGAGTACAAAAGAAAAAGGGAAGCTGGGCACAGGCGTCCACCTCGCTGCCTCCTGACTGTGAGTGCGGAGTGACCAGCTGCTTCACATTCCTGTCACCATGACTTCCTCATGAGGTGCTGTGCCCTCAAACTGTGAGCTAACATAAACCCTTCCCAGGACGGGAAGGCATGGTGCGGGTGTGTCAGGAAGGGCTCATTACTTATGCAGGACTGCCGCTCTGGCCCAGCTGCTAACATTGGCAGAGGCTGTGTGTGAAGACAGAGTGGTGTTGACGGGGAAACCTTTTTCTTATGAACCTTAAAATTCTGTTTAAAAAAAAAAAAAAACTTCCAAAACCACACAAAAACAGGTGGTGGCTGACACGCACGCATGTACGCACGAAAGGCCCCATTGCACGCGAGTTCTGACAGCCTCATGCGCACACTGGGCTCCAGGGGTCAGTCTCTTGATTATCAGAGCGTCCTAGTACTGATGGGCAGAAAACTCTCAGCCCTGACACCCATCAGCCTGTCCCCAAAGCAGACTGAGAGCCCACGGGGGACAGGCTCCAAAGCGTGACCTTTGCCCAACTCCTCGTCTCTGTTCACTGTTGGCCGCTTGGCTCATGGAAGCCAATGCTACCCATCTGCCTGTTCGATGGGTTCCAGCAGAGTCTGGGGCCTGGGTCACACCCGCTCACATTAGATCCACCCAGCTGCCCAGAAGGGCAAAGAACTTGGAAGTGGGGAGTCCAGGAGAGAAAACTGCCAGGCAGCCATGTTCCCAGAATCCTCTGCTCTCATCCCTCACCAGGCAGCGCCTTGGTAACCGGTGAGGCTTACTTGGCAGCCCCGGGGCTGTGATCATATTTTCCGAATCCTGAGAAGGCTGCACCGCCTCTAATTGTGGCTTCTCGGCATGTCCATTAGATCTCGGCTGTTAATTATCTGTCCCCATCTTCCCCCTTTCTTCATTACTTTTTTGTGTGTTTCAGCTCTCAATTACGGAGAGAGGCATGTTAAAATATCCCCCTGTAATTGTGGGTTTGGGCATGTGTTAAGTGCATACAAGTTTAAAATTATCCTAGCTCCCTTGTGAATTGAATCTTCTAACATTGCGGTATGCGCCTCTGTATTTCTAAAAGTACCATTTGCCTTAAAGTCTGCCCCTCCATAATAATAGAGTCATCTGCACTTATGTCTAGTGTTTGCCTGGTGTGTGTGTGTGTGTGTGTGTGTTTGTGTGTGTGTAATGTGGTTGCATTGTCACATGGGTTCATAGTCACTTATTTCACTGAGGGTGGATGTACATCTCAAGCCTGAGATTCAGCTCTTCCTTTAATTACAAACAAAAACAAAAACTCTGCCTAGGGTCTCTGACCAATTATCTCTCCCATTCCTGATAAAATGCCTACTATGTGCCTGCCATCCCTCACAAAAGCTCTCTTAGACTTTCTGCATGTCTGCTGTCTCCGTGGGTAGCATTCTGGGATTTTTCTCCCATTTGTCTTGTAGTTCAACACCTCCGGCTGTCTTGTTCTCTTCAAAGTCACAGCTGTTACCATATCTACGGCTGAATCTCGTTTTATGTACATATGTTCTATTACATTTACTGTGTGGTGGGGGGGGGAGGAAGGTACAGATGCCATGACACCCGTGTGGAGGTCAGAGGACACCCTCCAGGAACTGGCTTTCTTCTTCTGCCTTGTAGGCCCCAGGAATCAAACTGAGGTAAAAAAAAAAATGTGACCAAACGCAGCAGAGGAGCTCGTGGGCAGGTGTGGGAGTGGGGGAGGGAATGGGAGGTTAGTAGCCAAAGGGGAACATCTTGCAGCTTTAAACACTACCCAGTTTGTGTCTGGTTATCATATCCACGCAAGTAAGACTAGTCAGGGGAGCTGCCTGCTGGCCAATGCTTTTTCATCCAGTGGCTTGGTCACATCTCCTTTTTGGTACCTAGTTACGAGGCATTTCTTTTGTTCTAACCACCTGGACTCCTAAGGAGAGCTGATCACCTACTCAGAGAGCATTACAGCTCCTCAATTTAAATAGGATAATTGGAAATTAACCAGGACCCGCCTCCTGGACGCATGGACCCATCGTAATGACTGATGGCATGGATGAGGTAAGTCCACCAGTGCATCCCAGGTTTAGCATCAGATTGTTCCTCCTGCTGGCCTTGCAAAGGTGATCCCTGATGAGCTGCCAGATTTCGATCCCTTCATCTTGCTAGAACATTCCTTTGGTTTTTCTTGGGCACAGCAACTGTTAGGATCTTGACTTTTATCATTCTTTCAGTCTGGTGTTGAGCACCGCAGCAAACTGCACTCGAACATCTAAGAAATAAAAAAGATGGAGATGTGAGGAGTAGAGGAAGCACTGAGTGAGTGATGTCCTGAGTGAATGTGCGCTGTTGACAAGGGCACAGCCATGCCAAGGATGCCATCGCTTCAGACCAATGGGAAAACAGCACAGTCCCCCCCTCCCCCCCGTGGGGCTCCAAGGGATGGTGAAGGCTTCCTGTGGCCCACATGGGCATGCTGACAGCATGTGCAGAAAATGTCCACCACTGCTTTCTCTCCTCTGTTTACAGACTGGAGACCGATATCCCCTACAAGGACTGCTCCTACCTAGAATAGCTAAACCTGCCTCCTCAGTCAACTGTATGCAATAACCCCACCTCCTCATTCAGCTGTAAATAATAGTAATAACCCGCCCTCCTCGTTCAGCTCTTTGTAATTACCCCACCTTGTGTTCAGCGGTATGTAATGACTCCGCCTCCTTGTTCAGCAGTATACAATAGCCCCGCCTCCCTGTTCAGCTGTATGTAATAACCCCGCCTCCCCATTCAACTCCATACAATAAGCACACAGCACTCCCTGGTCAATGTTCCATTTTCTCCATCAGAGAACCCAGGCCATTCGAGCCTACCTTTTTCTCTGTGCGTCTCTTCTTTATCCCCTCCTCACCCATCCCTGGAGCCACAACTGTAGGACTCCATTACAAAAAAAAACTGTGAGGGGACGAGGTGGGGCTTTCAAGTGAGTGCCGGGGGCTCTGTCCGTAAGAATGGATCGATCCACTCATGTAATCAATATATCCATGGATTGGTATCTGGAGAGTGGGGCTGTTGCAATGGCCAGCTCGTTTCTTAACTGCACCCCCTCTTTCACCAGGCAAGGCCATCAGCAGAAGCAACTTTGAGACCTTGACCAGAGCAGTGACATTGTCATTGTCTCCCTGGTGTCACATGTGCTGCTGAAGGCAGAGAGCAGACCACAGGTGCAGACAACTGGAATAATGACTGAGGTGCGGAAAGAATGCTCAGGGGCTGGCTGGTGGTCACGTGGCAGGGCCAGTCATGTGCTGAGCAACCAGCCATTTACAATACTTGTTGAGGGGAGCCCACATCCCAACAGGGAAAGAGGCAGCTTGCTACATTTTTATTTATTTATCTTGGGTGGGTAGCTGCATGTCACGGCACACACATGGAAGACGGGACAACTTGCAGTAGTCTTTGATCCTTCTGCCATGTGGCTCCCAGGGATGGAACTCGGGTCGTCAGGTTTGGCAGCAAGGATTTCATCCACTGAGCCATCTCACCAGCCTAGAAGTGGGCCATTCTGACTTGGGTGCCCACAAGGTTTTAGACATCAATATAGAAACACTGCTTTACTGTTTGCAGAATGTTCTTACTCTCACAGCAGACTAACAGGTCCACCTGGGCTGTGGCTGCAGAGACACACAGCAGTGAACATTGCTACTATGTCCAGCTCATCTCCCTAAGAGCACCCACAGTCCAGGTGCACACATGCTGTCTGTGCCCGATGCAGCGCTGTGCTCCCTCGGTTGCACACCCGCTGGCTGTGACTGACTTCTGAGGCAGTATGGGGAGGTCTTTGCAGGCAGAAACGAAGCTAGTTATGAGTCCCCAGAGGGCAAGTGCCACACCTGCAGAAAGGGCTCACATGACAAGAGCAATAAATGCATGAATAATAGTACCAGCAAAGTGCCAACTATAGCATGAAAGGCTGAGCTAGATTTCAATTTCAGTTAGACCGTACTTTTTAACAGAAGTGTATCTAAAAGTGAGGCAGGAGATGTACTTACACAAAACCCACTTACTATCTGAAATTCAAAATCCCAGGTATTTGTTCTGTGTATTTGTTCCTTGTGTCTGGTAACCTGGGGAAGATAGATGCTTCTATGGCAATTGACAGGAAGGTGTGAGGAGACAGAGGCAGACAACAGCTCGGACCATGGCTTGCTGAGGGCATGGGCCAGAAAGGTGGGTTCTTGTGTGTGGTCCTGAAATGTCTAAGCCAGGAAACTGGGATGAAGGTCAGCACCACTGTTGCTGAGCTCATAAAGGGACAGCTAGGAAGGACAATGTGAAAGCGAGTAAGCCAAGGGCAGGGGATGGATCGAGAGACTTGGGCAGAGAGAAAGAGAAAAAATATGGGAAGAAGGGAGGAGGGTGTACCCACCACACGCAGGCACACACTAACTACAGTCCAAAAAAATCATTACAATGGTAAACCGCATATGCTGTGTGCTTTTACCAGAAGAAAAAGTGAGTATTCGGAAACTGGGGAGATGGCTTGGGCAGGAAGGTGCCTACCATGCAAGCATGAGGACCCCGATTGTATGCATGTGGTTGCACCTGCATAATCCCAAAATTGGGGAGGCAAAGACAAGCAGAATTCTAATTCTGTCAGCCAGCCAGCCTAGCTTATTTGGTGAGCTCCAGGCCCAAATGAGAGACCCTTGTCTCCTAATACAGGGTAGATGACCACCTAGGATGACATCTGAGGTTGACCTTTGACCCATGTGTACAGACACATACACACATACAACTGAATTTTTAAAGTGTGCTCATTTTTAATGTAGAGTTCCTTGTGCTTTGACAAGTACAACCCAGTGCCAACCAAACAGAATTGTCTCTGTATCCCCTCATGCTCACTTGCAGTGTACACACTTTTAACAGTCTCTGAATTACACTTCAATCAAACAGAAGGGCTAGCCTTCATGCCTTGTTGGGCCCAAGCCTATAATCTATCTCTATGACCAAGCACTGTTTCACACTAGGGGTCCCTTCCCACCCCTTGCCTGAGCACAGGCCTTTTCCACGGCAGGTGGCGGTAGGTAGCAGGTCACCATGGGAAGGATTTTTGTTTCTGCTTCCTCAATTCTAAGCAGACTACCAGGTGTGGAAATAGCAGTAGAAAGCTTCCGTTCCTCACCACACATCCATCCACCCTCACCCTCCACCCAGCCAGCCTATTCACTAAGTCTACTGCAGGCTAGAGCTCTACCAAGCCAGCTTGCTCTTCAAGGCCACCCATGCGGGAGTCTGTCCCCTTGCCCATCCAAGCTAGGCCTCCTCTGGTGACCTCCTACCCCTCCCACAATGTCCCTCCACTCTCAGGACCTACCTTCCTTCTTTCCTTTTTTCTTTCCTTTTCCTTTCCTTTTTCCTTTCCTTCCTTCCTTCCTTCCTTTTTTCCTTCTTTAAAAAATTTTATTATTTCTTAGAATTTATTCACTTTGTTTTCAGGCTGTAGCCCCCTCCTTCATCTCCTCCCAGCCCTCCCTCCTTTTCTCCCCCTATGCCCCTCCCCTAGTCCACTGATAGGGGAGGTCCTCCTCCCCTACTATCTGACTCTAGCCTATCAGGTCTCATCAGGACTGGCTGCATGCATGAACAGGACCTAGAACCCCTGTTCAGATGTAGCCCATAGGCAGCTTAGTCTCCATGTAGATCCCCTAGGGAGTAAGAGGAGCAGGGGCTGTCTCTGACATGGACTCAGTGGCTGGCTCTTTGATAATCTCTCAATAGGGGGAAGAGGGGACAGCCTTGCCAGGCCACAGAGGACCTGCTTTCTAACACCCAGCCTTTGACCATGAAGATTCGGCAGTGAAGGCTGCCATCTGGTGGACAGTCTGGGACAGCGCCTGCTTTTCCCTGGCAGATGCTTTTCAATTCAAAGTATCAGGGAAGAAAAATCAGAAAATGCCATCTTACCAACGGGTCAAGGTGACCATCACCCAAGACAACTCAGAAACATCACCCCACCATGTGACATCGTGGAAACAGTCACGCCACTTTTGTACTAGTTTTGCCCGGAAATGCAATTTAATCATGAGAAAATGTCAGGCGAATGACTGAGGTCACAAAACAACCATAAGACTGAGAAACGGCACTGACCAGAGGGGGCAGTGTGGGTCACAAGGGTTCTGAATTGGACCCTGGGACATACAAAGGACCTGCAGGGAAAGCCACTGGCAAAGGATGAGTGGGCTGCTCCCAGCTGATGCGTGTGGTTAACACCGGGGAAGGGTGAAAACACATTGTCTGTGTGGCTTTTCTATAAACCGAGAATTATTTCAAAAGAAATAAGCTTTCAAAAGAAATACTTGTGATCTCTCTCCTACTGTCATCACTGCTGGGAACATGGTCCCCGCCCTTAGGGGTCTGTGTTCCAGGTGAGGGAACACAGACCAAGCAGCTGCGCCTGCACCAGGCGATGGGGCTGTGACACAGAATAAGGGACAGCAATGAAGGAGTAGGGGCTGGAGGCCAGAGAATCCCAGCTCTTACGGGGATTACAGTTCAGTTCCCTGCCCCCTTGTGTGGCAGTTCACAACAGCTGTAACTCCAGCTCCAAGGGATCCGATGTCTCTGGCCTTCCTGGCCACCTTCACACTCTCAAATCAATGTAATTAAAAATAAGAAACAGGTATTTATTTTAAAACTTGACATTTGTAGGTAGCCAGCATGATGGAAAGCTGGACTAACCGACAGCTTAGGAAAGGCGTTGGTTACTCCTGCCCTGTGCTTTGATTCTTTTCTTTTTTCTGATGACCCTGCCTTCTCCTCTTCACAGGCAAGAGGGTGCACAACTCTGGTAGTTGGTGCTAGGATGGGGCAGTGGCCACTTGTAAAGGATCAGACAGAAGGGTGCCTCCCAGTCTTGGCCTAGTCCAAGACCCTCAGAGAACTGTCTAGATACAAATGCAAGATGGAGTTGGCTGGTTGCTGGACACAAGAAGGGCGGATCCAAGGGGCTCAGTGGACTGTCCCCTCCATCCAGTCAGAAACGTGACAGCCACTCTACATGGTGGCAGCAGACACATCTGGAATGCTTTGTGTGGGTGCAGGAGCCAAACACACAGACCCCCCAAGGAGGACAGACAAGAGCGGAAGCTAACCACATCCAGAATACAACTGACGGAGTCTTCATCCAAGGGACCCTGACTCCATGGGTTTGGGTCAAGGGGCAACAAGGAATTTGAAGCCATTGCAAACTCAGGAGTGAAGCTCCAGGAGGGTCCCCTGATGCCATCCGGGAGCCCTGCTATCTGAAGGTTACGAAGGCCTTGCTATGGTGGGTTTATTGAAAGCTGAGGCTATCACCATAGCAAGGAGAGAGGCCAGGAGATGGCAGCCGCTGGGCTTGGCATTAAAGTCTTGAGCACATGTCCTCCTCCAGGTCTAGCCTGCTCCCATCCCAGGCAGATCAACAATGTGAAAGATCAAGCCTTTATCTTCTTTCCAAAACCTGCCAGTCCCACAGAAATGATTGCTGGTCAGTGACCTCGAACTCCAAGGTACAGAAATGAAGTTGCAAGTTCCTTGCAGAGATTACACAGTCATACTAGAGTCCTGGGCTCTGAACCTTGAGGGTGCAGGCATAGCCAGGAGGATCCAGGTCTGACAGAGACAAGATGTCGGCATGGTCACATTCAGAGGAGCCAAGAGTAGAAGCAGAAGTGTCGCTCATTGTGCTTGTCACCTGCTTCCTACTTCCCGAAGCCTCTCACTATCCCTGGGGACAGGAACCTACGACCCAGAAGCTTCTCTTGGCAGTAAAAGCTGAGGATGTGACCGGTCACCCGAGCTGTAGTATCTGCAGGTGCGTCCTCACACTGGGGTGGAGCAGAGGACCTAACAGGGTCTTTCCACCCAACCTCCTTGCAGCACAATCTCCTCGTGCCGTGGATCATTCGCCATCCTCGGTTCTCACCCCTTCTGCACCAAGGGTGCTGCCCTCTTCTGCTCAGAGTACTCTTGGGCTTCTTCTTTCACATGACAATGGAGGCATCAGCCAAAGCTCTGGCCCTCTTCTCTCCTAGTCTTTCCTTCCTCATGGTTACCTACTCCCTAACTTGCTCTGCTCAAGACCTTAAGGTGCACCAAAGAGCCAGCCCATCCAGATTCTTGTGCCCCTCTTTGTCCACCTTCTAGCTGTGGTCCCTCCTGCTTCAGAGCTTAGCCTCTGTCTGCCTTGTCCTCTGAGGCCTTTGTCTGTTGGCACCAACATTTCCATCTCTCCCCTGTAGCAGCAATCTGCCCCGCTGGAGCGGCAGGGCACAAGGAAGCGCATACATCCAACACCTGTGCCCCACACCTGCCATCTCCATGCTGTTGGTGCCATCACAGTGGCCCTCAGGCTTGCCCCTGCCCTGCCTATACTGGGGAAGGGCTTCTGCGGCTGTCTCCTCTTAACACTTGTCTCCCAGAGCCACATAATCGGTAAGGTTGGCCCTTGCTTACAAGGATTGCTGCATTCTTCAGCCCCATCCCTCCACCTTACTGGCAATCTGAACTGCACGATGGTAGTCCCTTCTGGCCTTCCACATGCTGTGCTTCTGACCTGAAACAGACCCTGCACCCCCGCTTGACAGCTGCTTTCTACGGGTTCTGAAGATAATTTGAAAAACCTCACAACTTCACATCAACAGAAGGCTTTTCCAAACGTGCACCCATCACATCTGATCTGTTATGGTGTGCTTAGGCCAGGTTGGGCCTGCATAATGTCCTCACCTACTAACCTCACAAGACTGAAGCTGGCATCAGGCTCAGGGATGTGGTCCTTCCTGTGACAGCCCAGAGCCTCGCTGGAGATCTGATGACCTTCACAATGTAGAATCAGTGGTCTGCATTCTCAAGACCAGATTTCCAGGGTGAGGACAAGGTCTGAAGAGAAGGTGGGCTCAGAGCTTTGTCTGGACTGGCCATGGCACACTGGGTGAGGTTTCTGGTAGGCAGCCTCAGTAGAGACTGAAACTGCAGACCTAGGAGTCCTGGGGAGGATGCAGGTCTGCAGTCCCAGTGTGAAGATAACCCCTGTTCACATGGCCATGGAGACTGCATGTGGCAGTGTCCCTGTATTGCCTGCCTGAAGAGTGATAGCAGAAGTTTCTCAAGCTGTGAGTCACCTGTAGGGGCAGGGAGTTGGGGGAGGCATTTACTGCAGATCTGCAAGCCACACCCACTGCCTGGATACAAGGCTGGGGTCTCTGTGACCTCTGTGGTCAACCCCAGGAGATCAAGGACAGAGACTTTGCCAGGGGCAGCGATGACCCATCGATGAGAAGAAAGCTCCCGAATTGGTGGGAAGGGCTGAGCATGGGAAGTGTGGCCCCACGACTGAGCAAGCAGGTAGAGCCAGGTAGGTCCACCACCCAGTTAAGACTGCTGACTGCAGCCCATGCTGGTTCCCTGCCTTGAAGGTGGAGTCAGAATAGAAGCTGGCACCTTGAGGAACATTTCTCCTATGCATATGACATGGGTGAGATGAACAGAAGGCTACTGACAGGATCAAGTCTCCATGTGACACTCTGCCTTTGTTGGGGGTGGTGGCCAAGCCCTCACTAGCATACTCCTAGCAGCATTTGAGTTCCACCCATTGACTCCCAGCATTGGGGAACCAAGCTGGGACAGGCGGAGGAACAGGCTGTGTGTCCCAGTGGCCGCACAGGAAGGGAAGCAGCTCGCACTCATACTGATAGAAACTGCTAGAGAGAACCACACACGCGTGGTCAAAATGATCCTGTTCAGCAGAAGCTCTAAGAATTGAAAGGCATCAACCTGCACCCGACACAGAACCCAGGGGAGGCTGCACGAGGCGGTCAGGGCAAAGAATTGGGTTCTAAGTCAAGGCGGGGAGGGCCGACAGCTGCCAAGGCGTTCTGCAGAACAAAGGGCCCTTGTGTAGTCATAACGGACACATCATTAAACCTGCACGCACCAATAAGCAAGTGCAAAGAGAAGGCGGCGCAGATGCAGAGCAGCAGTGAGAGCCGCCCTCCCGCCATCAGCTGCCCAAGAGCTGCAGGCCTTCGGGCGGCCCTCCACCGGCCACTCTGGCCCAGAGTGGGTACTGAGCCTTTTGAAAAGGGCATGCAACTGGGACCACTTAACTACAAGTTAAATGAAAGGCAAGTGGTATAGCATGTGTGCCATCCGCCTCTACCACGCCCACCCTGACCCAAATCAGAGTCCAAACCTAAGAGCCCTGTGAGGACAGAGTCCTTTGAAAGCTCACTGCCGGGCTTTACACTCTGTTAAGGCAGAAGAATCTGGCTTCACTGGGTAAAATAAAAACATAGTGTTAAATGAATGTCACCTATTTTTCTTCACTTCTTAAAGGTGGCTACTAGAAACCATAAAGTCATACGGGGCACACATCACATCTTCACTGATGACAGAGCAAGCCTTTGAGAGGACGCCGGTAGAAGTCCAGAGGGTGGTGACAGAATGTTCCAGTGACAGGCTTTATGTTTAAACCCAAAGACAACTTTCCTTAACAAGGAATAAGAAAGAATCAAGATCAACTTAAACACGGGTCTAATTTTCACCTTTTGCTTTCAACACCTCAGGGAATCCGACACAAAGATGAGAGGAAGGTCCTCTTGGAAAACTCAGAGTACTGAATTTAGTCTGAAGAGGGCTCCCCTCTCTGAAGCCTCAAGCTACAAATGCCTGTACATCAAACGTGACAATAAATTAAACAGGCAATTAAGATTCAAGACACAAGAGACAAAACTCCTAATGATGGAACTGGGGGGAGGGGAAGCGTGACAGATGCCAAGACACAGAAAAGTCATGTGTTTTAGCATGCGGCTATGTGGAAAAGCTAAAGAGTAACAGTGACTGCTAGAAAAAGGCAGTGATGAAAGATTAGGTGCATGTGCGTGTCTTCTCCATCCCAGGGTACAGGCTCAAAATTGAGGGTGCCAACAACTGCACAGAAAGACTCTAGACACACACACACACACACACACCCTAGGGCAAACTGACACCACCCCCTCCTTAAATTCTAAGAAAAACTGACAAACAGAAAACACAAAATGAAACAAACTAAAATTCTCTCCCTTTCTCAACCTCCTCCTCCAGAAGTGCCACGAGCTGATGGATTATCTGGTAATTATCTAAGTTTTGAGGTGGTCTATGTTGCTCCCAATGTTCAAGTATTTTGGGGCACCTAGTCTCAGCTTAGTCCTGGTCCAAGGAAAAGGTATCCTCTCCTCTGTCATAAATGGCTGGACAGTCACAAGTTGATGCTGCAGGCTCTACACCTGGTGAGGCAGGACTTTCTTAGCTTGGCAGGGATCCATGAAGTAGCAGGCCAGATATAGCATGCCTGTCTCAACCATGCAGGACATCACCTTCTCCATGCTGCCTGTCTCAACCATGTGGATACCACCTCCACAGTCAGGGCTTGCATGGAGAGGAGCCCTGGGTGAACAAATCCAGAGGAGCTGACTTCAGAATAAAGAAACAATAGTTGCTATTTTACTTGTCAGCTTGTTACCATGACTTTCCCTGGTGGCCAGAGGGGTCCTCCTGCATGCTTCTAGTCTTAGCCTGGGTTGGCAGACTGTTCCTGAGTATCATCTGGCTTCCTGGAGTAGCTAGACCAAAACAAACCTGATGAACGGCAGGACCATGAGGGCATAAAGGGTGGTGGCCAATGAACAGAGAAAGCCCTTGGCCACCTCAGGTAACCTTAGCTAACCACAAAGGGATCCAGAGTGCCTTTCCTACTTTCCTTTTATTTAAGAATGATGCAAGACCATTGCAAGTGTCAGCGTCTGCGATTCCCGTTACCTAATAACCACAGGTGTCTATATCTGGGATCCAATCACGGAGTGATGTGCAACTCATCAGCCTAATTCCATTCAGAGAGAAAGCACATAGCCCTCTTCAGCACTCCAAGATACTAGCGTATTCTTCATTGGCCTGTCTGACTTGCTTCATTAGAGTTGTTGCAGCCAGAAGCTGAGTCAAAAAACAAAACAAAACTTTAAACTTGAGGATTTTAAGCAAAGTGAAGTGAGACTGGTTAACCTGGCTAGGAGGAGAGCTGGGGGTCCAGAACACAGTTCGCATTCTTTTAACTACCTGGGGCCATAGGCTTCCCTTAGTGCCTGTCTTTAGTTACTCAAAATAGTAACTATTAGTGACTTTCTGTACAGTAGATGTAATTGACTCTTCTAACACGTGGTAACGCATGAGAAGCGCACCTTGGCAGGACTCCGGCTTGAGGAGAGTCAAACTACTATTCATGGTTACCAGTGTCATGGCCACAGCAGACTGAGTTCAGTATGTGGCTTCTGCCTCAGTAGCTGGTCTTCCAATTCATCTGCTTTTCAATCCTTTCATCGATGAAGAACAGTTTCCAAAGGGGTCTTACTCTTCCATACCAGTCGGTAAGAAATCCTTTGCCTGGTGATGTTCCAAGGCAGGGACATAAAACCACGCAAATTACACAGGTGACATGGAAGGGCTGGTGGGAAGGCAAACCTAGATGGCTGGACCAAGCGCTGCTTGTCAAGATGACTCAATGCGTTCAACAAGCCCTTCTGCCACCTCAGACTGAACCACAAGACAGAGGAAGTCCCACTTCTCATAGGGATGAGGTCAGCAGTGATTGGAGTAGGTAAATCACAACTGGATATGTGAGCTGAGGAAAGTACACAGGAAGACTGTCAAAACCCACTCAGTTCGTTCTGATTAGTGCCAGAGCATGGAGATCGTTTGTGCTGGCTAGTACTGGGAACTGAACCACAAACATAAATGGAAGTGATAGCTCTAACCAAAACTCTGGCCTTGATTTCCTCTCCCTTTCAGGGCACACAGCTTTCTGGTTTACAAAGCACTTCTCATGGGACTCCCCTAGCCCTTCACTGCAAATGAAGTGAGGTGGGAGGGGTCTGTGGAGTCATCCCAGGAAATTGCTCTCTAAATCCAGAGACGGTTACACTGAGTGGAGTCTGAAGCTGATGGAGGACAATGAAAAGCAAGTCCCTTCAAATTACTCTAATTTTTACTGTAAGAGTTGCCGAGTCCTGGGGTTCACCCATTTTGAGTAAAATTTCAAATGGGGTAGGGTGATGAACCCAGGACTCTTCTAGACTGAGTGGGAAAAGAATCACATCTGATGGTGTGTGCTTAGCAGGACTCGCTTGCATTTGGCATGACAAATGGCAAGCTACTGTCACTGGCTCGTGCGTCAGGAGAGCAAAAGGGAGAATGTAAACAGAGTTGTAACTTGTCCTAGGTCTTGCAAGTCTCTCAGTACAAGACACCATCAGATCTGACCTACTCAAGACAGCTAAGGACCTAAACACGAGAGCACCTTTGTAGGCCTCTGTGGTGGTGGTGTCTGAAACCTGACCTGGGAACGATGACACAACAGGGAGCAGCCACTGGGGTGGCAGTTAATACAATCCCATGTGCACTTTACAGGCCAGCACTGGTTGGTCTGTGACACACACCAGAACAGTGTGATCTTAGGACAGAAACGACAGGATAGGAGGGGAAAAAGCCACTCAAGGTTTCAGTAATTCAATAATTTATTCCTCTAAAAAAGTGTGTAAAAGTATATAGCTCTCATCCACAAGGTATATATGAATGACATTTAAAATGGAGGCCTTTATCATTGTTTCTTTTTATCAAAGTCTTTAGTGTACTGAACCAGCGCTGTGCTGTAGTTCTTAAATGAGCGTCACATATTTTTTCTTTCCAATTGTTTGCTATATATAAAAGAAGCTCACTGCAAAATGCTTGAAGAAAAAAAGGAAACAAACAAAAAATCAGAACTTCCCAGAAATGTACAGCTTTTACATTTTAAAAAATGCTCTGAAATATACATACAGGCATGCCGGACAAGCCCTCCCTGCGCCCCTCCCACTTCCCCTTTTCAAACTATGGTAGGAGTTCTGATTTCTGCAGAATTTTCAAAATTAAAAATAAAAAAAAATAAAATAACTTCTCACTCTGTAGCAAATCCAGGGCTTGTACATTTCAGATTAATTCTGTAAAAAACTCACAAGTAAAATAATGCATATTTAAGGGAAATATACAGACTTTTTCACACAGAAGTACATAATAAGATTTTTTAAAATCTATTGCCATTCATTTATTTTTGCACAAAACATATAAATATGTCACCAGCTTTTCTTAACTTAAAAAACTTAAATAAAAGACACCAGATGAAAACTACCCTTTGCTGCCTTCTTTTAAAACTTTTTATAGCTTTTTTCTATTTTTTGTTTTTTTTTTCCTTTTTTCTTTTTCTGTGTAGAGTTGCGTTTCTAGGGAAGAAAAGCCCCTGCAGTAAAAACAGCCCATTTAAAAAAAGAGAGAGCGAGCAAGAGAAAGAAAGAAAGAGAGAGAGATTCAAAGTTCTGATGAGTGCTGAGAAAAAGCAATCCCAAGTAGTAAAAGATTACAAATATCTACTTTACAGCCCGTCCCCACCGAGGTGACTTTATACAAGTTTACATCTCCATCATCTTACGTTCTTCAAAAGGCCTTGAGGATTTCCTCTCTGATAAGAAAAAATAGCACTGCGATATTTTAAGTCAATTTTACACTGTACACTTTAGATACAAATGGTTTGATATATCAGATTTTTTTAAGCTATACATTGGAAAGGCATCCCCCCCCCCCCGATGGTGGGACAGAGAAGAATCACCCATTTACAAGTTATTTCTCTGCTTTCACATTCCCACCACATTATTTAATATAATGTTTTAAACGTTAGATTATCTCAAGAAAAATACTTTTACAAAATCATATCAATTATTACATATTTTTCCTTTTCTTTGTTAACAACCAGGACATGAAAGTCTCTTGGAAGAACTTAGTTTGCAGGGCTCTCCCACGAAAGCCGGCTCAGCGCCAGGCCTGTCAGGAGGCTCTGGGAAGCCGGTCCACAGCCACCACCCACAGACAGAAGCATACGACATACGGGCTAGAGACAGGGTTCCAAAGTCAACCCTAAGGTCTGGGAGAGGGAGTCAAAAATACTTCAGTCAGCTGTTAATGCTTAAAAAGGCATTTTTTTAAAAGTCCCACATAGAGGGTCAGCTTCAAGTACTGGTTTAGCGGTTGATTTGTACTATTTCTTTGAAACAAGATTCCTATGGTCCAGAAAAAATTCACCGTGTTTGTTGTAACTGGTTTAGTGAGCAAACACTTTGGATGATATGCACATGAGTCCCTTTTGATCTAATGAAAGGAGAGACCTGGCTTTCTTTAAGAATTCTCTTAAAAAAAAAAAAAAGGTACTTCCATGTGACTGTACAGAGAAGTGATTAAGGTCCTGGCATCCAGCTCAGGGCCGAATCTGACTGTCTTCGTGTACAAGTGTAATCCAACGAGATGCAGACCAGCAGCACAGCAGAACACCTCAAACTCAGGCTGTTATAAAACTCTAGTGCTGGGTGGTACTTTTCAGGTACGATCTCTCCAGTTTGTTCTCATTCCTTTTCTGGCTTCTAGGACAGAGGTATGTACTCAGAGAATCCTGTGGTGGGTCTCAGTGGGTTTCAACTACTGTACCTGGTCCTCAAGATTAGAAAAAAGAAAGTCGAAAAAAAAAAAAAAAACCTAACAACAAAATTAAAAATAAATAAAATGCAGCTGTCTCCAGACCGCCTGCTTACACAGGTGTCAACCAAAGATCTCCTGATAGGCTGGGGAAGCGGAGACCCCACACTAACTCCTGTACTAGAGCTGGCTCTTAGTTGTGACATGTCCCAGGTTACAAAGTCCGGGTAACCCACAGGTATCCACCATTGGCTAGAGGATTGCATCCAGAGGGCTGGATAGCCTGGTACTGAAGAGAGGCTGAGAGCAGGCTCTTGTGCAAAAGGACAGTGTCTCTTCTCTTCTCCTCCTTAAGCCACCAACAGCTGCCACTTCCTGGGTACTGCGGGCTGCACACACCACACACTGGCTCAAGTCATTGCTAATGGAAATTTCCAGGTCTTCGTGAGACACGTCAAGGAGTCACTGTGGCAATGAACACTGCAGAATGAGCATGTGCCTGCTCAGAAGGCGTCACAGTGCAGGGCTGTAGGGAGTGGTCTGAAAAAGGCCGGCATTTGCAGAGTAGAGCATTCTCCTTGGCTGAGGCAGAGGGACAAGTGCTTCCCAGTTAGAGCATGTTCATGATGGCGTTGTACAACTGTGTGAGCACCACAAAGTGGACGGGAAGGCAGGAAGTACGGTCCTGGGTGGCTGGATTGCACGTGAGCCAGGAGAGGGCGTTATACTGCTCCAGCACAAACCTGCCAGGGAGAGCACAGAAGTCAGGTCTCGGCCACAGGGCCTGGGGTGTGCACTCCTTCATACCAGCATGTCCACCTTGGGGGCCACCAGGGTCATGAAGCCACTGAAGGAGACTGTTCCACGTTGGCTAAATGCCAAAATGGCAATAATGAATTAAAGAGACCATACCAAACATTTTACCAACACTCTGAATTACTAGTTTCTCAATTTTATTCTACCGTGATCACTGGAAACAAAATGGGGTGGGCAGGGTCTTGCTATCTATCTCAGGTTGGCCTGAGACTCCTGGCCACAGCCTTAGCCGTCTGGGCACCAGGGTCCTGGGTACACACCACAGGGCTTAACCCATTGCAAGGCCCCTGTTCTGCGTTCCCTCACAAACCCCGAAGCCAAGGGCTTGCTGCCGAGGCATCCGTCTACCTCCCATTTCCAAGCCCCAGTACATCAAAGACCACTAGAAAGACTTTATTCCTCAAGGTACCTGATGGTTGTTTGCTTGTTGTTTTGTTTTGTTTTTAAGATCTGGTCTTGGGTCTGGGGACATGGCTCAGTTAGTGACATGAGGACTTCAATGTATGTCCCAGAACTATGTAAAGCAGGGTGCAACAGTGTACATCTATAAGCCAACAGTGGGGTGGGGGGATGATGAGAGGAGGTGGCCAGGAGCTAACTGGCCAGCTGGTCCATGCAGCTGCTGAGTGCCTGTGTCAAGAATAAAGTGGAAAGTGGTTGACCTCTGGCATGTGCACCCACATGCACACATGAGCGCATTCACAGACGGCGTCTCTTGTAGCCCAGTTTGGACTCTGATCTTGAACTCAGTATGTAGCTGAGGTTAACTCTGAACTCCTAGTTATTCTGCCTTCTCTTTCAAGTTCTGGGATTATGGGCATGCATCATATATCAGACCCATAGGATGAAAATTTGATGTCCTGCTAAAAACAGTGAAAGAGAATCCAGGCTTTTGGGATGCATTTCACAACACAGAACTTATGTTCTAGTTTAGTGCATTTATCTATCTATGGCGGGAAGGTTAAAAATGTTTTCAAGACAAAACAGTTCCCAGGCACTGTTTTCTAACTGTTCTTCCACCCAGGTTTGACACTTTCATCAGCTCCTTGGAATAGGAAATGAAGCGTCCTGTGTACTTTACTGTCTATTGAGTGAAGTATACACCACTTGTCCAGCACAAGTGGGAGTGACAGCTCTCAAAGATGACTGGACACCACTGCTCAGTACAAACAGCAGAGTCTGTGAGCAGTGCCCTGCACTAGCACACTGAAGGAAGCAAGAAGGAGCATCACGTTATGACAGACAGCACTGCTGCCTCAGTCGGAAACTACCTTAGAACATCAGATGTGGTCTTGGAGTCCAGAGGGTGTGGAGCCCGCTGAGAGTTCCTGGCAGGAAGGAGCTCATCTGTCTGTGCTACAGAGATGTGGTGATGGAGTGAGGCCTGTGGGAAGAACAAAGAGTGTTCACTTCCAGGTACAGAGCAGCACAGAGAAGGATGAGACAGCTCCAGCCTCTCAGTCTTGCAGAGCCAGGCTACTCTGCATCTGCGAGCTCCGACTGCTCAGCGTCTCCTGTGACACAGTACTGTGTCCTAGCACTACACTCAAAGCCAGTGTCAGGGCCCCTCTTCCTGGTTTAAGTCACATTGTTTGGCTTCTTGCAAAAAAAAAAAAAATATTTTTTTTTTCATTTCATGTGTGCACATAGCATGTGGGGGTCACACACGTGGGGGTCAGAAGACACCCGGAGTTGTTCTCCTGTAGTCAGCTCTCCCCTTCTATCATGTGGGCCCCAGGACTTGGCGGCAAGTCTCCTGACCTACTGAGCCATCTCACCAGCACATCTTGCTTGACACATTAGTCAAGCCACAAAACAGCTATTCCTATGTAATGCTGTGTGCCCCAACACCAAAGCTGGAACAATGGCCACTATTTGTCACTCTGTTTTGAGTATTTTCACCTTTGTAATATTTTAGAGCAAAACCAAATACTGAATCATTTTTCTTGTAAATTTAGGAGGTATCACTTAACAGATAAGAGCCTTTAAGAACAGTAATATGTATCACACACATTGAAAATGTGTATATGATTCTTTGTATCAACTAACAGGCTACCGTCAATCTTCACTGATACTTCTCTTCCTTTCTCCAGCTATGGGCCAAGCTGGTGTGTAAGATGGAAACAACTGGGAAGTGTCAAAGGTTCTGCAGTATGGATAAGGCTGGTTTGTACTGTGACTCTTTAAAAACCTTCTACCTTTCAGATTCCTCACTGTTTGATCCAGAGGTTCAGTTAAGGGTGCACCTCCAGGGTGAGCAGGCAGGAACACTTCATGCAAAGACTGAACACGT
The DNA here is from genome assembly GCA_028658305.1 of Pachyuromys duprasi. Taxonomy (NCBI): domain Eukaryota; kingdom Metazoa; phylum Chordata; class Mammalia; order Rodentia; family Muridae; genus Pachyuromys; species Pachyuromys duprasi. The sequence goes on from CM053766.1 coordinate 108,785,176, forward strand.
CAGTCAGATAACAGCAGAAGGCCCCAACTGTCTGCTTTCCCAGTGCAGCAATGTGAAAGAGACTACACTGTGCAAAGGGGACAGTCATTCTCTATGCTCCGTCTTCAGATCAGCAAGCTGCTCCACACCATCTCCCATGATCGTCTGTGCCTGACATTTCTCAGCACAGAGTCACACGCTATCTCCTGTAGGATCACACTATGTTTGGCACCCCTGGTTTGGATTGAACCTTAATAGTCCTGGGAGTTTCCTTGCTTTGGTGGGTGACAAAATGTTATCAGCTCCACACTGAATATTTCTCACTTTGGGTCCGGAATCAGTCCGTTCTTCAAAGAGAAGCTCAGAAGTTTTGAGCAATAAATAAGGATTAGAAACTACAATCACTGCATCCAAGCTTCACAGAAGGAAGGACAAATCTAAGCCTACCAAGTTTAATTTTTAAAAATTACAGGTTTTCAGGATATCACCCCAAATCATTAGGAACGGTGCTTCAGCTCCCCAGGTGTTTGGGTTCCCTCTGCCTTGTCTCTTGGAGGTATCACAGCTCACAGGTTACTCCATGGTCATCTCCACTCCACAGAAGACTCTCACATCGCTCGTCCTCACTCTGTCCAACGCTGCACTGTGTGATGGGGCTGCCCAGAGTACACTTAGCTTTTTCACACATCATTTTGTTTGCTTGTTTTGAGTCAGTGTCGCTGTGCTGTTCAGGCTTGTTTCGGCGCACAGCTCATGTGATCCTCCCACCTCATAGCTGGGCATGGGTGTGTAGCAAGTACATGTCATTTTTTACTTCTGCCAACATACAGATGGCTAGAGGTGGGTGTGCTGTGCCACAGGGGGATACAGGACTGCTATCACTCAGTTGCCTTCCTTAGCAGTCCTTTTCCCTATGGCTCTGACACCAGGGTACATTCTCAAACCTGTCCCTCTTTGCCAAAATACTGGTAGGAAATGGATTCCTTTCTGGGCTCTTTCACACTCTGCAAGACTGGGGTCTTCTTTTAAAGCCTTAATGTCTGGATCGGTAGGTTCCAAAAGCCATACAAGGAGGACAAGCATATATTTGATAGGTTTGACTGACCCTGGCTCTGTTCTCTGGAGGACGGCGCCAGTATGTAGCTGGGCAGGACTATGCGATGACTTACTGGCAGCTGTCATACTGACTGGGAGAGAGTCAGGCTGAGCCACATGTAGCTCCCACACTTACGTCAGGGTCCTGACTGCCTCCCTAGGTTAATGTAAACTCACTTCTTAACAGCAAATTTGGGTCCCTCTCCCAAATTCCGCTCTCCTGCAACCAGAATCTCCTCAGAGTATAAGTGACATCATCAGTCAAATGAACAGAAAGAGACTGTGGCACTTAATAGAAAATGTCTATCAAACCAAATAAAAGTATCATTAGGAGAATGATTTCTCTTAAAATTCAAAAAAAAAAAAAACAACCATTAAACCAACCTTTAGGAAGAGAGGGCACTGGTTCCGGGCCTGGGGGCATGATGACCAAAACCACTGGGGGAGATTCTCAGCTTTGGCAGTTGATACAAAATACCCAAGGGCCAGTGGCTGCTGCTTGAGTTCCTCCGGGGCCTCCCTAGACAGAAGCCGCTCACCCTGGCTCTGAAAAACAAGGCCCAAAGTACAATGAGCATCATGGAGAGCTAACCGTAGCTTTTGTCTTGACTGTGTACACTAGTGACAAGTCCTCTGCCTATAGCACCTCCAACTAAAGCCCCTGGTGGCTGAGCAATACGACATGAAATACACAAATCTCTGCAGTGAACTTGGGCATCTGACAAAACTATGGAACAGCCAAAGGTTCTGGCAACATGGATACATTGGTCCTAGGAGCACAAGCCAGCTGCTCTGGGGCTTTATGCCATAGCACACTGAGATGGAGACACCAGCATCCTCAGGTGCTCTTTTACCAGTAGTCACCGGGACCCCTAGAGTACACTGGCTCCATCATCACCAACCCTGGATTAGAACTAAGCACCATGAGGGCAGTAGAGTCTGTAGGGCAGTGATGCTTCTGAAGGCTGGTGCTGTATGAGTGTCCTAGGCACCCCTCAGAGTCTGCTGTACCTTTCTGCATCAGGCACTTTCCACCTTTCAGTGGCTATCAAGGATTTAAAAGGTGCCTTTAGTACAAGTAATAGTAAGTGATCTCTTTGTTTTTTAATGCCTATTTAGAGAAAGAAAACGATCTTTATTTACTACATCTAATCCTATTAATTCTGATTCTTGATACACTAAAAAAGTAAAGTTATTCTGGCCGAAGGAAAAAAGCAAAGTCAGAACATAGTGGCACATGTACATGTATCCATGTGCACATAATCCACAAACAAAGGAGTTAACGAGGCTAGTATAGGAGAATTAAAACTTCCAGGACAGCCTACTTGAGGCTGGCTGTAAAACAAACAAAAGCCTTTGCTGTCACCTTGAACACATGGTCCTAAGTAATGACTTAACTAGGGGCAAACAGTTTAGTAAAAGAAAATGCTAAATTGCTCTTGGGGTTACCAGGCTGAGGCTCAGGACTGAAAAAAGCCACCTGACTAGTTTCAGAACAGAGCTGTTTGCACTATTTAAACTGCAACTGTCTAATCATGGGTACACTAGGAATGCTTGAATGCCTCTTCCCAAAATGGATTGGAGAGCTGTGCCCCACAGAAACCTGGATCTCTGGGAGAGAGACTCATGCAGTCAAAGCATGGCTGATGGTAAGGATGATTTTCCTAAGGGTTGCAGTTGTTCTCAGCAACCGCCTTCTAACAGTCCTTACCCGACTGTGCTGGAAGTGAGAGCCCACACCGATTCCAGAGGGAGAGCCTGGGGAGGGAACTGGGGAGGAGTTGGGAGAGGAATGGAGGTTCCCAGTCATCAGGATGCCAATGTCATTGTCCATATCGTCTGGGAATGGAAGATCTACAAACATATCATCTAGAGGGGAAAAAAAACACAGGAAAGTTAAAAAGTCACCCCCACCCCACTTTACCATCCTGTCTTTTGTTAATCTTCAACTGCTACAGGCATGTTTCAGGTACCTACCAGGCATCCTATCTATGTGTATGCAAGTGGTACAAGCTGTTATGGCGTTTTATCTCCAGTGACTTCCTAACTAAGTAAAAACACAGTGGAGAAATCACAACCGTGGAAGAAAGCCCCCGATTCCTTACAGCCTCTGAAGACTGATAAAAAGGTGAAAGGCAGTTCAATAGTTGCAAGGTCAATCCTGGCACCATCCAGCAGCAAGCAAACTGCAGCCGGTTACATGATCAGTACCTAGAGGGCTGGAAGGCTGAAAACAGTAGAACAGGCAGGAGCCTACCCTGACATGGGAGAAGCCCATTCCAAAGCAGATCAAAGCAGTCAGTGGTCATTATGGGGTATTCTCCCTCTCACACTGCAAAAGTAGGATATACATGCAGGAAATTTGGAAAGAAAAATGTGAACGTTAAAACCATCACGAATACCCTAGTTTCCACAGAGACTTGCCATAACGCCTTCCATTTCCACATGATTGGGACTACAGTGAGGCCATATCATAGGCACATTTTGATATCCTTTCCCCTCCCCACTTAGCATGAATACATACTGGCAGATGTTAAAATTCCAAGAACTGCACAAAATTGAGTATTTTATGGTTTGTGACTAATTTTGCAATCCTATAAAATAATTTAAGAATTGCATTAAAGAATTCTATTAAGAATAATAATCAGACACGGAGCTGTATGCAGCAAACTGTATCCCCAGGGTGAGCTAGGAAGGAGGCATCTTTACATGGCCATGACCTCCATACTCAGATCAGGACAGCTGTGTACTGGAGAGACAGCATGGTGACCGGAGGGAGAGAGCAGACAGCTGTTATTCTACCTTTAACAGGAAGAGGGTAAGTTAATCTCCCAAGTTTTCTGGTCTTAGTGGTTAACTGTCAACCTGGCCGAGTCAGTCTAGTGAGCATTATTAAACACTTACTGGGGGAATGTCTACCTGCATGAAGGCAGTGTCGGCTGTGGATGGAGGCCCAGATGCTCACAGCAGGAAAGGAGAGAATGAGCAGCTCAGGCTTCCCTGTTCCCTAAAGCTGCGTGGGCTGCTGGGCACTGACACAGTTGCCTTGCTGTGGACACTGAACCTTTTCTCAGGGATTGTCAGAGGCACAAAAGCAGTAACACAGTGACACTGCAGAGCAGTTCACACGGGCAGTTCTTAGACTTTGTGCCTCCTCTCCGTGGTTCCTATGATACTACTACAACACACAACATGCTGCAGCGGTCACACCTGGCACTCTCACTCTGCCTCTACAGTGCCTCCCACTCACCATTGTTGGGGCTAAACCCATCTTCATTATGATAGTTGGCTGGAGCCACCTGGATGGTTGATGATGTTGGGAACACCAAGATGTGAGTGCAGGAAGCATCCTGAGGTGTGTTCAGCTGAGACGACTGCATGTTCAGCGCGGTGCTTCGGCCAAACACAGAGCCCATTGTGACGGCATCTTGAAGAAGCAGAGCTGTTTCAGGATGCCTCTGCGGACTCACAGCCCCACAATGAGGTGTCACCCAACATAAACACCTCAAGAGGCAGACATTTAAAGCTGGGTCCACATGCTTCAGTGTCTTCAAAGAATCTGACTGAGACTACCAGTAATGATTGCCTAACCCTCACCTCACATCAGAAATGTGGAGATAAACCTGGACAGAGTCCACCAAATATACTGGAAGTTACTTACCTAAGAAGTAAACTAAAACCCTAAAACCGACCTCCCAGCATTCTTTCCATCTGTGGCCTCACAATTTATAAAAGCATCTTCTAAGTAACAGCAGCTAATGCTCTACCTAACCCTACACAGTACTTGCCACATGGGGGCCTGTGCTAAGTTTCATACATGTGTCTCACTGGCTCAGCACACCCACTCTGAGGTAGCAGCAAGTGTCTACTTTATAAAAGGACAGAAGCATCTAAAAGGCGCATACTGCTGGAGCTGCTGCTGTCAACCAAGGGGATCTGAGGTCTAAGGAGCAGACAGTCCAGCCACTGTCCTGCTCCGAAGCCTGTCCTCAGACACTCTCTTGCCTTCACACAGGGAGGGAGTTGACAGGGTTCAAAACCACGCTGTATCTGAAATGTAAACAGATCCTAACAGGGTAGAGCTGTTTAGTGACAGGCTGTGCTGCTGCTTCCCATAAGCCAGGGCATTTACAAAGCTTCCACGATGTCCTGACGGCCGAGAGTTCACTTGTGTCTGGCCCTGTATTAAATTCTTTTCTTTTTTCTTTATTACCCATCCTCAGTAAAGACTCTAAAGCCCTTCTTAAGGTGCCACACTGGCATCTAGAGGCTTTCTGGAGGGGATCCTGTGCTAACAAGAGGCAAGAGCTAGACAGCACTCACTAGTTGTGGCTCTGTCCGCTCTCACTCATGCCCAGAACTTCATCTCTCTCCTAAGCTGTGCTCAACAAAGATAACTAAATCCGCTCCTAGGAAGATATCAGACGCTCATATTTTCTAGGTCAAAACAAAAGCTTTTCTTAGAAACACAATACTTATGTTTTACATTTATCTGTAGATTTAAGTTTGAATGGACTGGGCTGATAAAATATCTAATTAATGTAACCCACAAGAGACAATTTACCTGGCATCACTACAAAGGACCCCTGGGGCTCCATGGCAACCAGGCAGGCACTAAGGATAGAAGGAGAGTCTGCGGCAGAGATCCCACACATGCGGCACACATCCTTGAGCTGTTTGCTGATTGTCTGCAGTGAACATTCTCCAAGGAGGATACTCCAATCTGAAGCCAGACATCAGAAACACAGTCTTTAGAAGTTTACGTGGCATTTGTCAGTTTTGCTTGGAAATATAACTGTTGTGACCCAGTTCTAAAGGGAGCAGGGTTTTCCGTGTTTTGTCCCATCCTTTGTTACACAGCTTCAATCCCACTACATTAACACAGAAACAAAGGCCTGCTCTTCTGGAGGCTGTCATCCTGCCTAGAGTGCCCCTTGAGGGCCTGCAAGATCCTGGCAGAGCCAGGTTCTAAAATGCTTTCAATGCTGAGGTCTCTGTTGGTTGGGCTAGCCATTCTTTTTTCAGGGTCTGATTTTTCACTACCCCATCAGTCCTTCACTCTGACAACTGCTCAAGCAGAGGCATTATGTCTAAGCACTGCTAAGTCCTCGTGTACGCTCTTCCGTCATAGCCTCTGCTGCCACATGGTGCTCAGCTGCTGGCATCTCTATAGTCACACAGTTCTTCCTCCCAGGGCACACACAGGGCAGCATGCTTTAAATTTCTAATTCACACTGAATTGGGAGAGAGAAAAGTGACTGAGAACATGAGAAAACATCTTCAAATGGTAGAAGTCAGACATGTGGGAGCGCCACAGCACAGCAAGAAGGCAGTGTTCTTCCTGATACACATTGGCACCAGGCACCAGGGTTACCCAGAAGCTGGGGGCTTCTATACGACCTCATTCAAGACCATGGCTCTGGAGGAGTTGTCCCAGGTCAGCTGGGAGGTGAATACACACTTGTGCAGTCTGTATGGCTCCTCTAGCCACACTTAGGCTCTTCCCTTAGGGGCAAGGAAGGAGAGCACACACCTTCCCACAATCTTATGAAGGGGCCTTTATCATTTTCTAAAACACCAATTGACAGACAACATGTTCACCTCCTGCTTCTTTTCTATTATTCTCCCAGCTTCCCAAGGGTTATGAATAGCTGAAAGCCTTTAAGAAAGAAGATTGACTAAAAAGCAGACTAGGGAGGAAGAGAGGCAATCTGATAAAAATGATAGGAGTAATCCCCCAATGTATTAACCTCCAGGCTATTGATACAAGACTCATTATAAGTGTGATGCTATTTAAAAAATGAAAAAGCCCCATTTTTTCCCAATCCACAACATCAAGTGTGACTACAAGAAATGCCCTCCCTTCTGGCACACACTACAGTGTGTGCACACATGGCTCTTAGTCTGAAACTTTAAGTACAGATCTGCCCTACAGGCAGCAGCTTGCACGTGGGCTCTGTCTCTCTCAATGGTTTAATTCCAGGGATTCCACCGTAGCTGGCTTACACAACTTGTAGTCAAACAGTGCACACATTCTAACAGAGGGGCTGGCATGAACTACAGTCTGGGGCTAAATCCTGCCTATTGCCTGTTTTTGTAAATAGAATTCTGTTCACACAGGCACAGCCACTGACTTTGGTAGAACTGATGAACTGCAAAGTGAGCAACTGCTTTGCAAAAAGAAATTGTACTCTCGGACCTTGGCAAGGACACTGCCCACTCTACAATGGTAACCACAGACCACTCTGTGATGTATGTCTTCTTCCTCCTTAATTCTTTTTATTTTCCCCTTCCCTTTCCTCCCTCCAAAAACCTCCATATAGGCCTCCTTGCTCTCTTTCAAATTCATGGCCTCTTTTCTCTCTGTCTCTATCTGTCTGTCTCAGTTTCTCTGTGTAGCCTTGGCTGTTCTGGACCAGGCTGGCCTCAAACTAACAGAGATTCAGCCGCCTCTGCCTCCTCAAATGCTAGATTACAGGCATGGCCGCCACGCCTAGCTCATGGCCTCTTTTTTCATTACTTATTGTTACACGCAGATGTGTATATTATGTACATATGTAATCCTAAATAAAATCTGCTCAGTCTGTATAATGTTATTCATATGTGTATCTTCTGGGATGATCATTTGGTAGAGGACAGTCAATTGTTGTGCTCTTTCCTAGGGGAGATTACTTCTACTCTCATCATTCCTTAGTTGCCTGTAGTTTTCTAAGGCCTCCTGGTCTTTTCCCCCATTGACTTGCATGTCTACTGCTGTTGTCCTTGTTCAGCTCATGTTCAGGCAGTCATAGTCATGAGACTTTAAACTGCAATCCCTGCAGCTAAGAATCTGGGGACACTGTGGAAGAGGGGTGGAAAGATTTAGTAAGCAGAGGATTGGGAGTTTACTGTGAGATGTGTCTCTTAGTGATGCCAGAAAGTGCACCCCTCTGCTGTGTTTATTTAAGATCTCAGAGAACTTGCGGCAGATTCAATTCAGGTTCTCCTACTTACTCAGCAAACATTTTACACATATTTCTCCAGCCCTAAAGGCTGTTCTTACATATGACCTTAACAATCACCTATAATCTCTGACAGAAGCTATCTTAACTTATTCTTTTGACTGTCTTCATAAGCAATATTATAAGAGTTAACTATCATTTTATACTAATAAAACATTTCCCATTTTAAATTTAAAATATTACTTGTATAAATGATGGGTGTGGGGACTACAGAGAAATTTTTAAACTTCTGATTGATCCCTTAAAAAGAAAACAAATGCTGTCATCAGTTTCAGCCTTTGGGACAACTTTAAGGTCCCTGCTTTGCTCAGCTCCTGCAATCAGTTCAGTCTCCTGTGTCCCTGCACCTGCTTCAGGGACTGCTTACCTTTAAGCTCCCCATGGCCAAGACGTCCCAGACGGCCAATGACAACTCTCCAAGGCAAAGATGTCATCTGGACAATCCCCAGGCACCATTCCCATAACTTCTGCAGCCCGATCTTACGCGCAGACACTTTACTCTTCCGTGACCTGACGGAGAGAGAAACAGGAAGGGTCCTACACGAATGAGTTGTCACTTGGCAAAGCACACGTTTCTAAAGGACACATCCACGCCATCCCCATGGAGTTAACAGAAGTTGACATAAACTGCAAGGCCTCTCACCTGCTTGGTAAAGCAATGTTCACAACACAGGTCTCCAGTAATTCCCCATGGAGGTCAGTGCAGGATGCCAAAAGCCAGCGCTGGTCATGAGACAGACAATAGCCCACAAAGAGCACATTGTATTTCTGGCTTGCCTCACCAAAGGTCTCTCCTGGCTCTGTCTGCTTGTCTTTGATTGGGGCCAATATAAAGGGAGGGGAATAAAGCTGGATTGGACTGGGCCGCTGAAATAAGAAAGTTCAGTATCAGCACAAAGCCAACCAAGATAGCATTTACAATAAAATCCACAGGAACAGCAAGGGAAGAAAACAGGAAGTAATTACAGCAGGCTGCTCCCGCAGTCCCTTCTCTAAGACTAAATACATGGCTAGCAATGACAACTCAGAGTGGAAAAGTCTATTTAAACACATGAACTATGAAACCCTGTGGCTTAGCTGTTTAAAACGACTGTCTAGAAAATGCTACATCCATCAATGTTTGATGAAAAGAAATTACGATATTAGAAAGTAAGCTGACCCAATGTCAATAGACACTAGGAAAGTAGAAGCTGAAGTCACTTCGATTATGCACAGCCCCAGGAGGGTTGGAATCAGAGGTGGAAAACTTGAGGGACTGGCAAGGTACAGGCACAGCTCTCGGCTGCAAGGCAGGAGAGGCACTCTGGTTCACACTTCAGCAGAAGATGGCTGTCTTCACAGATTTCTGCCTCCAAAACTCACCTCTGGGTTCTTGAGGGTCATCTCAATGCTGGCTGCAGGCCCAAAGCCAGTAAGTGATTTGATGTGGATCTGTGTAGGCAGGGGCCGCCTGCACTGGCAGTACACTGAAAATGCCATGGACTTCAAGTATTGAATATAGAAAACATGTTCATCCTTCATTGTCTGCAGCATGTACTGGCAAGGCACAATCTACAAGACGCAAGCAACAGTCACTTTGAAACCCCAAAACTAGAGAGCTGGAAAATGAGATGGCATGGGCTTATACCTAGAGTGGGGAGAAGGAACCTTAACTCCATAACATGTAGATGTCAAATATAATCATACCCCAATTCCTCCCATTGAAATAAAGCTGTACCTCAACATCCCCCAGCTATTTGAGAAGCATAGTATCAGTATGTCTGTCTTCCTGAAAACTGTCCTGTCCCACACTGGGTACAAATTTTCAACCTCCTGTCCCACTGGCCCTCATATGGTAAAACTTGCATCTTAGTTTATGCCCCTCTGTGGACTATCTGACATAACATGCTAAAATGTTAACTAATCACGTGGGACTCAGACTTTAAGACAATGAAAGACTGTCAACAGTCTTTTCTGTTCCCTTTAACTTCAATCCTTGCACTGTATAGGCAGCTTTCAACAAAATGATGATAAGTCATTTCAAGTGTACAAAACGTTTAAAAATCACTTTAGTTTAAAGCTAGTAAAAGTGCAGGGAAACAGGCATGCTCACTTACTGTTCAGAGAAACAAGAACAAGGTTTTTGGAAAGTGACATTTCATTGTCTATATTTAAGAATACACTTTAAGAAAAAAAAAACCACTAGCATGTTTATGAGACTTCACTTACACCAGTGGAAAAAGCAAGTGTACACCAAATGCTGACATATGTGAGAATGGTCAAAATTGTAACATATGCTGAGCAATCTATAATGGGCTCAGCCTCAGCACTGGAGAGGCTGGGGCTTCAGAAGCTGAAGGCCAGCCTCAGTGCCACAGTGCCTCTTTCAAGACAAGAAAGAGGTGTGTGTTTGTTTGTTTGTTTTGACAGGTGGCACAGGAAAGGTGTTCACATGCTGAAAAAGAGAACCCTGACCTTGTAATAATGAGTCAAGACAAGGGGCAGAAACACACTAGGATGGAAATGAGGACTGAATCTAAAAGACAGAGCCCTGAAGGAGCAATGCTCTTTCTAAAGGCTCATGGACCTGCAAGCCAAAAGTCTCAGAATTCCATCTCACAGAAATAGCAGCATAAGAACAAGCCTGTGGACAGCAACCTGGAGAATGAACGAGCTTCTCATATGCTCGGGTAAGTGATCCAGCATCTCCGTATAGCAGCGCATCAAGCTCAACAGCCAGAAGTTTCCGGAGCTGGAGTCCTCGTCTGCAGTGTAGGTGAAGGGGTCCACCATGTAAATAACGACAGCTGGAGGGTGGGCGTGGCTGTCTGCAGAGTCGGGCTCTGTGGGGATTCCTATCCTCTCCCTTTCTGTGACACTGGAGAGAGAGTCAGATATGAGGCTCTCACAGCACAGATAAACTCTATCAAACAAATCAATTACAGAGCACATGGAGTCCCCAGGAGACAATATCAGATCCAATGCAACAGTGTGTGTCACACATCAGGCCCAATGACCCCAAGATGAGATGGGATATAAACAGCAGCACAAAAACCAAAGTTGCTGTGATACCCACAACTTCTGGGTCTTGGGTTTCAGATTTTCAGGTGAATAATGCTGCCTGGTAGAGCCTATGCAAATATCCCCAAATTCAAAACTCTTCAACTATGTCTGGTCACAAGTGTTTTAGAACAGGGTACTCACCCCTTGTTACTCTTAAATGGAGGTTTTTTTGACTCATTTATTTTCTGTGTTAATATTGTACAAAGAGGCTTTATAGCAACACTAGTTAATAAACTCAATAATATGCATGTTAATTAGAAGTCCTATCTCTTAATGTACCGACAGAGTTACACTTGTCACTTTTTATTAGCAAGGATAAAAGAGCTCCCTAATAGATTCTGAGAGTCTTAAAAGTTGTGTATATGAGGATGGGTGTGAAGGGAGGGTGTCCAAGCTGAAGCTCCACTTGCATTGGTGAGAAAAAAAACACACCTGTCTTGTCCATCCTGTGAGGGCTGGGCGGAGCTCTGCCCAGGCTCAGTGTCTCCACAAGCCACATTCCCAGGGGTTCTATCTGTGGAGCTGCCCCCAGCACTGGGATTCTGGCCCCCAACACCACCACTGAATCCTGAAGAAGAGGTAGTGTTCATCTGAGTGATGCCTGGAGCAGAGGCGGTCGAGGAGCCTGGTGGCCCAGAGGAGGCAGATGAACTACTTGCTGCAGGGTTTGCTGAGCTGGAGCTAGGGTTGAATGCACTGCCAGCTGGGGGTGCTACTGAGCCTGAATTTGAAGGTAAAGACCCAGCATTCCCAGGCGTGGCTTGTCCCTGTGCTTCTGCTGGTGGGCTCTGGTGCTTAGGTGGCATCAATAGGCCACTGTCGAGCTGCAGAGTGGCTAAATAAGGTGCTGAAAGAAGACAAAAATTATCTTAGTGACCCCTTAACAGTGTCACACTGGACACCTTGAATATTGCCACCACATTTGAATATAAACTCGTATGCTTGCAAATGGCTAAATGTACACAAGGAAACTAGTCAATTCTACAATTGGCTTCCTGGAAAAGACAGAGAAGAATTTGCTCATAACAAGTTTCTATTCTGATGTCACTGAGAACTGGATCCCTTAGCTGCACCTACAGTCATACAGTGCACCATGGATATAAGCCCCCACAGTCACACAGAACACCATGGATCTTTGTCCCCACAGTCATACAGTGCACCATGGATATGCAGCTTTACAAGCTCTGAAGGTTTTCTTCAAGCTTAATCAGCTAATATCAAGTAATGCTGCAGTTTTCAAAAGGGCTATAAGCACATATAATCCTAGGAAGTGACTTTAAGGAATATTCATAACACAAAAATCAGAATTTAGTCAGGCATGGTGGCACATACTTTAAAGCCAACACTTAGAAGATGTAGGCAGGCCTACATACTGAGTTCAGGTCAGCCAGAGCTACACAGAGAAAACCTGCCCCTTGCCCTCCCTGCCCCCAAAGACCTAACTACCCAGAACACAAGAAAACAAATACGGAGACTTTCCTACTTTATTTCACCAACTCCCCCATGATAAACGCTTTCCCATTTACCTAGGTGATGGCGGCAAACTTGAGCATAAAGTTTGAGTCTGGAATGATTGTCACTCTCCTCGCTGCTCCAAGGCTGGTTAAACCACTCACTCACAAGCTCCTCTGTCAGCTTCTGTGCCACGGTCTTCCCTACTCGCATGATCCCATCACGGAGCACTTTGCAAATGGGCTTGTGCTGTCCCAGCCGACACATCTGACAACACACAAGATGGTCAGTGACAGCAGCTACCCTCCACAAAAGCGTGCGAGCACACCAGCATTAGCAGCCAGCCTTCCCAAAACTGCTCTGTCCTTTGTGAGAGGCTCTGAAGGGGCAGAGCTGCTATAGCAGCCTGTGTGCTGACTACTCCTGCAGGTCAGAGGCTAACAGGTACTCACAGAGGGCTGGGCAGAGAGTTCGCATAATCAACTACAAGAAGGAAGCTTTCTGCTTGGCCGGGAAGGAAGCCCATCCTTCCCTTACTGTAGCTGGTGAGGTGAAGGTTCATGTACTCGTTAGTTTTGATCAGCCCGACACAAACCTAGACCTGTCTGGGTACAAGGAGACTCTATAGAGAAACTGCCTCTGCCAGATTGGCATGTGGGACATTTCCTGATTAATGATGGATGTGTGAGGGTCCAGGCCATGTTGGGACTACAGAAAAAGGCAGCTGAGCAAGCAGAAAAAGCAAGCCAGCAAGCAGTGTTCCCCCATGGCCTCTGCTTCAGTTGCTTTTGGTCAGTGCCTTACTACAGCAACAGAAAAGAGACTAGGAGAGCTAAGCAACCCCACACTCCCAGAGTACACCTGCAAGAGAATGAGAGGGCTACCGCCTGCAGCTCCATAAGAGCAGGGAAGTGGCACAGCTAAACAGAGCCAGTGAGCCATGAAGCTTTGGATCAGGCTGAAGTGTCATTCAAGAGAAGGAAGAAGCTGTCTGTGATAGCTTAATTGTGTGACCTGACAGTGTTTTGTACCCACAGACCAGGCAATGGTCAGAAGTAACAGTACCCAGGGGTTTACAGATGCCAATGTATTTTACATTAGCATCTCCTCAGCTTGCCACCAGTCCATGTTCTGATAGTGAATCCTATTCTAGAATATATCTGAGGTTAAGCTACATGTCTTATTTGCAAATAGACATCTGCAGTGCCCAAGGTACTTGCCAGCATTCTATGCACTTTAGCAAGTAATGGTTCTGTTTCACATTGCCAACACACACGGGACTACAAGTGCAAGTCCTCTCACTTCAGCGGAAGACACATGTGCACCTGCCACTGAAAGACCGAGAGCCAGACTTTTGACAACTGAAGGAACTTACATACTAAAGATGGAAAACTATGTTTCTGGTTTTCATATCAATATGGTTCCATATTTTTAATTTACACCAAAGTTTTAGTATTACGATGAGTATAGTGTTAAAACACAACAAAAGCATGATCCATTAGTGTTCAGTGGCACTTTCAGGAACTCTACAGCCAAAATGTAAACACATGATGCCCTAAAGTTCCTACATACAATAGGCACATGCCCAGAATCTGAGCTGTTAAGTGGAAAAACCTTGGATGGCATTAGGAGCGTGGTGAGACTGGCCCTCAACCTACTGAAACACAAAGCCTCAGGGAAGGAATGCTTTTCCAGAAACAAACAAATCAACCAACCAAAGATGCAAAACAACAGCAAAACTCTACATTTCATGCCTAATTGCAAACTCTCTTTAAGATCTATCTCCAGGTTTGTCCCTTCAGTTACAGCTAGACACAGGACTCACATCAGGGAGGGAGCCCCACCACATGCTTACCTCATATACAGCACTCAAGTCCCTGAAGAAAGTTTTGGCTCCTTCGAGCAAGGCCTCATTTTCTGGACACACCACAATGTAAGCAACATCACGGTGGCCCCCATAGGGCTCCAAGAGCAGCCTCTCCCAGAAGGGCAAGGCAAAGGGTGAGATGGTCAAGAATTCCTTGTCGTAGCCCAACAGCAAGGTGGGGATGGGCAGTGGCTCAGGAGACTCCTCTGACCCTGCAATGATGTTGCTGTTAGAGAAGGTATGTGAATCTTCTACAGTGTTGGACAGCAGCACATTCTCTGACGCTCTGACTCGGTGTCTGAGCCATGCTCTAGGGGTGCTCCTGCAATCAGCTCACTGAATGGACCCCAATGAAGAGCCTCACAGGAGTCAGAACATGTTAGAAAGGATCAAGGGGAGCAGGGACAACAGGCAGCAGGCCAGTTTTACTTCATAGACACACTGCTTCAGTGTGCTCCAGCACAGCAGGGATCCTGGCTATGAAGCAGGAGACTGAGCAAATGAAGAAGCCCAGATGGACAGACACCATGGGCTGAGACAGAGCTCCTTTAGGAAACCTAATTGTGACAGAGGAAGAGGCTCCACGTAACCAGGGAGGCTAGGTCTTGCTTAGTCATGGAAGCATAAAGGAAATTAGGAGAAGTCAAGGCTCACCGTAGGTCCCACGTCCTGCCATCTTATGGAACTGCTGCCAGGTGAGGGGTCCCTGCACATGCTGGATGTTCTCCCAGGTCCTGCCTGTGCGCTTCTTCTGGATAGCATCCTGTAGAAAGGGCTGCAGGGACAGCAGCATGCGCACCACATCTTGGGATGAGAGCATACTCGTGTCCAGCACTGTGAGAGGAGAAGAACAGAGGACAAGGACATCAGGGTGGCACTCTCCCCTCTATGCACCATCCTGGGTCTCCATTTATAGAAGACTGTGAACCTGGGAGTCAGGAGAAAGGGTCTTCCAAACTATAGAAAGCAACGGGTAACTTGCTAATAAGAGTAAGGAGTGAAGTGGGTTACAATACTTGGAAGCGTTCATTTGAAAAAGGAGTGAGTAAAGTCTCATTTTCCCAATCATATAAATCTATTTCCAATATTTTTTCACAAGACAGAGAGGTACAAAGGTTCCTTGGTTACCACCTAGTTATCCTTTTACTTACACACATCAATGTTTTGAGGATAAGGGAACAAAAAAGGAAGAGACCTAGGAAAACTAGTAAAACAGCCTCATAAAACACCGAATGCTTTATAGAGAAAGAGGCCCTGTACTACTCCCTAGATAGCTCTGACATGTGCCTACTTCTTCCCACCCTAAAGCAAGCTACTATTTATTTTCTCTTTATTCTCTAACTATTTCTGTTACTAAAATATCTTAAAGTTGGGGCTGGAGAGATGGCTCAGCAGTTTCTTACTGTTCTTGTTCTTGCAGAGGACTGGGGCTCAAGTCTCAGCACTGACATGGTGGCTCACAACCATCTGTAATTACAGCTCCAGGGGATCTAGCACCCTCTTCTGACCTCAGTGGGCACCAGGCATGCATGCGGTGCACAGACATACATGCAGGCAAAACACCCACACACATAAATCTAAATGAAAAAAAATTTTTGTTGTATTTTTTGAAACAGAGTTTCTCTGTGTGGTCTTGGCTGTCCTGGACTTGCTTTGTAGAACAGGCTGGCCTGGAACTCACAGAGATCTGCCTGCTTCTGCTTCCTTGAGTGCTGGGATCACAGGTGTGTGCCACTGTGCCCAACTTGAAAAAAATTTATTACTTGCATGCATGTGTGCCTGCATGTGGATACCAGCCCAAGAGGGTACCACAGAGTCCAGACAAGGCCACCAAATCCCCCGGAGCTATAGTTACAGGCATTTATGGGTACCTTCTTGCAGTTGCTGGAAACTGAACTCAGGTCCTTTACATGGCAGTACAGGCCTTTTTGGTCTGAGGCAGGATCTCACTATATAGCTTGGGCTAGCCTGGAACTTGCTATATAGACCAGGGTGGCCTATAATTCACCGATATCCCTCTGCCTTTTTGCCCCAGCATGAATACACCCTTGTAATCACTGAGCTACCTCCCCAGTCCCAACCCACTCGTTTCTATTTCATTTTCAGTTTCCCCAGATATGTTCTCAGTATTTGCTCATCCTAGTCCTACAGAACAAAAGTCAGAACACAGACTTTTGTTGTTTCCCATTTACCTACACAAATCTGATGTCAGTATCTTTTTAAAATAACCTTCTATGACTGATTCTCTTTCCTTGCTTTCTGGATGAAGCCTCCACTGCGGCGGCACTTCTTTCTCAGCCCTTTCAGCTCTCTATGGGATAGGAGCTTCACAGAGCTCACCGCCACTGTGAAACCCTGGTGTAATTGCTGCTGCCTGTGCAAGGGAAAGCACTGACCCTCCCCCCGCAACACAGAGTGGGTCCCCTGTCTCCCCACATGGGTGGGTCCTCTGTCCCGTGATTCAATCACTTATAATTTACTTCAATGTGTTGCCTGTGAGATTATTTAATATGCAATGTTCACTCTCCTAAACAGATTACAAAGTCAAGAAAGGAGGGGCCTTCCTCCCCTGGTTACCTTTTATGCCTGGATGTGTCACAGAGTAGAAAAGAGCTGCCTGAACAGCTCCAAATTCCAAAACATTTATCAACTGGTAAGTTTCCCTCTCTCCCCACAGAATGAGGGACTGAAATGTGGGCTTCTCACATGCAAAACATGAGCTCTACCACTAAGCTTGACTGCGGGCTGATTGGCAATTTTAAGTAGCACAAACCCCTGGGATATGCCTCTGTAACCAGAGCAAAGTTAGATGTGGTCACTGTACCTAGTGATGTAGCACACTGAGAAACCAGAAAGACAAAATATTCCAGACATGTGTGACTAGTTTCAGGAGGAGACACCATGGCAACTGCATCCAGAAGGTACCTGTAGGCAGGAATGCTGAACAGGAGCTGCCAGCATGCACTGCCTGTTTGTGATTCAGGGTTCTGGCGAAGTTTCAGGAGGCAATTACTTCTCTCCAAAATTGTCAGCAGAAGAAACCCCCACCCCTCAATGTAGGGGAAATAGCATAGCCCTCAGTTTTGGTCCCTTAGGATAAATCTTAGACTTTATGATGCGGTGAAGAAGGGTGTAGGTTATCATCTACAGCAAGATAACCTCTGACATAAATCTGCATTCTGGGATACCTACCATTGCTGTGAGGCCAACAGTGCACCGTGGCACTTCTCACCAGAGCCTCGTCCACTTTCCCGCCTGTGGGATTGTCCACGTATTGCCTCCCCTGCTCCAATGCATTAAAGCACTCTGTCCAGTAATCGTTATTATCTGCCTGCACCCGGTCATAAGTCCAGCTCACACAGGGGAGTGCATGGCGACTGCTCGAGGAGATGTAATCCAGGAAGCTGAGAGAAGCAAAGGGCTGTGTGTGCTGATTCTGGAGGAGAAGGAGGAGGCTTATGGGGGGCTCTGGGGCTTTTCGGGCCCCCTCTAACTGAGGAATAAAAGTGGACTGACACATCATTAAGCGTCTCTCTGCAGCTTGACCAATATCGGAATTCTTCCCAAAAATATCCAGCTCATCTTCAAGGAAGAGCCCCGAGTTGTAACCAAGTTTCCGGTTCATGATCGCACTAAACCCACAGGTACAACGGTACTGGTCCTCCTTAGAGGAATCAGGGATGTACAGCCCGACATCTGCCCCTTTGATGTTCATGTTGCAGGCACAGATACAACAGCTGTCAAAGTTCCTGTCCTTGAAGACATTCATCACAGAATCTGACAGAATCAGGGTGACATAGAGACTGTGGGCCTCAGGAATTGGCTGCATGGTGGCAGGCTCCACAGAGTTAAGGGGCCTTGTGGTGGAGGGGGTGGAGGCTGGTGACCCCTGATCGGTGCTGTCGTATTTCACAGATCCTTGGCCACTAGCAGTACCCCCACCTCTGGGAGTTCTTGGAGTCCTGGGGGTTCGTGGTGTGGGGACAGAGAATCGGGGAGTGGCTGGAGACGGGAGGACTCCAGCTCCACTGTTGCTGGCAGGAGCAGTGCTGTTCAGTGTCACAGGGGTGTTCATCTGTGGTGTGTTCAGATAGTCTGGATCTGCGAGGCTCCCAACACTAGGCACATTGCTGCAACAGAGACAAGATAGCAATGAGGAAGGGCAGCAGCCAAAGAAGCCACTCCCCACACATCACCTCCGCCTGCACTGAGCAGGCATATTTTCTCTTCAAAAACAAAAGAAAAAAGGTGGGGGTGAGGAAAGGGGAGAGAAGGGGCAGAGGCAAAGCACGAGAACATAAACACACATGCGCGCACACATACACACACATACTCACACTTGTAGCTGACCTTTGCTATTTTGTGGGTTTTTCTTTTTCCCACCCTTTATTGCTACCTCCAACTCCCAGTTTCATTCCCTAACACTAGATAAGAGAGAAACAAGAATAGAGGAGAGAGAGAAAGATAGAGATCCCTAAATCTGATTTCTTTCCTTTTATTTCTTCGACCCCAGCTACTAACAAACCACAATCAAGCTTCCTAAATGATGAACAATCACCGGCATTGTCTCTTGGGGACCTGACATTTATGCACCCTCTGAAAAGTTCCCAGAATTCCACAATCACAAAAATTCTCTATGGCTGTCAAAAACCATGCTTCTGCTAAAGCATGGGGCAAATTATAGTCAGCTGCTGTGGACAGTCTAAAGCAGCCGTACATCCCCTACACCTGGGATTAAAATGCAAGCATATTCTATGTGGTTTTATTTTTGTTTTAAAGATTCATTCCTTTATACAGTATTCTGCCTGCACATATGCATACATGAAGAGGGCACCAGCTCCCACCATAGATGGCCATGTGGTTGCTAGGAACTGAACCCAGGACCCCTGGAAGAACAACCAGTGTTCCCAACCTCTGAGCCATCCCTCCAGTCCCATATTTCTGTGTTTTTTAAAGAAACCAAAATTCCAGAATTCTTAAAAATTCACTGCTCACACACACACACAATCTACACCTTGACTTGCTGGGGGAACTGATAAGAAAACTTACATTCTTTTCATTGGAAAATGTAAGCATGGGCATGGAGGAAGTTCTTTGAAGTGCTGTAACAACTGACAGTGCATGGGAGTGCAGCTAGACTAGCTGGAATGCTGCAAGGCAGTGCTTGCATTTACTCTGCAGCTACATCGCTGCCATTTTGAAACCGAGAGCCTGCTAGTGTACTCTTCTTTGAGGATATAATTCTGTAATGACACTAGAGAAGCTGGAACCAAATACACACTCAAATGTGGCGCTTTCCTAATTCAAGAAGGCAACCCTAGCCAGGCTTGCATATTCCCAGTACTATGTGACTGTTGGCCCAGCTCCCTGTGCTGCGTGGGGTTTCACTGGGAAGGGTGCAGACTGTGGTCAACAGGCACCAAGAGGTTTCTGTGGGTTCAGTTCCCTTCATCTCTCAATGTTCTGTATTGCATACAATCACTCTCATTCCTGAGACACACAGGGTTTTTGTTTTGTTTTGTTTTGTTTTGTAAATCTCATAAGCAGAGTCTTGGGGAGAGCAGCCAGGCAGAAAACGAGATGGTGTCTGCAGTGTTTGGGTATTCTACTATACATCCTCAACACACTCCCACGGACCTGTATACAGCGCACAAGTCCACTCTGCACTGGCAAGGCATCAGTGACAGCGACAGTCCTAATGGCTTTTTCGGCACATGAGCCCTGGACTTATGATGACACTCCTCGATAAGATACATATTCATTCACGTGTACAAGTAATTGCCCTATAATCTTTAGAACCTATACCACTGGCCCAGAAAACTAAATCAGGCAATATATAAACCAGGACATACAGGGGTTTCTTGGGGACAGACAAAAGCTGACACAGAAATTGAACAGTGCAATAAATAACTATCTGCATGCTCATCAGGCTCCTTTTAAGTTTTCTTGGTCAACAAAATTCTAAAATGACTCTGCAGTTTGAATAAAAAAAGGAACCATGACTAAAATATAACTGAAAAATCTGAGCAATTCAATTGTTCCCTAGGTAGAAAAATACTTCATCTTATTTAGCAGCCTGATTTCCCCGTTTATTAAGAATGGACTGAAAACCAACCCTGTGTGAAAATTGGGATAGTCAGCAGAGAGATAGAAAAGCTACCATGTCATACAGCAGGCCTGAAGCAACCATCAGCAAATGTGTGGAGCGTGACCATTGAGCCCAGGGTGGTGGACACTGGAGAGCACAACGGGAACCTGACAGTGTGGAGCTGTGCTGCACAGTAAGGCAGCTCCTGGACCCCAGTGCTAGACTTAATGAAGCAGAGCTAACAACTCATCAGCCACAAGGTAAGTGTCCAACGTTGGCCCACGGCCACATTAGATGCTGTGGACACAAGGCACCTTCCTTGCATCACAGGGCTCACACTGCCAATCTAATCTCTGCTTGCCGAGAATGCATGCAATGGGTGGGAGCGGTGACCCGGAGTATGGAGGCTATCCCTAGGCATCGGGGCTGATGCTGCAGGACCTCACTCAGCAGCTAGAGCCCAACTGTGCTTGGAGCAGCCCAGGCCAGACACTCGTAGGGTAGTGTAGCACAGTTCTCTCCATTGTGGTCGGCAGCCATTGGCTGCTAGAGCTTTCCCAAAGTTCTGGGTAGTCAGGACAGAATAATCCCACTGTAAAGAGCTGAGGGTCCAGGTCCAGACTCCTTCTGTCACATTTCCACCCCAGTGCCTCATTCTGACACTGACTATGTAAACCACTGGGGTCTGTCACTGAATTACAGCTGATTATAGGTCACAGACATGTGGCCTACAGATGAGTCTTGAGCCACAGGTTTGTTTAACTGGCTCCTAAAACTTATCGTTGAATTAGCTGCTAACAATTTAAAGTAAGACAACAAAGATTAAGTCCAGATCACCCCTTGGTCTCACTGCTGACAACTGCTGCAGAGAAGGGCTGGAGCTGCTCATCTCTCCAGTCCCTGCAGGGAGACCCAGCAGAGCATCAGCACCTTGCACTTACTGCTGATCTGTCCACTCATGCATGTGGCTGGACACACATTTGCATTTGCAAGGATTTGCTTTATCTGATTAAGAAGTTATTTATTTCAGAGGAAGCAGAATCTGCACTGCTGATACAAACACTATTTCTCTGGGCAGTACAAGATGTCCAAGTTGCCATAATGCCTCCCTTCACTTTCCTCAGGTCACATCTCAATCTATTGCTGCTTTACCTAATTCTAAAGTGCCGTTAAAAGTCCCACACAGAGCCGTACATGAGCCGAAGCTCCTCCTGTCACCAACAAAGAGCAACTCTAATCAACTATAGACTCTAGAGAAACACCAGCATAGACTTACACGTAGCTCTCTAAAATAAATCTTAATTTGTCGATATTTAGGAAATTTCATTTAAAATGAACGCACATTTCCCATACAAGACAACATGGTCAAAAGCAGGAATGGTCAAAAAAGCAGTCTCCAAGGGTGAGCTACCGTGGCCCTGTGACAAGTACTTAGAAGTGATAAGGTGGCATCATACACGGTAAGTGGCTGAGCCCCACACGTACTTGTAACCATCTCTAATGGAAGCAGCTGCAGTGGGCATGGGCAGCTGTTCCATTTTAGGAGGAACTGCCCATGAGGGCCGGAACAGACAGGCATCAGGTGTCTTCAGAGGCAGCAGGCAATGGCTTGGCAGCGTCTTTAGAGGAGCAAACATGGAGGACCCCACGAAAGGCTGGAATTGTGGCACTTTGTGCACGTATGAGAAGTCCTGTGACAATGAAATAGGGCTGGTTTAATGCTGGCAAACTGCAACCACCCACAGATGCTTGGTACTTCATAAAACATAGGCACAAAGTCTACTGTAATTCAATAGTTCTCTACAATGATAAAAAAAATTCTAATGTCAACATTGTTAATGAAGCAACGGTCATAGAGTGAATATGCTAGTGATGGGCTCCAGTTTCCTTTTTTTAAAAAAAGATTTAATGTTCATTATATGTGTATGTGTGTGGGTATACACAGCGTTCTGCAAGCATGTATGCTTGCATTACCAGATGTCATTATAGATGGTTGTGAGCCACCATGTGGTTGCTGGAAATTGAACTCAAGACCTTTGGAAGAGCAACCAGTGCTCTTAATCTCAGAGCCCTTTCTTCAGAGCCTGTGCCCCAGTTTTAATGGTCCTTATGAGCCTGTGCATGGTACACACAGCTCTGCTTTGAAGGTCCTGTGGGTGGCTACTGGGACGCCCCCCAGCCTCAGGGAAGTTCATGCGCTGATTATTACCTTTATCTCCTCTGGCTTGGGACTTCCTAAGCCATCTTCCACTTCCATCCTGAACTCTGTGAGGTGTGTGGGGACCATACTGACCACAGGACTCTCCATCATGCCCAAAGCAGTCACTGTCTCTGAACTCACTCCATCTTTATAATTCATCACAGGAGAAAATGCAGGATGCTGCTCCAATGATGGAGGAGTGGGGAACATCCTTTGCAAGTCTGCAACTGCTAAAAACAAAATTAAAAGTGCATCTTAACAGCAAGACTCCTAAAAACTGTGACATGCAGCCAAGCACAGCAGTGTCCACACAAGGTTAACGGAATGTTAGGACACATGCTACCCTCAGGCATTCACCCTCTTCCTAGTGCTGTACAACATGGGGTAATGTAGATGTAGTGACCAAGGTTAGCAGAGTGGGCAACTGTCTTCTAATAACTGATCCTCTTAAAAAACTGAAGGAGATGAGTTAAGCAGAAAGTAGAAACAATCCAAGTACACTGTGAAAAAGTCTATCTTCATTTTCAATTGTTTTTGAAATATTACAGAAAATAAAAATTATTTAAAGGATGGAGGTTGGTGTAACTGAATCACATAGTCCAGCTCTTCTGGGGAAACGATTCCACAGTGTCTTTCCAGACTTAATTAAAGTTTTAGAGTTAGGGTTAACACTACCCAGACCCTAAAGATACTGTCAATAGGACAGGGCACACAGTTTAACAAACATTCAGGGGCCAGAAAGCAGTTTACGGTCAGAGCTTAGCATGCCTTGTACATTCCTGAGCTCTGTCCCCAGCAGGGAGAGAGGGAAACCCATTTCCCATTGTATTCACAGTATCTGTATACCCCAAACAGTTCACAAACTGGCTTGAGGTTCTGATTCTCAGAAGCATGTGCCTGATACAGTACAAGCTGTGGTTACAAGGTATGGCCACTAGGTGTTGTGATGTGTTTGGAACTGGGCATTCCAAACTTTTTGTTGTTGTTGTTGTTGTTTTTTAAATCACCTTTGTCCCCACTTGCTCAGTTACTGGCTGTTGCCTTTCTTGACACCCCAACATTTAGCTGATATGTGGCACCTAGCCCTTAAACAGGAATTCATATGGAACAATAAACTTGGTTGTTTATTGTTAATGCCTCTGGCTGCACACTCATCAGGCTCCACACCCTCCAGGCAGAGCTCAGCTGTGGCTGGGACACATCCTCCCTCAGGGCCTCACTGCCCACTAGTAGCAAGTCTCCCTTAGATATGTAACTTTCACCAGGCATGCTTGCTTTTCGTTGGGACAAGGGAACTTCCAACAACTTCACTACATAGAGGGAGCAAATGGACACCCTGAAGTAGGAGTCACAGGCAGGTGTAAGCGGCTCACCTGAGCCTTTATCTTTACTTGCTGTCTATACAATAGGATTTCTAAAAACAGGCCTACAACTAGGAAGGCCAGCCAAGCCAACATTTGAAGACCCTATATACAAGTTATTAATTCTAAAGCAGGAGGAAAGGACTCCAATCAAATCAATACATTTTATTTCAAACAATGGGTAAGATTACTGTAAGGTAAGGACTGACTTGAGAAACAAACACTGCACCTCTAATGTTTCCTCTAAAGAACAACAGCTCTGATTTTTAACAGGACGTTAAAGCATTAATTTCCTAGAATCACAGTAGTAAGCTTCTGACTATGGCAAAGGTTTTACCTGAACAATGGCTCTGGAGGAGTGTCTATCTGGGGAGAGACAGGACCAGTGAGAGAAGGGGTGAATGAATAGGAAGGGCTGGAAGGGAAAGCTGAACAGGGAACAGTAAAACAATATGCATGTTTTCATAATGAAGCCCATTACCCAGTATACTAACTGTTAGCTGAATGATGGCAAAGTCACCATTAATCCCAGTACTGATGAGGCCTTGGGAGGCAAGGGCTAGCAGATCTCTGAGTTCAAGGCCATTCTGTTCTACACAGCTGGTTCCACAGCAGCTAGAGCTATAAAGTGAGACTCTTTCAAAGAAACAAACAAACAAAAAATTACACAGGCTGGAGAGGTGGCTCAGCAGTTAAGAGCATTGGCTACTCTTGCAGAGGATCCAGGTTCAGTTCCCAGCCTCCACATGGGCATTCACAAATGTCTGTAATTTCAGCTCCAGGGGATCCAACACCTCTGGCGTCCAAAGATGCCTGTACACATGTTCAAGCATGCACTCCCTCCTCAACCCCCACTATTAAAAATAATAAAATGAATTTTATTAAAAGTCGAGATACAAAATAAATGGCTTTGAAATTTCCTGTAAGAAACATGGTGAGTTTATTTTTGCTGAGGCCACCTGCTTTACTAATGCTACCTAATAAAGTCAGAGACCCATGTTTTCAAAGCCTCTGGCACCCTTCTCATTTCCACAAAGACAAGATACAATTTCAGCTGCCACAGACCTTCTTTACAAAGTGTTCTCCACCATTCTTTGCATTGGACACTGCTATGCGAGAGACCTGTCAATCCCCATCCACACCATAATAAGTACGCCTCACACTGCACACTGCATCTCAACACGCAGGCATGAGGTCAGCATGGGGTTGACCACCCTCCAACTGGGACTTCACTGCAATGAAAACACTGCTCAGACACAAGTTCTCAGAGCAGATGCAGAGGAACTGTGTATGGGGAGAAGCAGAAAGCCTGAGAATCAAGCACCAGGCCTCCATACAGAAAATTGGCTGCCACAATGCTGTTCCTAGAAAAGGGGGTGGGCAACTACATGAAAGACAGAAGGCCCCTGCCATTCCTTCCAGCTGCCTTGCACCCTCCTCCCCACCTAAAACCATTGGCTTCTTTCTCAGGATCCTTCTGCCTGGGGACACAGAGCAGAAGCCCATGCACAGAATTAAACAACCTGAACGGTCCAACTCTTTCATTTTGCTTTGTTTTGTTTTGTTTTCTCTAAGACCCAGTCTTCAAAAAGATATGATTTCAAAGAAATTCATAGACAACTGGTCTGCTCAGTGCATTGATCCTTCATTATTACATACACAAAGTAGCAGCAAGAGGTCTTTCTCTTTCACCTGTTTGCACTACCCACAAGTGGCTACTGGGCATTCAGGACACAACAGAGCTGGACCAAGCTGAGACAAGCTGAAGATGTAAAGCACATGACTCCAGAGAGGCCCCAAGGAAGTACTCAATGACTTTTCATTCTTGATTACATTAAAAATGGCATTTGATGTATAAAGCTCAGTAGAAATTCATTAGCAAAATTACTTCCATGGGGTGTCATAAGTAGATGTAGAAACGTGGCCCAAACTTGTAGCTTCTTTGTACTCTGCTGGGTGGTGTCCTTGTGGCCATTATTTTTCATAGCTCCTCAGCACTCTGGAAAGCTGAGCAGAGATGAAAAAATGCCAAGCTGCTTGTGCTGCTACTTCTGAAGAGGAAACACTGTGTGTCTAGGTACTGTGTCTGTCTCTGTCCATAGCTCCCTCCATCCCTCCATCTTGCCCTCCCTCCTTTCCCCAGTACAGATTCACATAGGTCTTACATTGGATCTTTTGGGCTCTTTACTTCAGTACTATATTTTAACTCAAATGAGTTAAAATTTTTACAGCCTGTACTTTAGCATCAGATTCTGAGTCCATTCTCTCTAAAACACTCCCCCTTTGAGTAAAAATGAAACACTAGCACACAGTCTAACGATGCTGTCGTAGGGGGTTGCATGAGTGGGCAGCCTTGTCTACATCCTCAGACGCTGCAATGTGTCCTGCTGTGTGCTCTCACACAGAGAAAGAGAAAGGACTAACTGGTTTAGCACATGTGAAAGTCCTCACCTGACCTACTCTACATGTACATGTTGATAAAATTCTACAGTGTAGAGTAATAAAAAAGAAAAATGTTTAATTAAAAAAAATCCCTAAACAGCAACTGGCTGGCTATCATTCATTTCCACCCATGTCATGCTTGAGAAAGCTTTGCTATTTTAAAAAGCTATGGATCTACTTAAATTGTCAAAATCCAATCTCTATACAGGGTTCCACGTCTACATTTGAGTAAATCAGCACTACCTTTATAGGTTCATAAAACTTTTTGACTCATCCTGTGACATGGTGGTTTTCCCCTCAATTTGTTCTCATTAACAGCTGAAGTCAATGAGCACAAATTACAGGGTGATTTGCAACAGGAGGTGTCTGCCTCAGTGTCTGCAGATCCACACTGACTCTCCTCTCTGAGGGCCCGGAGCTTCCCTCAGGTAAAGGCCACACTATTCTCTCATGTGCATGGTACTAACATAAGTGCCCTCAAAAAGAAACAGGAGTGCACAGTGAATCTTGACAAACGTTCACTATCACAAGTCCATTATATTTTTGAAAGCAGAACCGTTTTCTACAATTTCTCATAGTGGCAATCTCTGAAGTTAGTGTGCAGCTTGTAACCTACTAGAGAAGCAACCCCAACAGGTCCACCTGCCCCCTTGACCGTGGCCCCACTCTCAGTTTGAAAACAAAAGAGTACTACTTCAAGTGAGGGTAGTGTCTGTCTCCAGTCAGCTTCCTGCCTTCTCAGAAGCACTAACTTCTTAAGTTTGAATTTTCAGTGGCAACCATGTCAGCTCAGTCTCCTGTACCTACTTGGAGGGTAAGGGCCAGCAGCTCTTCCGTCCTTCCCAGGGGGCCGGTCCTCAGTCCCAACAGTAGGCATCTTGGATGAGCGCAACACAGGGGACACGGCCTGAGAACAAAGCGGTGCCATTAGAACACGTCAGAGCCCATATCCACTGACCCTTAAAAATAAAGCAGCAGGTCCTCATGTGATTCCTAGAACTACCTGCAGGCTGTGATGTCAGGAACATGCCAAGGAGCTTCTCCAGGAAAAGTGAGTTTTCAGGGGCATGGTGGGCAGACTGTACAGGCCCTCAGCCATGCTGCCTCCAGGCTGCACCCGTGCAGCTCTGCTGGCAAGGTACCTGGCCGGCTGTATTCCAGCAGTGGCTGGCTGTGAGGCTGGCTCTCCTTGTTTGGGAGGAGGCAGCAAACACAGTGGCCCTTTGCTCCCCAAAGCCATAGGTGTATGCTCTATCATCCCCACTTAACAGTTAACCTCTATCTTCGTAAAGGCAACGCCATTTAAGAACCGTAGAATGAACAGACAACTGACCAGTCATTCAAAACAAGGCAATTTCCTTACCAGGAAAGAGTGCCTTTTAAGAACTCAGATGAGCTGTCACAAAATAAAGTATATCCAATTAAATTAAAAAAAAAAACAGACCTTACAGATATAATGCCTTTTATTTACACCTACATAATATACAGTTGAAATGTGCAATTAAATTCAAACACGTACGATTGTTCAAGCCTTCACTCACTAGGTAAACTACTTTTATCAATAAAATCTAGATGAGAAATCAAAGAAAAATTCCTTATTTCAAAGAAATAAGAATTCAATTGAAAATGTTCAATCTCTTTTGTGTTTAATATTGCTTAAAATCTATTCTCCAAGGAGCCATTTCTTCATTAACCACAACAGTAATTTTTAACTTGTACAGGGAATGAAGTCACGGGCCCAGAGGAGACAGTTCCATCACTATCAACCATGGCAGTAACAGTACCAGCTCTAAACAGCACCCGCCCTTCTCCATCCTGTTCTTCCCACTCCTTCTACTGGGCTGATGTGATTCATTTTTCTCCCATGCTTTACTCTCATCACCACCAGAAGCTCCTAACATGGCCTTCCAGCTCCTCCAGCCCCTCTACCCTAGCCCAGCTTGTGCCCATATTCCTGATAGTTAAAACAAGAGGGGAACTCTCCAAAGCCCAGACCAACAGCAAGTAAATATACGTTCTTTCTCCTAGCCACTGTTCACCCTGACATGTTCTTTTCTTACATGTAGCAAGTATTTGAATTAAGGCTCCTGTGTTCTGATTCAAAAAATAACAAATAGGATTCTTGTTTTCTGTAATTCAGACTGATTAAAAAAACAAAACAAAACAGAAACAGGAACAGTGCACATGCTTTCCCCAGCTCCACACTCAGCAGAATCCTGGAAGTCCTGGAAGGTAGGCAAGCTCCTCCTGAGGTCCTCCCTCTCTGGGGGCATCAGGAGCAGATGAGAAGGCTGCTAGCCTGCCCCACTAAGTAGCTGCTTCTCTCTGCTGTCCAATCAGGGCTCACTCCACACTCATCCAAGGTCCTGCACTTCATGACCCCAGTCTTTGCCCTTTCAAGTCAAATCCATTTTTCAAGGCCATCATGACCTCATCTTCATGTAGGCACATGCAGCACTGAAGGTGCATAAGATCTGTTAATTAGCTGCATTTGAGTTTAAAGTTAGAAATCTGATCCCTACTTAACCTGGAGCCTTAATTTAAACACTGCTGCCCTGCCTCCTTTGCACTTTCACGGTCAGCATTCTTAGATACTGGTCTGCAGCTGAGCTCATAGCAATAAATACATTTATACCTGTGTTACCTGAAGTCTGTGTTTCCAGCATAAATTTAGTAATTTAACCAAATATGTAAATTTTATAATTGCTTCAGTTACCTGTCACAAAGGAACTGATCATCAAATTATTTTAAATGTTTATACAAAATAGACGGAAGAAAAAAGATATTAAGTAAATAAACTAAAAAAAATAAGTTCTTTGAAAAGAGAGTGTGTATTATTCAGCCCTAGTGTCCCCCAAAATAGCAGGTGCTATAGTGTTTGCACAAGAAACAAAGATGAAGGAGAGGAGTACACGAACTTCTGGACTCTTAGCTCAGGTCATTTCCAAAGAGTTCTAATTCTTCACCATAGTAACCATGTGTCTACATTCTTCTTTCCACCACAAGACTGTGACTGCACAATACCTGCTCAGTTATTAGATGAAGTAAATTGTTGGCATTATTTGGAAAACCTTATCTACAGAAATATATATATATATATACATGTATATATAATATTTCTATAGTCCCATATTAATCAGGAGGATTTATTAAAATAAATATGAAAGAATTTAGTATTTTCAGCTAGAAAGAATAATGATGTAGAACAAAAAAAAAAGCACCAGTAAATAGTGTTCAAACAGTACAAAATACAGGAGCTACACATGTAGCTACTAAAATGAGAATCCTGAGTCTGGTGCAACACACTACAAAGAAACCCTGAAACCTGATGCAGCCCCCACATGGTCGGTCTCCCATGTGCAGCTAGAGCAGACTCACCCCAAGCTCATCATCATCAGAGTTATCAAAGATGTTGTCTAAGTCATGCAGGGAAGGTGCCAAATCTGTCACCTGCGTAAGGCTCCCGGAGCCAGCTCTGCCAGCAGCATTGTCCTGCCGAACATCTGCAGGAAAGGAGGCAAGGACACAGAGTGAGCAGGCTCCTCAGCTGAGGGAAAGAGGGAAGGACATGGATTTGGACCTCAGTGAACAAGGTCTGCTGGGAATTTCCTCCCTATATCCTACTTTAATTTAGACACAATTATTTCCAAATATGCTTATCAGCTTTGAAACAAACTGAAAAAAAAATCCACAAAACACAGTAAAGTTGAGCTCAAATTACTGCTATAACAATAAGAATAAAATCTTAGGTTGAGAAGAATTTCCTTTGCATTTTACAACAATCCAAGTGAGTGAATAACAATGTACACACCTGTTTTGGTAGCAGAACTGAAAATAGACATGGCATTTTTCCCATCAGGCACCGGCGTGGAATGACCTGGTGTAGTGACATCCTTGGTACCAAATCCATCCTCTGACTGTGTAATAAATTCAGCCAAACAAAACACATGAACAGCAACCCAAAGTGTGGGAAATGAGGGAGAACACAAAGAATTAGCGCGTCAAATGGAACCTGTTATGAGCAATGTGAGAAACCATGGTCTATGCAACCAAATGGATAAAGGCATGTCCTTGCTCTGTATTATACAGAACCAAGAACTACTCCCATTTCTCTCCGACCCTCTAGGTGTTCTCAGAGACTCATGTGCTGTTGTCACTTGATTAGAGACTTGTCCTGGTATCAAACGCTATCTTAAGTTATAGTACAGATGTTAAATGACAGACCAAGCCTCTGGATCTACACAGATCCTGTACACTGTTCCCTCAACTCTATCGGCCTCTTTGACTGCCACACTTCCCTACTCTCTCCAGAACACCTCCTTATATGGCTAAAGGCAGAGGCACACCCAGTACTCACTATCATGGCAATGGAAGCAGACCAGCTCATACTGACAGTCTATGGGCAGTGCTGACATGGAGTCAGAGAAACAGGCACAGCTCTCGCCACAGTGAGCATAAGCACTCATAGAGAGAGACACTGCACTCAACACTTTTTGCTTTACATTTTAGATACTTTGGGAAAATATCTTAAAAGAAGTAAGCAGGGAGCATAGGCCAACAATAATTAGCATATGAGAGGAGGCATGACAGGACAAGCTACAGCCTGGAAGATATGCAGCTTCCTTCATGTTCGGCTGACTTTGGAACAAAGGTGAGCCATGACATAAAAAGGAACAAAACGCTGTTCCATCCAATAGTACCAAGAGCATGAATATGAGGACAGAGCGACCAGGCAGGACTACCTCAGACATTCTGCCTCAGGAGTCTCCCACACACAGAAACACCAAAACCCACAGCCTGCTGGACTTTCTCTGCAGTCAAGGGTACCTTGTTCTTCTTTAGGGAGTCCTTCTCCGTTCCCTGCTTGCATTTCTTATTTGCTGTGAAGATGTATTTTATGTCTCCATCCTCAAAGGTGTATGGGTCATTGACTTCTCCTAGCGTGTCTCCTGGCTGCTGTGACAGAGGTGACGGGTCGAGGATGGGGAGCAGCTGCACCTGAGGCTGCTCATCCTGCCAGGTTTTGAACCGCTTGTTAGGTTGTGCTAAGAGTCTAGAAGAGAAAAAATATGTGACAATTTAAATAAGATAAAGTAAAATTATGTCTTTTTTTCAGAGTATTTATGACTTTAAATTTTTATTATCTTCTTTGTGTATGTGTGTGTACATGCGCCATCTGAAAGTCAGAGTCCGCACGTTCTCACTTTTGGAGATTAAAGTCAGTGGCAGGCTTGGACAGTGCTGATGTGGACTCAGCAAAGCACTCAGCACAGTGAACACGGCACTTCATAGACAGAGAAAGCCTCAGTCCCCAGTCCCCATTCTAAGTGTGTTTGCCTGCTGAGCCAGCTCACCAGCACAGTATTTAGGATTTAAAAGAATATTTAAACTGAACACTGAAAAAAAAAAAAAAACCTAGTAAATCCCCAGTACCATGCTTTAGTTTTTCAAGATCTTAAGCATGATTAGGCAGAACTAAGGCAGCTGTGTCAGTCCATGCCATGACTCTTCACAAAACACAGGTCATCATTCCCAGAGCAGAGTCCCAAGTGCACAGCTCTGGTTCCTCAGTCAGCAAATCAGCACAAAGATGAGGCTGCAAAGGTGTTTATGGGAGGTCACCTGCACCACGGGTTAGAATGGTGAGTGGCTCAAGAGCTAAGTGTGCAATATGGGAAGTCGCTAAAGTTACATTCTTGACTAACAAACAGTAGCCCCCATAAAATGAGTCCATACTGTGTGTCCTAAAATGCCATACCAAAACTTTTGCATGTAATGTATTTAAATATCACCACATTGCTAAGTCTCATGAAGAATGGGGGTTTTGACTTTGAGACACAACCTGTGTACAGTCTACAAGAGGAAGGAAAGTCTGGTTTCATCTTGTCAGTGACGACCTAGCAAAGAGAGAAGAACGCATGATGTCCAGGGCCCTACCCAATGGTCATCTCACCTCTGCAGTGCAGTGCTCTCTGGGTTCACATCCAGTTTGGTGTCAAATCTCTCCCCCTGAAGCTGTGGAGGCCGGAACTCAGCATCTTCACTGGGCGGGAGACGAAAACTCCGCCACCACTTATCTGATGACTCAGTATATGAGGGCCTAATCCCACTATATAAGGCTGTCTCGCTGACCTCTGCCATCAGAGGCAGTCTTTGGCCTACGAGGACAGTTCTGTCATCCAGAGTGGAGAGCTGTTGAAGCTCTACCCCATTTCCATAGAGGGCAGGGTTCACAGGGACAGAAGGTGGGTCCAAACTCTCTGCTTCCTGACCTCGTGGCTGAGGGCTGAGTGTGGGTGGCAGAGGGGAAATGGGGGAATGAGGAGAATCCATAGGATTCAGATTCATTTGCTTGCTTGTAGTTCTGGAAGGCACGGCCATTTGCTTATCATACTTCCGACTGCTCGGCACCTCTAAGGAGGCGTCTATCCCTGCCAGCCCGAGCTTCTGTCCTGGCGCATCCTGCTCCATGCATAACTCTTCAGCCACAGAAGGCCTGTGGTGAAAGGGCACCAAGGGTCTCTTTTGCAACTTGTCTCCTTTTTCTTGTCTTTCTGCTGTTTTGTGCTTAGAAGAAGCAGGAGGTGGTAAGGATGAAGATGATGGTGGTCCTGCACTGAAGCCTGGCTGAGATCCTGGGGGAGGTCGGCTGGGTCCTACTGTACACCGTTTTAGAACTTTATGCCTACAGTGAGAGTTAAACTGAAGTCAATATACACCCAGGTACACGTAACAAATGACTGCAACACCACAAAAGAAGTGTCTCTGGTAAGGGTCTAACTTCCTAGGCACATGCTGGATCACTGACATATCTGAAGGGCCCCACAACTTAACTATGTTCACAAGCACTAAATACAAGTCCCCAACAGAAAGCTACAAACCATCACATGTAAAGTCAGGCAGATAAAAAGCAGACTTATGCTGAATATAAATTAATATCCCACTAATCTCAAATGGTGTTAATTAGATAAGAGCTTCAAATATCGTCCTCACACTGCCTCTTACTCTCTACCATTAAATGACCAGAAAAAGAAAAAAAAATGCAGTTCAATTTCTAGTTCTTAACATTCTAAGTATAATACACAATGGTTACAATGACTTGTAACATTGTAAACTGAGAACAAAAATCACTGTGCTCCACCCTTCAAAGTGTGAAACTAAGATAAACAAGATCACTCAACATGATACTTACACTAATAATACTTGCCTCTGACTCTACCTGGGCAAGAAATGTGAGTCAACTGTGAACTTTAGACATATGACAACAGGACGGAGGTCAAAGGTTGGGAATCTGAACACATGCACAAATGCACCTAAGCCCTATCCCACCTCAGAGAGGACACATATTTTGGCAAGCACAAGCATGAGGAACAGCTCAGTTAGAGCCACTAAATGATGCCAAGTTTACTCTGTGCAGCCAAGTTCTACAGCCGGTCAGCCAGCTTCTCCTTCTGTAAATCACTCCAAGGGAAGACTGCAAGTTGTCCTGTGGTGCAGCAGTGAGTCCCTGAGGCCACTTGGGTGGTATTAAATTACTGCTGCACTGAACTAAATGATGCCCTCGTGGGCAGTAAAATGGATTTGTGTGGCATAATGGGCTAGTTTAGTGGGACAGCAGAATGGCTGTCCTGTTTCATTCAGCCATTAAATAATGAGTACAGCATTCCATAGGTTTCGGCAATCCTACAGCAGATCATCAGCACTCTGATCAAACTCTTTGTTACTCTTAAAAAAAAAATTTTTGACTGAATAAGGCTATCAAGCAAAGTACAGGCAGAGGTGTGCTTTATGCACCAAGGGCACAGGAATCAGGGAACACCTCATCAGATCACACTGTCTTTCAAACCCTTTACATGCACACACTTCTTTCTGGACATTCCCCAGGAGTTAGCTGCGCTCGGCTTCTGGAAGGCTTCTTATGCAGACTCTTAAAAGAAAGGATCTGTGAAGCTGTTTTCTCCAGCCCCATCAATGACTCAACTATACAATATATAAGAACAAGAATGTGCACTGCATTGAGAGAGCATGTGCCATACTTCCAATTACCAAGGAGCCTGGCCAGACCAATGCGGAAGTGCAGTGGGGGAAGGGAAGGCACAGTGTTCAACAGTAGGAGGAAGAAACCTAAGGTAGAACCACATAGCGCAGGAACACTGGTGGCTCCAAAAAAAGATGACAGTAGACATCTCAGAGGAAGTAGCTGTGATGGAGCAGATCAAGAAAAGCCAACAGGTGAAAACACCACTGGAGTGGGAAGGTCTGTGGGTATACAGTGTTGGCTAAGGCTTAGGCCCAGGGCCTTGAGCATAAAAAAAATTACAGAAGTGCTCTATCACAAAGCCACAGACTCACCACTAGGACATTTCTCAAAGGCCTCCTGTGATGATTTGACTAGATATGGGGCCCCCAAAACTCATGTGTTTGAATGCTTGGCCATAGGGAGTGGCACTATTAGGAGGTGTAGCCTTGTTGGAAGCGTTGAGGCCTCCTATGCTAAAGCTCTACCCAGTGTGGAACATAGTCTCTCTCCTTCTGCCTTTAGATCAAGATGTACTTCTGCCTTCTCCAGTACCATGTCCGCCTAAAAGCTGCCATGCGCCCTGCCATGATGATAAAGGACTAAATCTCTGAAACTGTAAGCCAGCACCAATTAAATGTCCTTTATAAGAGTTGCCTTGGTCATGGTGTCTCTTCACAGCAATGAAAACCTAACTAAGATACCCTACAAGAATAAAAGACTAGAGCACAAGGTCTCAGGAAGCAAGGCAGCACATAGGAGGCAGTACAGCAGTGACCAGGAAAAGCCTTGGGAATAAGAATTTGGCTAAGAACTAGATCAGCAATCCCAGAACACACAAAGTAAAACATTGTTTATGTAATGTACAGAGTACATACATAGTAGCTGATTTTTTAAATCTGACACTAAATAAGTAAAAATCTAGATTATAGGAGGCTGGAGAGACAGCTCAGAAGCTAAGAGCCCAGGCTGCTCTTCCTAGAGGTCCTAAGTTCAATTCCCAGCAACCACATGGCTCACAACCATCTAAATGAGATCTAGTGCCCTCTTCTGGCCTGCAGCATACATGTGAGCAGAACACAGTCTACATAATAAATAAATAAAACTGTAAAAAATGCCTCAAAGGTTAAGAACACTAGTTGTCTTTCCAAAGGTCCTGAGTTCAATTCCCAGCAATCACATGGTAGCTCATGACCATCTATAGTGAGATCTGGTGTCCTCTTCTGGTGTGCAGGCACCTATGTAGGCAGAATGATGTCTAAATAACAAATAAATCTTAAAAAAAATAAATATAGAATATAGAAAAGATCAGAAAAAAGAAGGCCCACCGTGCATGGTTCCTGATAGCCAAGAGTCAAAAGTAAAATATATACATTTCAGCTACTGCAAAGCATGCTGGCCCCAAGCCAGGAGGGAGAGGTGCATGGGCTCAGAGAGAAGACCTAGTGAGCAAACAAGTCCTGCACAAAGCTCCTCCATAGCAAACCAACCTCAAGAGTGACTGGCTACAAGAACAGGGCCACCCACTATGACAGCACCTGGTAAAAGCACAGGGGCCAGGGACACAGGAATAGGAACAGTACTACTCTATCCGAGTCAATGGAAAGGGTTCTCATTCTCTTCCCCAAGTCAGTCCACTAACCCCAAATCAGTAACATCTGAGATGAGATGAGAATGGTTACCGTCCAATAGACCATCCTCATTCCTAGAAGGCCCATGAGAGCTACATGAGAAACCTATGTTTCAGAAGCTCTCAACCCATAAGTGGAAAAGCAAGGCCTGCCCTAACCATCAGGTGAACTGGAAGATAAGGTTTACCTCCCCTAGAAAACGTTAAAAGCCGTAATAAAGATCCAAGGCAGTGAGATCCTGTACTACCACACAGTGGTTGGTAAGATAAGGCATGAAAGGGGAAGCATTTGGGGCCATGTAAACACTCTAGAGACAAGCAACCTAGACAGCACTATTGCGTGACCTTGGCTCTCAGAGAGTGTTAGCAAACAACACCTCTAACAGTGACAAAGATCCCCAATAGAAAGGGTCTCAAGAGTCACTTCCTCAAAGTTCTGCTGACTTCAGCCAACCAGTTTTCAGTAATAAACTCCAAATCCTGACAATAAAATTACCATCTGCATATCAGACAAGACAGATTATTTCCTTCCTTACTGGAGCAAGTTCAAGGAAAGACTGAGATGAGGTGGCCTCTGTGGCCCATAGCCAGCCAACAGTGCAACTGCTGCTACCTCTCTACACCAACCTGGAACAGGAACAGCCAACTCTTTGGGTTGGGTCTACAAAGTCCCAGGAAGCAGGACTGTGAGCAGGCTCTTCTTCCCGAGTGGGAGTTGACATCTGGTTCCTCCTAGAAAGGGTGAAAATATGACCGTACACAAACATGAAATAGCTCATTCCTCTATAAAGTCTTTTTTCTTATTTAAGGTGTGAATACTTTTTACATAGTAATGGACCCTGCTGATAAATTAGTCCAGAGCAAGTAACAGGTAAATGGCCTGTCTGTTATATGCACAGAAGCGCAGTTCAAATGCTGCTGCTTAAGATCACCTTACTTGTAGCATATATTCAGCAATGGAACAACACCCAGCACCACTCACTGTTGCTTCCTTTTAGAAGTCACTTTTGCCTGCATGAGCAAGGCCTGAGTTTAGTACCACATACTTACATGCATCCTTCCCCAAATACAGACACACAGAGAGAGAGAGAGAGAAAGAGAAAGAGAAAGGGAAGAAGATGGAGGGAGAGAGAGAAAAAGGGAGCAAGACATAATATATACAAAGTTACCTAAAATTATGTAAGAATTTTTTAAATGACTGTTCGAAAACATCTACAAATTACATATACTCTCTTATGTTGTTAAATCTTCAAACTCCTACATTACTTAGTACCATTTAAAGGCAATATTCTAGCACTTTTTTTCTAATTCTAGCACTTTTAATACGAACTAAAAAGAAGAAATCAAAACTATCTCCTACATGTTATTAGTAAGAAGCCAACAGAAACAAGAACAGAGGCAGTGCTCTGGGCCAGCTCCCTTCCCAGCAGTTGATCTCATAGATTCACTGGGCAACTCTATCAGAATCCTCCAGCCACAGCCTGTTTCTACCTTCCTGGGTGTCTCAGTTCCCTACTCTGTGCTAGTAAGAGAGGGATGTGATCCATCACAAACAGCAGAGACATGAGGCGACTCCTGAGTAAAAACAGAAGATGGTGAGAAAGAAACTATCTCTTTTTTTTTGCTTTTAATTTTTATTTATTACATTTTTATTTACTCTGTGTGTGCCTGTGTAAACAAATGAACACAAGCCAGCGAAGGGGTGCATTGAGAAGTCTAAGAACTTGTAGGAGTCAGGTCTCCTTCAACCATGTGGGTCACAGCCCGGTCCACAGTTCTGGCAGCAGACACTTGTACCCACTATCAAAAGATCTTTTGTTTTGTTTTGGTTCTTGTTGTTTTTTGAGACAGGGTTTTTCTGCGTAGCTGTCCTGGATTCACTTTGTAGACCAGACTGGTCTTGAACTCACAGAGATCCGCCAGCCTCTGCCTCCCCCAGAGTGGGGATTACAGGCATGGGTCACCATGCTTGAGAAAGAAATTATCTAGGCATTGAAGATAGATGTAAAAATATTTGTACCAATTATTCTGAAGGAAAAGATCTTTTCTAAGTGTTAAGGGGGGACAGTCTTCAAGTACTAGACTATGATATTCTATACAATTACTTTAGAGTTTGTCTAGCATCTTCAGCAGCCTATTCCAAACTGATTCATCTGAAAGTAAATATTTAACATCAATTTTCTAAAAGCTTGGTCCAAAAGACAAGCTATTAAACCCACATTCAGAACTTTGAGCAATACTCTTTTCAGAAGCATGTAAATGATTTCTAAGTGAGTAGTTATTAGCAACAGGAGGACCCATACAACAGGCCAGAAAAGAGATCAGTGCTAAAGAGTGCTTGCTCAGTCCCGGAGGACCTGAACTTGGTTCCCAGCACCCATGCCTGGCAGCTCGCAGTTGCTTATGACTCCATGTCCTGGGGATCCAGCAGCTCTTCTGGCCTCCATAGGTACTGCTCTTTAAAATAATATTATTAAAGGTTAGAGAGATGATCGGCAAAAAGGTTGAGAACACTGGCTGTTCTTACAGAGGACTTGAGGGTCTTATTCTCAGCACTGACATGGTAGCTCACAACCATCCACAACCCCAGTTCTAAGGAGTCTGATATCTTCTTCTGCCTCTGTGGGTACCAGGCATGCACAGACAAACATGTAGACAAAATAGCCATATACATAAAAGTAAAAACATACTCTTGTACACACACGTACATGCACAAAACACCCCCCCACATGCACACAATGCTCAATAAAACAAGCAGAAAGCAATGGAGAAAGAGCATCTCCTAGATGTGCACTCATGGTGAAAACACAACGCCAACACATGACTAGTGTCCAAGGAGTTTGTTTCCCTTTGTAACTGGGAACCACTCAGAAATCTGCACACAAAGGAAAGTCAAAAAGAGTTCTGAGCTGTCCCTGATGGTAAATGTCACATCAATACCATGCCAATATTTGGGTGATCAAGAACCTAAGAATTTTCAAGTATCCAATTCAGGTAAAGCAAATGTTTTGTTTTACATTACATTTCACTGAGTTTAAATCATAAAAACAACAATTTAAAGATCTTCAGGTTTGATCACACAGTTTTACATGTGACTAACTTGTCCTCTTCACCCTGTAGTCAAGGAGATGTGACAAACTACATACTTAGACTGGGCTCTGTTGAGGATGCACTCCTTCCAGACTCGATGGACCATGTGATTGTGGAGTTTGGGAGGGATCTTCCTCGATCTCTTTGGACTGTGCATAGTTATCAGCCCCCCATCCTGGGAACCGGGGTGACTGGCAGCACTCTGCACGCCTCCACTCTCACCTGGAAAGCAAGCACAGTTACAACAGGATTTGCCACAAATGCATGTGGAACACAGATTGTTGAATATTTTAACTGCCAAAACTCACATTTGTGAAGCTTTGTCTCCTACCCCCTGGCAATAACACTATATGTGGGCATGAGAAAAATCCTCCCTGCAACCTCTCCCCCTCCATACAACATACCACTAACCAACTAATACCAACTTGCCCAAGTCTATGTGATTTGTTGTATTCTCCCTAAAGCAGCAGACCTGATAAACATGTACATGCCATCTGGGAAGACACACAGCAACATCTTCTCATCCCGTGTATTTTAGATGCAGCTTTACTTATAGGGAAGAGAACATAATTGTAATATTAAAAATTCAAACATACATTACTCATCCTAAGTTTAAAAACTAAACACAATTAGTACATTTTGGGGCAGATAGAGAAGCAGAGGCAGCTCTGTGTTCATTCAACTAAACAGCTGTATAATAAAAGCTCATAGCACCCAAGCAAGAGAAAAAAAATTGATCAGCATACTGGTGTGTGGAACTGCCTGCTTACTCCCACCATGAGCTACTCAAGCTCAGCACTAAAATACTGAGAGAGACTGTCTGCATGTTATGTCGGCAAAGGGAGACTCACTGGCTTCTCTTGAGTGCATCCAGTTACTTTATCCATCCTGTTGATGGGTGACCCATTCCTTCTGGCCACAGACATTATCATGGCATTGGTAACTAAAGCTCTTACCAGTCTAAAGGCAATGCCCAGTCAATTATATGGCTCCCTCTTATTTGACTAAATAGATAGGCCATGGGCTCTGTACTCAACAAAACATGTTGACCAAAAAGCCAGTGGAGACTCTGGAAAATCTGCACTGCTATCTTGAAGATATTAAAGTTTCCCTTATAATACAAATTATTTTCCATGATGACTGCATCAAAGCCAGTGCTTTGTGAGATGTTTCAGTTTTTCCCCATTAAAAACAACAAAACAAAAGCAACAAATACCAATATTTTAAACAGTTGAAGCCTTCTCCCTCCCCAAAACATTGACAGTGCAGATGGGTAGAGCACAGGACACATCTCGCTACTATCTTTAAAAACAAATCCATTCTTGGTCACCATGCCAAAAAAATCATTTCATTTTCCAAGAGTTTTTAACTGTCTGTCCTAAAAACTAGACAAATCATTAAAGTAGATAACAAGACTCAAATGTCCATGGCAATGCTGTGAGAGGCAAGATAAGAGTTCTTCACGGGAGTGGAAGCAGCTGTCTCTGGTTTTCTAGGCATCGAAAAGAGGCAAAGAAAAGATAGCCACTGAGAGGACATGGTGACCTCAGCAACACTAGCCAGCCCCAGCTGACCTACCAGAGGAGCTCTTGGCAGTCAGGAACAAGGCAGCCTGCTCTAGGAGAGTGGCCAGCAGGCAATGCTGCAGTGGACAATGAGAACACTTCTGGGGTATCCTAAACTATTTGAACGGCGGGACATTTGGACTAGTTCATTTGACTACAAAGATACAAGACCCTTCAGACTGTTTTAGAGATGAGGAACAGTGGGAGATTATCTCCCCAAGGTCTAGTACAGTACAATACAGAGAGCGAAGGGGGAAGAATGTGAAGATCCAGGGCTACAAAGCCA
Organism: Pachyuromys duprasi; assembly: GCA_028658305.1. NCBI lineage: Eukaryota > Metazoa > Chordata > Mammalia > Rodentia > Muridae > Pachyuromys > Pachyuromys duprasi. Next base: position 108,826,291 of record CM053766.1, read on the forward strand.
TAACAAGACTCATCAGACAGACTGTCGCTTGTGAAGTGTGAGCTGGAGGTCAAGGCACCACATATGCAGCAGACATTTGACTCTAAAGTTAACGCAATCTTACTAAGGATCTGGAGGGAAAAGCTGATAATCAGATAAATTAAAACTGTTAAAAATTTAAAGCAATTGTTAAGAATACAAACTTTTAAGTAAAATTTAAACAATTCAAAATACTGATAGGGTCTCTACAGCAATATAGCTTCACTATATTTATATAGATTAGGAGCACTACGAAACACAAAGAAGATTTTCTTTTTCAATTAGGTTATAATAAAGTTGATCAAGGGCTAACCCTTTCAGGAAGGATAGCACCAACACTCTGCTCTAAGAGTCCTGTGTGCAGTCTCGCCCGAGGCATAGACATGCTGCATTATGAGTGCCACAAAGGAAATGCTTGCATTTAATCTCTGCACACCTTCCTGCATACTGTAAGCCATCTCTGAATTTCATATAATACATAACATAAGTGCTAACAGATTTCCAATTAAAACAAGCTGACAATAGCCAAGAGTGTGTTAATACAGAAACTTCGTCACTCAACAAAGTCGACAAAACTGTGCTAAATTCAAGCAACCTCTCCATTTTGCATGAATGAGTTTGTGTGTCAAATCTTTGCATCAGAGGGCAGATCACTGCAGGACACAGTACCAACTCAGAGCTATTCTAATGTTGTTGTATAATGGAAAAGAAATCATTGCATATTTGTCCTCAGGTAGTTAACTGTTAGTTGGGCAAAGCTTCTAATCATTCCTTGTCCAGTCCTCATGACAGTTAATTTAACTGTCGACCTAACTGGACTAGGCAATACCTCCAGGGCCTATCTGTAAGGCACTTCCAGAGACAATTAGCTCTGAATAAATCAAAGGACTAATCCCTCGAAGTTTACAGAGTAGCGGTGAAGGTGGGACCTGGCTGGAGGAAGCAGAAAGCTGGGGATGTGTCCTTGGGACTGCAATCTTGTCCTGGCCACTTGCTCTATGTTCTTTTTACTTTTTATTCAGCAAGAAGTAAAAAACTCCCTCCTATGTCTCCCTACCACCATAAGGTTCTGTCCAAATGCATGCAGCCCAGCAATGGTGGGCTGACCCTGTGGAACTGTGAGCCACACAAACCTTCTCTCCCCTAAGGGCTTCTCTCAGGCATTTGGCCACCATGACACAAACAAAACTGATACAGTATTTGCCATTTGCTCAAAAAAGAAACAGGAACAGGCAACCCACATATGGTTTCCCATCTGTGTGCAGAAATGTGGACATAAGTGTGCCGGGGTAAGTGTGTGTGCAGAACTAAGGAATGAGCCAACACTGCCCTTAGAATAAAGATGAAGACGGCACAGGTACAATTCTGAAATGCCTCTATTCTGCTTTCTCACAATCCTACCTCTCCCATCTCAACCACTTCCACCAAGAAATCTGCCATGCTACGAATGCTTCCCAGGAACATGCTTGGTTGCACTCACCTATAACCACCTGCTCTGGAGAGGTGGGAGGCGTCAAAGGCATCCCACAGTTACTGGGGTCTTTCACACTACCCAGCCCCTGCTGCGTAGCTGAGACATGGCCTCCAGCACTGGTACCACTCTGAGCGACTGGGATGTCATTCTGAGAGATCAACACCAAAGCTGAAGGGTAGACCATCCGAACACCACCTGTGAAGAAAGATAGCAAGGAACAAGCCTAAGAAAAATGTCTGCACACCCAAGTCCATTGCCACAATGAGCAGATCAACAGGAAATAAAGGCCTGCCACAAGCATGTCTACTTGAACATGTGTCCCAGAGTCACCATGACAGCAATGGAGCACAGGGCACAGGTATGGAGAATCTGTGTTGTCCTCTCTTTAAATTAACAATGGAGCTAGAATAAAATTCTCCAAGCAAATGCTTTCTTACCAACAATGACTTCAACTGCCACGGGGAAGTCATCGTCATATTCCAGCTCAGCCTCCTCTCGAGGCTCCTCCTTCTTCCTCAGCACCATCGGGTAGAAACACTGCCATTCTTCAATCAGCTTGCGGGCGGCTGGGTCAGACATCTTGTATGCATGCCCTGTTAGCGTGCCATTTAAGCCATAAGGACTCACCAGTACTATGGAAAGGAGAGACAATTATGACATATAATCCTATATATTTGGTCATTTTAGGTTAAAATAGTGCACTGCTTCATACCCTTTGCTTTAAAGTCTTTCACAGTTTGCTTTAAAGTCTTTCACAGTTGTTAAGTTTACTTTAGAATTATTTATGTGTATTTTAATTATATCAATTTTAACAAAATAAGTAAGGATAGCATTACATTTTCCATTCTATCAACATATACTATATAAACCATCTGCACATTAAAATACATGCCTATCTACTCAATAATGGCTTTTCAAAATGAATACCACATCTGGCATGGACACCCAGGCTTGCCTAGCATTTGCACACTGATGTGGATCCTGGGATCCCTGCACAAGTCATAATAAAAGAATAATAGGTAATATATAGAATATATGATAACAACAATAAAACTACTAACAGTATATCTTAATGCTTAGAGCTTGAAGCACAAAGCCTACTTATGAGTTTGGTGTGGCCCTTTAAGGAATCGTGATGAACATTTTCATGCTGTGTTAAACTCCACTATGGAGCTGACAATAGTTCTATTTTCTTTCAGTCTTGAAAAGGACATCATTTTGGTGAAGTTGGAAACAAACTGCAGTTACCATGGCACTTACGCTGTGCCCTATGAGTAAATCTTCCGAATAATCCTCTACAGGGGAAGAGACAACCCAAAGAGTGGGAAGCACCCCCTCTTCCCTTTGGCTTTGTGTATGTACTGCATGCACCTGTACAGCCTTACGAGTACACATGTATGCCATGAGCCTGGAGAGCAGAGATCAGTATCAGAGGTCTTCTTCACACAGCTCTGTCTTTTAAATTAATTTGTGCATCCAAATATGGAGGTCAGAGAACAATCTGCAGGAGTCCGTTCTCTCCTTCTATTACCTGGGTCCCAGGGGTTAAATTCAGGGTGCTTATTAGCAGGTGCCACCATATTTGGAGAGACAAGGCCAATATGAAGGCAATACATCTGGCTAGACTGGCTGCTGGCCGGAGTGCTTCAGGAGTCTGCCAGTCTCAGCTCCCCAGCTCTGGGGTTACAGGTGCGCCACAGCCAGTTCTTACCTGATGTTGGGACACACACTCAGGCCCCCATGCTTGTGTGAGTCATATTCCCAGCCTCCCTTCTGGCTTTCTGGGACAAATCTCACATAGCCAAAGCTAGCCTTAATTCAATATGCAGTTGAGCGATGAGCCTGGCCTGGAATTCCTCACCCTTCCGCCTCTATCCTCTTAAAGCTGGGATTACTGGCATATGCCACCACACCTGGCTTGGGGTGTCTTTTTGTTTGTTTGTTTGTTTTTTGGTCAGCTTTAAAACAAATTAAATAATTTCTCTATTGGTATTTATTCATTTCCTATATTCCTAAGTTTTATAAAGAAAAGTTCTTCCATGTATACCATATCCACCCCCAACCATTTTTTAAAGCAATTGGATAATATATTACAAGAGGGAAGAGAGATATAGCTGACTTAAAAGACCTGGCCTCTAATCTCTAGGGACCTGGAGTCCTAATACTATCTTTCGAAACTTCAAGGTTACAAAGTTACTTATCTTCTCTTTCTCTTCTCTTTTGACCTTGATATCATCATAAACATTTTTATTTTTAAGTAATAATACTGAAGATGAGGTCAGGTGTTCTTCCACATTTTCAAATTCAAATAATCATAGTATTTAAACAAATCTGGCAATTCATAATAGGCGCATGCTATGTAACATTTAGCGTGTGTTTTGAGAACTGGGTTGTTTAAATTTTGTAAGAATTTTAGTTTTTGTTTGTTTGTTTGTTTTGGGATACGTGTGTATGAGTGTGAGTGTGTGTGTGTCTGTGTCTGTGTCTCTGTGTGTGGTTTTCCAATACAGGCCTTCTCTGTGTAGTTCTGGCTGTCCTGGAGCTCAGAGATCCACTTGCCTCTGCTTCTCACATGCTGGGATTACAGGCGTGCCAGTACTAGCCAGGTATATAAATGTCATTGTTCTATGGTTTAGCAAAACAGAAATGATGGTGAAGAAAGTGGCGCGGCTATCTCTTGATTAAGACTCATGGCCAGGGAAAATAACCCCGGGTCTCTTCACGCTTATTCAATAATAAATCAGAACGTATGTGGGGTAGGGGCTATTACATTCTGTATGCCATGTCTTTTTCAGCCAGACATTTCTAGAAATGATAAATTAGACTGATCCCAAAAGAATTTTTCATGGCTTTTAACTTTAAAAACTATTATTCATTAAAAATCTTGAATGTTTAAGATTAAGATATATATTCAGAATTCTTAGTGGAATCAAATGACAGACATAGTTATTTTGGAATACAAGATGGTTAAGATAATAAGTGATGAAGCTAACAATGTGTACAGTCAAGTTATAACTAGATACTTATCCATACTGTGCAATTAAAAGGAAATAATGCTGACATTAGTGTCACTGAAGAAACTAAACCAGTGCAGACTCAGGAAATTCATTTCTCATTGGAAAGCAGTCATCTTGGTCAGTTACTTCACTGCAGAACCTTATTAGCAGACACAACTATAGCCCTTTCACTAGTGTATTCAATGGCCTGGAGAATATGGCCTTCAATGCTAGTCAATCTTATTTTGTTCTGAAAGAAATTACACAGCTTTACTAAGCCCTTGTTATACATGTGCTTACCTGAAAAGATCATTAACTGATCATGTTTACCTTCAATCCACCTGTTTAAGCCAATACCCCCTCCTGCAACACCCCACCCCTTCCTGCAATACCCCGTTGGGTGAGGCAGCTACTCACTTGGTTGGTGGTACTGGTACAGGGTAAGAGCAAGCAGTGGCCTCTGACTGACCTTGAAATGGTGCAGGTGAAGACTGAGCCATGTGTAAATGTTCCTCACTGATCAAGTAGATTGGCTGGTGCTGAGCAATCTCCACACTTGTGCACACGTTACTTTCTCCGTGAAGAAAGAATGTGAAAGCGCAGGACAAATGCTCACTGAAAGCAAAAGAACAGGAGACTTTAGTGTCCTGCTTGGCAGGAAGCAGTGCTGGGCAGTACCTGGCCACAGCTCTGCCCTCCTGGCCACCCAGCCAAGCTGCCTCTCATCTGCTGGGGACAAACAGCAGCCTCCAGTTGATAGTGCTGCAATACAAAGCAGGCATGTTAGTTCCTAAACCCCACAAGTACTCTGCAGAACGTCCCCTATTCGCACATGAAGCTAGAGAGAGGGGAGCCCACAGGGCCTCCTGCACAGCGAGCACTCAAACCCTACTAGCTCAGTAAAGGAAGAGATGGAATTTTTAAAATTTTGAAAAGTGGATTATGAACAAGATGAAAAGCAACGGAATAGAAATTCTACCCCGCTGTAGAGATTACAAAATGGTTTTGCTTATTTGGGGCACAGTGTAACAAAAATGTTATGGAGAGTTAAAGTTATTGGTTTATAAGGTATGGAGTAGGCTAGCACATACCTGTCACCTGAGCAATGGGAGTCTGAGGCAGGAAAACCTACCAGGTTCTGCGGTCAGCCTGAACTACAATGAGATCCCATTTTGCAACAAAGCAGTAAGAGAGAGCTGTGCTCTCACCACAGTGTGCTGATGCAGCCTCCATGTGATGCAAGGGTATATCTATCTTACCATCTTTTTGTAAAATTTATGTTTTATTTATCTATGCACTTATTTATTGAGATGGGGGTCCTGCTATGCTGCTCAAGCTAGCCTTGAACTTAAAATCCTCCTGCCTCAGTCTCCCAAGTGGCTGGGACCACAGATATATGCCACTCTGTCTCACATATAACTTATCTCAGGTCATGGAATTCTGCTCAAGCAATCTACTTCTCCACTTCGCACACAATGAACAAAAAACCTGATTTTTAAAAATGAAGTGTCGTGGAAAAAAATTACAACAGTGCCATATTCTTTCAAAGTTGTTAAGTTTGGCCCTGAGCCAGCAGTAATACACCCTCATTCCTCAAAGTACTCCTAAGAACATTTGCCTAGGAGCCAGAATCACAGCACCAAAGCAGGCACCTCTGGGAAGCAGCTCCTGTTCACAGGGTCTCAAAATAAGTGAAGCACTCCTCAGGAGACGGAGTCTTGTTTCAAGTATAAAAGGATTAAGCCTTACAGATCACTACCACAAAGGGAAGCACACACTTCTGTCTGACAAGCATGCACATACCCACTGGTGTCGTGTGCTTTACTAAGAATATGGAGTTCTGTCAATAGGATGCATTTGGTCTTGGAAGTAGATGTTCAGCAAAATACAGCAAAGGCATGCCTTATTTTGAGGAGATTTTCTTCTAACACTTACAAGGCTTGTTGATAACCATACATCTAAATTTCAAGTACACACACACACACACATACGGAACATGTTTAAAGCTATACAATAGTAAAAATGACTACCCTTAAAACAAAACAAAATAAAACAGTACTTAGAATTACAAACTGTATTTAGTACACCACAAAACTGTAACAGTTTTACTGGCCCTGGATTGGCTATCTTTCAGCCAATGGGCTGGGCTGACTCATCACACACACACACACACACACACACACACACACACACACACACACACATTTTTGAACTAGAATCTTATCAATACAATCTTACCAATTTGACTTATATAGTTTATATAATCCCAATCAAATCTATACAGGACTTTCACAAATTAACAGACTGATTTTAAGGCACACCCCCCGTTCTCAGCGGACCACAGTTTATAAGAAACTGGTGGGAGTCACAGTGTACAGCACAGCTCTACTACCAAGTACATGAAAACGAACTCAACCAGCCCTCAGCTAACAAGCATGAAGCGTGTGCAGAGTTTAAAAGGCTGTGAGCGGTGCTCTTTGCCCTACAAGAAACCAGCTCAAGAGCACAGAAACACAAGTAAGCCAGACACAAACACAAAAGAAAGTACAATCTAAGTACCCAGGCAAACGCTCCCGAAAGAAGGAAATAAGCCAGCAGAGCACTTCAGGAGCAGGCGTAAAGGCTGGCGAGTGAGAGTGAAACAAGGAGCAGATGTGGGCATGAGTAGAGGGGAATTTGCAAATTCTACACAGAGAAACGGTGTGAAGCACCAAAAAGGAGACATTTTTTAAAAGGGAAAGCTACTGACAGACTCAACCAAAAGCTTAGTGAGTGGAAAACAACAGAGTCCATGTATTTGTTTTTGAAAAGTTGGCTGACTGAAAGAACTGTTACATGAATGTCAAACAGTATTCATTTGCATTTTGTCCACACCCCACAAAGAACAGAGAAAAATGAATGGAAAAAAAAAACCTGAATCAACATTTATTTTTACTATTGATTATTTTAAAAGCAAAACATCTTTTTCTGTTTGTTTGTTTTTCAAGAAACACACAGGGTTTCTCTGTGTATGTAGTCTTGGCTGTCCTGGACATGTCTTGTAGACCAGGCTCGACCACGGTGATCTGCCTCCCTGATTGTTGGGATTAAAGGCATGCACCACCATGACCAATTCTAAAAGCAAATGTCTTTATAGAAGAGGTAATTTTTAAAGGGCAAGAAAAGTATAAGAAGAAGAACAAGTTCAGAGGAAACACCCAGCAGCCACGGTGGCTGTGCTCTGCTGGCAGTCTGCTGCATCTCTGAGGATGCTTTTGTCATCTGCAAAGCAACTGTAGGCACAGACTATTGCCTCCAGAGGCTCCATTCTGCTACCACCTAAACGATCAGACTGACGCAGGCACTCTCCAGTGGAAACTGTTATGAGGGGGAAAAGGTTTTGAAATAGTGCAGGTAATGTATCTGCTTCTACCAAGTGAAAAGGGAGGGGGGGGAATTTATGCACACATAGTTTGCTTATATGCTCATAAAATTGCTGTGGGACGATACACTTTAAAAGCTTAGCCACTCACCAAAGCCATAAGGTGAGTGAAAGAGATAGTTCATAGTATCCTTTTATATCTCTGGATACCTGCCTTATGCCACAGCTGAGGTAAGATCAGAGAGGTTCTGCTTTTCGCTCCTGTTGTGTGTGAACACTGTCCATGAGCCTTCATTCAGTCCCCTTTGGCTCTTAAGTGACTCCTGCTGAGACTGCCAGTCACCTGATGTTCTGGTCATTTGGTCAGCAAACCACAAGTATCTTTATTCATGGCACTGCTAAAATGGTGGGAAAGGCCACACTGCTAAAAGTCTGTGTCACATCATCAGGTAATCCCGAGTCACAATGAACTGGTGTGCCACTGCCCACTCACCCCTGTCTCCAAAGATGTACATACACACCAGTCTCAGCACTTATCCCAGGCACACACATACAATCTAGTCGTCTCCTACAAAGGGACCTCCCTGCTCTTCCAGAAACGACAGGGTGAAAACTATTTGAGTTTTAAGGCATTCACACGGGCACAGCTGCAATCAGACTTGGAAGTCAATGTTGTTCCCATTAGCTAGCTCATGCATACATGGCTATTCACTTAGATTCCTACCATCTGGTGTATTTATATATAACATGAGATCAGATCTGTGAATCAGCAGTGAAAACATAGGACTGTACCAATACAGCTAGATGCATAGGATATTGTACAAAAAGTAGTTTAAGGTTGGGCATTCTCATTTATTTATCTTATGTGTGTTTGCTGCATGAGTTTATGTATGTGCATGAGTCTGCGGAGGCCAGAAGAGGGCACTGGATCCCTGGAGTCAGAGTTACAGGGTTGTCAGTCTCCATGTGGTTGCTTGGAACCAAACAAAAGAAGCAAGATTAACTTGGGAGCTATCTCTTTGCCCCTCAGGGTATTTGTATTCATAACAAAACTCCAAGAAGGTGAGAGGAGTAGATGAGAAACAGAGGCAAGAAAGGCAGGAAGGAAGAATGGTTAGTGTAGAAGAGTTCTAAGTCCGTGTGACTGGCTGAGCTATTAGTTTTTTGTTTGTTTGTTTGTTTCTGTAGAAACTTTTTCTAATCCCCTTTTTCTGCCCCTCCTTGCTGCACACATGTATACATGATAATGTGTTCCCATGAGTGAAGAAACCAGGAGGGTGCTGCCTGTTCTCTATCACACTCTGCTCTGTTCATTTAGGCAGTGTCTCCCTCAAAGCTGGCAGCTAGCAAGCACCACCTGTCCATCCTCCTGCCTGTGCCCACCTCCCCAACATACAAACATCCTGGGGTTACAAGTGTATAAGGGCACACCAGCTTATTCTCTGCTGTTTGGATCCCAACTCAGGTCCTCATGGCTGTGCAGCATGCACTCTGGACTACTGAGTGGACCACCTTAGGGTCCTGAGTTTTGTTTTTCACAAGTCACATTCAAGGAAAACCATGGCCACTGGGAAGCATTCACACCAGTCTTACATAAAATGTGTTCTTTGTATTTTCCATATGGTTTAAGAAAAGTGTGTAATGTCTGAAAAGTAGAAGCATAAAATGTTGAACTAATTATATGGAGTTTATTCATGAACTATCATTCTAAGTGCCTTGATGCTATTGATGAGACAATTTATTAAACTGTTTTCAAAGTACAAGATAAACTTATTTCACGTGCAGAGTGCAGCCAGACTCAGGAGGCAGCTGCAGGCTTCAGCTCCTGCTGCTAAGGGCACTTTGCTGAGCATGGTGCAGAGTACTCCCCTAAAGCGTCGTGTTATTCCAAGCTACAAAGAAGTCTTCTAAACAATCTGTTTCAAAGGAACTCCTGGCAAATCTGGCAGTGTGGTCTGTGGAAGGTCCTCACCCCTTCATCATACTGTGGTTGTGTCCCTAGATATCAGTGTTTTAAGTAACACATTCAAGTGTCTCAAGAAAAAAAAAAACCAGTGTACAGGTGTGTAAACATAAATGGTGTGGTGTCGGAAAAGCCCATCTACTCAAGCGCTCATTAGCTCTGCAGGCCCCTCCTTCCTGGCATGTCACCACTCAGCCTCCTCTCCAGCTGGACCACTGCACACTGGGTCTAGCTGTGATGTTCTGCCCTTCCATTCCTCATCTTTTCCATTCAAAGTAATGTAAAGGCCAAATATGGTCTAGTACTTTTGTGTGTCCCAGCCAGAGGGCTTCTGGCTGAGATGTCCCACTGCTGTCAGGGTTGAGTTTTGAGCCAGGGATCACAGCTGTCACCAGCTGCACTTAGATGGGCTTGATGTGGACAGAAACTGAATAAACATTTAATTTTTTTTGTGATATACTTCTCTCTCTCTCTCTCTCTCTTGCCTTTCTTCTAAAATTTCTACCATTTTTCTAAAACATATACAATTCTGGGATTAAAACATGCAAATTTGGTCTAAACTCATTAATAGGAAACAAGGTTTTTAATAATTGGCAATCACCTGCACCTTCCTCCTCTTAGTAACTGTTACTGCTGCATCAATGGGAAACATGATGGGGTCATGAAGCATGGCTCTTCCCTACAAGGAGCTTATAGGATGACACGGTGTGAGGTTAAATTAAATACTTGAAACTCAGTGAGTTCTATGGAGGCAATAAGCTTGAGGGTGAAGCACTGGGTGTATAGATTGGTTAGGAAAGATGGGGTTTTTAGGATAAGATAAAATCTAGCCCCTTTCTTGCGTGAGTCCAGTTTGGGGTGTGCAGTGAGAGGTGGAGCCCAGTGCTGTGGCATGTTATATAGCTCTCTTCTGTGACTACATCCCAGCACTTTTTAGGGCAGCTGACTTTCCTGCTATAGCTTTCAGAATGCCTGGGATCGCAGGCTTGTGTCACTACACCCAGTTCTACTTTTAGTGTTCAGACCTTAGTTTAATTCACATATAGAGTAATAACATTTTTAAAATGGTAAGAAAAAACATCTGGCTAGCCCTTCCTCATGCCTGAGGATCAGGTCTTTCCCTGAATTCATGTCACGCCTTATGGAAATGGCTGCTCAAAAGCAGAATGTGTGAGCGGCACCTGAGGCTACAGTAGGAGCGTAAGAGTTGAAGTCAGATAGCTGGGAAGTAGCTCAGCGAGGAAAGAATGCTACCACCAAGCCTGATGACTTGAGTTGGGTCTCTAGAACCCACCCGGTAGAATGAGGGAGCCAATTCCTGTAAGCTGTCCTCTGACTTCCACAGTTATGTACACACACACATACACACAACAAATAAAATGAGGAAATGTAAAGTTTACTCTGGAGGCAGAGGAGGGTGGGTAGGGGGCTGAGGAAAGCCTGAGCATTGGGTGAGTTTCAGAGCAACCTCAAGTACTTAGTGAGAGACATGACACAACACAACACAGCACAACACAACTGCAGAGCAGGCTGCTTGAGTGCTGTGTGGTACAAGATAATACGCTCTACCCTGAAAGATTTGTTTAAGACTTACTAGAAAGTAAATGGTTTTTACAAAAAAGGCACCTTAGAAGATTGCTTACTTAAAAACAAAAGAGACTGGCCTGGCTTGCAACTGGGGCATCTGGGAAAGGAGTTGCATAAATGTGAAGGAGGAAAGTGCAATTTTCATGATCATTTTACTCTTGCAATATTTTTAAAGGGTATTTTTACACCTTGTGCTGAGTTTTCAGAATGCAGCTATTACATGTGCTTTCAGGATGCATTATGAATATTAATAAACTCCTATTCTTTGCAAGGTATAAAGTGTTTTGATAACAGATTCACAATGCAGAATGCATGCAGATAATTTTACCTAAATGCTTTCTGTGTAATCAACTTATCATCCTGGAATTTTTTGAGTTGTCATTAAGTAAACCTCTTGCCAGATGCCTCTTGCCTCAGTCTAGAGGTCCTCACTGGTATTTGGTCTCCTTTCCTGAGAAATGTGGTTCCGTTTGGCAGCCCAGGCTATGTAGCTCCCTTTGTTCCCAGTGTCTCTTGCTGGTCAGGCCTCTGCCTTCTTTAGAAGGCAACACCTGAGCACATTATTCTACAAAAGTCTGAGAGGGTCTTAGTGATACTCAATCTCCTCTGTAATGAATTAACTGTCATTACAAGGCAATGAAAATATCATTATGCACATTTATTTTTCTTAAAATTTAAAAATAATTGTATTTGTGTCCATGCCTGTGGGAACACCATAGTGTACATGGGAGGACAAGCAGCAACAGCTCTTACCACGAGGGTCCTTGACTCCAACTCAGATCCTCAGGCTTGGGAGAAAGAGCTACTGAGTCACCTCAGAGGCCCTAACTGCAAATGTTTCATTTTGAGAGATGGTGCAGTACTTAACTATTAAATTACCATCAGAGTTCTACAAAGAATCACTCCACTAAAAAAATCTATCAAGTACATTGTTCTAACGCAGTGATAGCTTACTAGACATTGTTCTCATTCACTCACACACACACGGACGCATGCACGCACGCACGCTCTACATGTGTGTGAATCCATAAAAAGGCACTTGCATATGCACACAGGGGCACAAATGTGCAAATTTAGGTTTTTCTACCATCCTATCCTTGGTTAAGCTGTCCCCTGTTGATGGAACCGTCCCGTTCAGTGGCACGTTCGCTCTCGGAGTCTGTAGGCCCCTAGACTGGCACTAGAGCAGCACACATGTGCATCAAAGCAAGACAGCGCCACAGTGACCTAAAGGGCTGATGCTCCTCCTGGGGCCTCGTGCATGGGGTCTATAACTCAGCTGTCTTTGATCCAAAGGCTGAAAGCAATTATGGTTAACCCTGATGGGCAAAGCAATACAAGACTGTTTCAAGACAGCCAAGTACCTACAAGATCTGTTCTCTTTCATGCTGTGTGCGCAGTAACAGACGTCAGAACACAGAATCTGAGAAGGCTTCTCAAAATCCTGCATTCAAATTTTTCCTGAGGTTACAACAAGGCCAGATTACTGCTAGAGTCTCTAGGCAGCTCATTTAATACTCAATGGGGAAACATAGAGACTAAAGTGACAACTGTCATGGGTGACTCACAGCCACCAAATACTTTTATTGTTCATTCTAGGACACACTTAGAGGCCAGGTGGTGCACACCTTTAACTCCAGTACCCAGGAGGGAGAGGCAGATGAATCTTTATAATTTGAGTCCAGTTTGATCTGCACAGTGAGTTCCATCTCAATCAGAATTACAAAGTGACAACTGGTCTAAAGAACAAACAAATGCACAAGCGTAGATTCTCGACCCCTCTTTCCCCCCCCCCCCCAAAAAAAAGTGCAAAGCAGAGACTCTCAGAAGTTTTTGGGTTACTCTGAAAAAAAAGGAAAAGGGCAGGAGACAGAAGTATCACAAGGAACCAAATAAAACTTGCCATCACTGTTCCCATTCAACACCAATGCCTTCTGCATTATTAAGGACCAGACTGCAGGTCTGGCTGCCTGTCTGTACTGCACCCCACTGATAAACTGTAATGCTGGGGCTTCCTTGGTGACAAGATCTATTTTAGTGTATATTCTAAAATCGTGAGATGTTTGTTTTATGTTTTTCAAAAACACCCAACCATTATGACAGATTCTGACACCGGTGGGAAGTCTAAGTGGCAGTCATGGTGGAGTTCTTGCCAGTCTGAAGGAAATGTAGCTCAGCCTCTGACATCTGCATAGATTCTCAAACCCAGCAAGTAGCAGAAGTGACCTGCCAAGAAATCCAAGGCAGATGGGAGCTGCAATATGCTTCCATCGCTCAGGTGAACAACAGAAGCAGAAAGTCTCCCCACAGCCAAACACCACACAAAAGAAACCCCAACAAGACAGGCTGCATGGGACGTCTGCTTCCCTAGCTGGGCACTTCTCCACACTGCTCTCCCATCAGCCTCATTGTCCCCTCTACTCATGTGACCTCATCCATTTCTTCAGCCTCAGATTATGTTTCAGCTATCTGAGGAACTCTGAGAGTGACAGGAAGCATGAAAATGACAAGGGAACAAATCCAGAGTGCCCCCATTTAATTACCATTATATTACATTATTTACTTAATGGAAGCTAATATACACATGAATCAATACAGTATCATGAGATTACTTGCTGTCCCTACTCAAAGTAATGATCCTGGTTATGTTTTTAAATACCCTATATACAAAACAGAGAAAGAAAGTAAAAATCCTAGGATGCACTTTCTGCCTTCTGAGATCTCAGAGGGAACAGCCGATACTCAGTGTGGTGTGGCAAGTCCTGAAACAGCATTCCAGCATCTAGGATCCACCTGCCAGAGAACAGAGCCTTAGACTCAGCATTGTTGCACAATCTCTCTCTTACCAGGATTCAAAGGAGGCCACAGTTTTCCCAGCAAAAGATAAATAAAATAGGAGCAGACACTCACATAGTAACGTGCTATCAGCAGCAAGCATTTATCTCCCACACTTTCCCAGTGCCAGAGGGCTGTGCCAGACAGGAGGCTCTCCTGCTTCCTTGGGAAGCACTGCCCATAATCTCCTCGATATCCAGATGCAGATGTAATGGCTAAAACCATGAGAGGCAAACAAGGCACTTTCCTTCAATAGAGTTACAGTGCCTGGCCAAAGGGGGCTACACTGCAACATGCTCAATACCCAAAGCAGTGACTGATACATAGCTCGTTAAGTTTTTCAGAAGGTGGGAAAACTCAACTGAGAGAATATTCAAAACAGGGAGTGTGGAGACAGAGCTGACTGAAAGACAGTTGTTCAATACAAGGAAGACAACATCATTGAAGTAAAGGAACAAATAGGAAACATGAACTCCCCTGGGCACACCAAACCTAGAAAGTGAATTTGTGCTCCAATAAATGGCAGTACTTATTTATACACATATAATTTAGTATCTAATTGCTACAAAAGGGGGAAGAATGCTTACAATTATGAACATTTAAATTCTTGAGAATACTGTCCTGACAAGTGTTTTCAGGGGTGGGGGAAAGGGAGCTCTAACTAAGGATTTTCTGCAATCTAGACAACTTCTAGTTCATCCCACCAGTATGCTTCCTGAGTGCCAATGTGCAGCCTGAGTGCCAGCGTGCAGTCCTGAGTGTAAGTGTGCAGCCCAAGTGAAAGTGTGTGGCCTGAGTGTAATTGTGTGGCCCAAGTGCCAGTGTTCAGGCACTACTGAGGGACCTATACACTGCCAAAAGCCAATGGTCCTGGCTCATAAAAGCTGCAGTGTAAGTAGGAGAGCCAGTCTATAGCCTTCCAGGAGATCAGCGCACATGTGCAGTTGAGGGTGAGGGAGGTTATGAAGTAAATAAAACAAGATGAGATGCTCAGGAGTTCAGAGGGGGAAGGGAACGGCAGCAAGAGAACATTAGGAAAGAGGGAGGGAGAAGTAGACAAGTCAGGACAGAGGCCTAAAGACAGCTATGCTGAATATTTGGGGAACAGAATGTCCAGTGTGTTCAATCTGATAACTGGCCAGGAGATGGCACAAATTGGGTGAGAGAGCTGAGCAAGAGCAGATAATCTAAGCCTATAAATTTAAAATGATGGCATGGGGGCTGACACATTCTCAACATGATGGACTAAAAGCTGAGGACTGCTGTGGTCTCATCCATCCTCTGCAAAGGTACTCCTTCTCAACAACACTGTGCAGTGCAAGATGAGAAACAGGCAGAGCATCCAGAGGCATGACAGCACGCCAAGGGAGAGAAAGGCATTGCTAGATGGCAGCAGTGGCAAACAGAGCCCAAGAGATGTACTTCTGAAAGAGGTCAGCAGGTAATATCATGTAGACATTAGACACGTGAATATGGAATTACGGAATGAGGTCAGGGCAAGAAAACAGCATTAAGAAATGTCACTTTGAGCCACCCTGGAGGCCAGGTGAGAAGAATGAGCCCTGAGGAGCAGGAGCAAAGAGAAGCCAGAAGGCTGGCTGAGACCCCTCCTTGGGCTCTTCTCAGGAGGAGACCATAAAGAGGGCAGCACATGACTCTTGTGGGTCAACATCCCCCTAATAGTTGACAGAGAAGACAGTCATGAGGTCGATTTTCCCCTTAATTTTCTTTGTTATTGCAGCAGATGATTTCTCCATCCCTGCGCACACAATTCCACTTGAAGTTTAGTAAACTTAGGCAAATGAGACTAATCCACTCACGTATCTGTGTTTAAAGATACCTACAATGTAAAATTTACTGTTTAAACATCGAAAACAATGAAATCATAAAATATTGTTGAAATCAAATCATTTCTAATTAGCAATCATACCTGACAATTTTGTTAACAGTAGCAATAAATGAAAGAATCTTGGCATAAATTTTACACTAATTTGAGAAACTCCTTCCTGATCACCTTGTCCATTCACAGTACCAGTTGTGGAGTCTGTGGCACAACCTGGCTACTTCCTAAAGACAAGAGGTCACAGGCTCTCCAGCTTTCTACTAAGCAACTGGCAGCACCCAAATCTCATCACTCTAGTGAGCAAAACACTAGCAAAGGAACTGCTCAGAAAAGGACAGACCGCTCTACAATTCAAACAGTTAAAAGCACAACAAAAGGGGATGAATGGGTGACCTCCACAACCAGCCACGTGACATCCCACTTAAAATTAGAACTGATGGTGATGGTGCCATAGTCAGAGCTGGACAAATAAGACACTAGCTGGAATTTCCAAAACACAATGTCTAAAAAAGAGCAGAAGCAAGTGATCACCTGCACCTGTATGTACATGTGAGTATGTGTATGTGAGTGTAAGCACGTGTGGCTGGATGTGTACGTGTGCATGTACATGTGTGTGCATGTGCATATAGGCCCATGTGGCTGTGTGCACATGTGTGGTATGTGTGCATACAGGTGCATATGGAGGCCAGAATTTGACAGCAGTGTCTTGTAAAATTGCTAACTCCTTACTTTTTTGTGACACGGTCCCTGACTGAACCTGGAACTCAGTGATTGAGCTAGGCTGGCTGGCCAGTGAGCTCCAGGGACTCAGCTGTCTCCACCCTCCAAGCAATAGGGTTACAGACACAGTGCTCTACCTGGTTACCTGATGGGTTCTTCTGGGGACTGAACTCAGGTCCTCATGCTTTCCCAGCAGACATTAACCAAGTGAGCCCTCTCCTAGTTCTCACGTGATTCTCTAACTTAAAAAGGATGTTTTGCTGACTGCTTAACTGAGACATCTATTGGAGGAACACTGTCAACGTAGGTAAATGCAGGTTGGTGATTAAGTGAGACAGCAGTAGCTGTAGGAAAACTGTCAGCACAGGTAAATGCCGGTAATAAGGTAAAGTTCAAGCACAGCCTGTGTGAGATTTTAACTCCTCTAAGGGACATCCAGGGGGACCCTGTCAGCTGAACAGGTCCTTGGGGGCCTCAAAAGAAGGGCATGTAGAGTTACTGAAGAACACTTGGCGCATACATCAGATAGGCTGGGCAGAAAGTGTTAAAACCTACTATGAGGCAATCTGCCTGCTCCACCTCTGCCTTGCAATGTCCAGATGACTTAAAAAAGAAAAGTGACCAAAGAGTTGAAACCAACCAATGTGACAAATGAAAGAAGTATATATATTTAACCAAGTGATGAGACACCTAAGGAAAATGATTCTTTAAAAATACCACTTACTACATGACCCATACTCACGTACAACACACTGTGAACCTAACATGAACCTAACATAGCACAGTGACTATCACTGGAATACGACCCATGGGGCCCATGATTTTACATACCAAATTACTATACTGCTCGATACCTCATAGGACACTAGAGAGTTCAGGCACAGCAGCTGAGAATTAAGAATACAGACCCACAGAAAACACACAGCCAAGACTAACTCACCACCAGGATTCTTTCCAGGGAAAAGAAGCACAGTGAGAAGGACCTGTTCAATCCAGCTATCTCTCTCCTGGGATGCTCACATACATTGAGCTTGATTCAACCCAGTGCATAAGGACAGATGGTAAAGAAATGAGTGGACTGAAAGCTAATGCCTACCAGGTGATGAGGGGACAGTGCAGTGAGGCAGGGCAATGGCAACCATCAAAGACTCCATTCCAAAACTTGAGAGTGACATTATTCATAAAATTCACCCAAGATATGGGTCGCCAATACCCCTGAACCAACCACTTGTTTCTGTCACCCAGTTTGAGATGTAACAGCAGGACATAAAAAAGAACAATATAAACAAATGAGTGGACATGGTTCTTCTCCCTGCAAAGGAGAAATGAGTATGGTGCCTCAGAAAACAGCACATGCTTGGGTCAGGCATCTACCTGTGAGCAAGAATCAAAAAAAGCAACACTGTTTGCTTAGAAATAATCAATTGAAAACCACTTCTTCTCTAGCTATTGTGTCCTTAACCATGTATCCTCAGGAGCCGAGCCTTCACTGCAGTTCTCGAAGGGAGAAAGGGCTCCATTCAGCCACTGTTCCTCTTTAACAATGTCCACTTATTGAGAACTTTAGAATCCCACAGTAACAATTGACTTCTATGCTCAAGTGTCATGACAGGTCAAAGTTCCTAGGAAATTTAGTTTGTGGGCATTCCTCCTGCTTCCTTGGACCCAGTGACCCTCTGCTGCTCCACATCCTATTCTATTGGTACCCACAACAAGTCCCCTCTGCACCAAGCAAGCTTGCAATGGAGTGTAGTACGTAAACTACAAAAAGAAATGCAGAAGGAAAGGGTTAACACATGAAAATATATTAATTTATTCTATGCAATGCATTTGTAATTCTTCCACTTTCAGTCAAGATCACAGTACAGTTTAATAGTCTGGTTCAGGGACCAATTAATCCTTTTATGTTTAAATCAATCACTGATCCTCTCCGAATAATTTAGCTGCTACATGCTGCCTCCCATTTGATGTCTTTGGGGAGAGAACACGGTTAACACTAGGTGGCACATTAATCACATTTGGTAATAGAAAGAAAAATGCATTATCAGAAGTCTCACACAAAACTAGGGTATGTACTAAACCATGTTAGCGTACAGTGTCTGTGTCATCCTGTCCTTAATTAAACAGGCCAACTCATCATGGGGCCAAGAGCACATTTTTCAACTGCCTTTTCACGGGGAGTGTGTGTGTGTGTGTGTGTACTTATTATGGCTTTGTATAAAATATATATCTAGGAACAAAACTAGTGCCCTCACTTGAGACTGTATTTGCAGGCTTGTCACTCCCATTCCAACCAAAAACAGAATGACTTGGTGCTCAAGCAGTGGAAGAGGACGAACAGCAGAAAGGCGTATATTTTACTCAAAGTGGCATGTGTTTGGCAGTCTGCCACAAGGCTGTGTCCTTTTACTTGCACAACTTTAAGGTCTAATTAATAGGGTTAATTCCACATGATATTCATGGGTAGTCTGAAGAGCCTTACCAATGCATGCAGAAGAAATGAAACATTTACGACTATTTTCCCTAGACAAACCTGCCAAGTATTGAACTGAATTCACGAGACTCAGAATGGCAAAGCTCTCATAAATGCCATATCTTCCACATGACGAGCTACAAAATGAGGCAGCTTTCTGTTTCATGCCTGGATCTTTACCAGAACAGGAGCAGATGACTTTGTATCACAGTGGCTGTATCTTGAGTTACCAATGCCTGATTTAGAATCAGAAATTTCAAAGCTAACGTAAGTATTTTTTAAAATAATTTATTTAACTTTTTTATTTTATGGGCATTAGTGTTAAGGTGTCATATCTCTTGAAATTGGCGTTACAGACTGTTGTGAGCTGCTATGTGGGTGCTGGGATATGAACCCAGGTCCTCTGAAGAGCAGACAGTGCTCGTAACCACTGAGCCATCTCTCCAGCCCCACGTAAGTATTTTAATGGCCCGTGAGTGTTGCTCTTTGACTTTTAACTTAAGCAAGTAAATTTCTATGTAGAGATCCTACATGAGAGCCCTGCCACCCTGAGGAAGAAATCCCACAGTGCGGACCAGCTCTGTGACACCAGGGGAGTGAATGCAAAGCAGGAGGCTGGGAGGTGACCTGTCTCTGAAGCATCACTGCATCCGAAGACTGATGAGATGAGCTGTCCCTGAAGGACATTTCTCTGAGCATGGGAAATATGACAATGTGAGAATCTGGTCAATAACTGTAATCATGGAAGAGACACTTGAGTTACTCCTCACTAATTCTCCATGATCATGTCAAAGAAGTATTTGTCTGCTTCTAATCTCAATAAAACCCAACCCCAGGAATCAAGATCAAACAAATGAACCAAAATTCCTGGTGGAAATCATGACCTCATCCAAGGTATGAAGTCATCACAGCTAACAAGCTGCCTGTCACAAAAGGGTTGTGTGTGGTTTCCTGGTGACTGAGCTAAATGTATGTGGGTAACATGGTTCACTCTCCTCTGTCTGGTTTTCCCATTAAAAGAATCTGTCGAATGCTATGTAAGATTTAGAGGGTCAAGTGTGGAAGAATCCCTACAAAACTCACATGCATATCTGTAAGAACCAAACTGCAAAGCAATGGGTAAATAAACAAACAGTATGGGTTCCTTTCCACATAAGGAGGCTCCTGCACTGGACTCTCTCACACAGAAATCCCAAGATTTGAGGAAATGCTACTGTTCTGAGCTCAGTGTGAGGTGCTCTCAGAGACCAGAGCACAGCACTGTCACAGTCAGGCCATGACACAACACACCAAGGTGGGCCAGTGAGACACCTGCTGTCAAGCCTACCTTACCTGGGGTCCTTGTGGTGGGAGGAGAGAAGCAAATCTTGCAAGGTGTCCTCTTACCTCCACATATAAGCTGTGGAATGTAAGCAGGTGCACACATGTGTGCTTGAGTGCTCACACACATACACGGAATGAATGAATGATTTTTTAACTGTTTAGGGGTCCTTTTGCATGTGGGTTTATCTTTTCATACTAGGGCATACTACAAAATAAATGCCATTGCTTATTTAATATAGCTTGGTGACTATCAAAGCACCAAATTTACAAACAAAACAAAATGAAAGAGTAAGTATTACAAAACAGAATCCTGCCTCAAGCTGCTATTGTACCAACAGTCCTTCAGGCAGGAGCAAGTAAAACTATGGTACACTGGTTTATTTTCTCTCAAAAAAGGAAATAACATTTGATTATTGCTTTGGTTCTTTTTATTATTATTATTATGAAACAAATAGGGTCTGGAGAGATGTCTCCGAGGTTAAGAGTGCTGGCCCAAACTGAGCAGGGCACAGGGGTCTTTACGAGACAGTCTCTCCAACCAAGGACCATGTATGGATATGGCCTAGAACCCCCACTCAGATGTGGCCCATGGTAGCTCGGTGTCTAACTGAAGACCCTAGTAAGGGGAACAGGGACTGTTTCTGTCATGAACTTGATGGCTGGCTCTTTGACCCTCCCCCATACACGCCAGGGAGTAACAGCCTGGCTAGATCCCAGGGGAGGACATTGCAGCCAGCCCTGACGAGACAAGATGAACTGGGGTCAGATGGAAGGGGAGGAGGTCCTCCCCCTCCTCCCCCGTGGGTGGACTTGGAGGGGGCGGGGAGGAGATGAAGGAGGGATGGGGAGAGTGGGAGGGAATGAGGAAGGAGGCTACGCCTGGGATGTAAAGTACCTAACCGGTGATTGATATAAAAATAAATAAATTACATTTTTAAAAAAAGAGTGCTGGCTCACCTTACAAGAGCACCCTGGGTCGATTCCCAGAGTGCGTGTGGTGCAGGTGGTGCACAGGCACAGATGCAGGCAAAACACCCACACACATAAAATAATAAAAATAAACATAAGGCAAAGGCCTTGGGTATCATCACAAAAGTCCACTGAGCCATGGAACAAAGTTTGTGTGAAACCAAGTCACTGCTGGGATCCAAAGCCAAGTGGGTGTGATAACTGCACAAACTGACGCCTAGGAAGGCTGGCCGCTCCAGCACATTCTGGGTGGGTATTTAACGCCTTTGACTTTCCTTCAATTACTGTCTCTGTTAAGAGGACTAATTTAACACTCCCCCACACCCTCCACCAAGCCTTCCATGCAGAACCCTGTAGTAGTCTATGCGCAGCAATCCACGGTCGTACAACTAAGCATGTGAGTCAGAAAGGGCATGTCCTACTGCTGAGTTCAATTCCAGCACAATACTCCTCTTTCACTTTCACATATGCATCAGTCATCTCAAAGTTTTTAAATGAAGGAGGAGGGAAATGCCTCGTTTTATACAGTACCCACCCAGGCCACCTATACAAGAGAACTATTTGGGGGGACATAAATTAAAAAGAAAAAAAAAACTATCAAGGCAGATGTTTTGCAGACTGTATGACAATGTTGTGAGAGGAGGTGACTGCCATGTGGGTTTACGTTCAGGTTCTCCTTATCTAAATGGGCCTGTCGTTTAAACAGTACTAGCAACTTGAAATTCTTCAGATTCAACAAAATTATGTCAGTGACTAAAAACTCCAAATTAAAGAAAATAGATCAGGATAGTGAAAAATAAAAACATAGGTTGATAATCTTGACCCACCACCCACAACGCTCCAGGGTCTTCAAACAGGCCAATGGCATCTCAGGAGCAGTTCTTTCCCACCCCACCCACCTCGATCCCCACTGTCTCAGGCAACTTTTCACCTCACCCTGGAATTGCTGCCTCTGCTCTTGGCCATCTAACCTAAGCACCTGAGGGGCAGGGGCAACAGGAACCTGTCAGAGGATTCAAGGGTGGCTGGAACAACAGGACGGGAGCTAGGAGCTGGAGCACGAGGGGAGCTTGATTAGAACATATTAAAGATGCTTTTATCTGGTTTCATGAAAAGCCTCAAGTGAGGTGTATACCTGTAAGGATGCGGGTTTCTTCTCTTAAAAATGTGAAACTAAAATCTGGACAAAAATAGATAAATGTAAAACCATCACAAGGCACAAAAATGGACCAGGTGGTGACTCTGCTTGAAGCTACTCCAAGTGGTGTACAGACATAGCCCCAGCCTGCACCCATCTGGATATTTTATTTGGGAGATGCTCAGTGGGACTTGAAGGTATATGAATGAGAGCCTATACCCCTGAACTCTGCATGCCATTACCTTGGGAGAAGGACAATGAACAGGGCAAGAAGCAGAGAGTCTAAATTAACACTGGGGCCTCTCCAGAAGCTCAGGAGCAAGTAACAGAACCTTTCCACAGAACAGTACTAGGCTGGAGAGGTGGGCTGGAGGTAAGAGTGGGTGCGCTCAGGACCTGAGTTCTGTTCCAGCACCCACCTAACAGCTTACAACCACCTAGAACTCCAAGGCTAGAGAATCTAACACCTCTGCAGCCACTGCACACTAGTGACACACATACACACACACACACACATATATTCAGGCAAAACACACATACACACTAAGTAAATCTTTGCAAAAAAAAAAAAAAAACCTATGAAAGTGAAGGAAAACTCTGCATTTTACAAATACCTGAACCAGGAAGTACAACTCAGGACAGCATGTGCAGATGTACACTTGAAGTGACAAATATTAATAAATAAGCCTGAAAGCAGTTTTTAAAATACCCATTAAGCCTTTTCTTTAAATAAAAGCAAAAATGAACCACGTTTTCCACATTTTGCAATCTTCTCTCATACTAATTAGCTGGAAGGTGAGAAAGTGCACAAACAGCTGTTGCCATTAATGATTCCTGTTTTAAAATCTGTGTTTTTATGCTATTTTAAAATTAAGAAATGAGAGATACTGAGGCGTTCTTGTGTTGTTCCCAAAGCAGCAGTCTAGTCCTGCATGATTACTGACAACAAAAGAAGCATGCCAGTGACAGCTGCATTCAGCAGGATGGAAATGACCAGCTTGTCCTTCCCCATGACACCAAGAACAAGTCTCAGGTTTTCACCCACGATCGGCACTTTGTAGCAACGCAGCTGACTGGAGGGTTTCCTGCACAGAATTAACATGTTTCCTGCACAGAAAGGGGCCGCTCAGCAGAGGACACAACTGAAAGCACTTCACTCTGGACAGCTGCAGTAGCCTCTCTCAGGAGAGCTCGGTGTGATGTCACTGTCATTAGAGTCTAAGTAGAGACCATTACAGATGGGCAGATTTCCTGTGACCAAATGGCTTGAAATTTAAATGATTACAGATTTAAAAAAATTTTCTTAGCAAAAATAAATAAATAAAAGCATCAAACTTGAATATATCACATAATTTATACACTATTCAATTCAGTCCTCTGGCCAGTCTTTTGAGAAAAAGTATTTAAAAGTTTGGCATAAGACAGAAATAATACTAATATGAATCAATTACAGGACTAGAAAAATATTATATGAGGTGTAGGGGTGCTCCCCACCATCACTGGCCAAACCTCTAACTCACACCTCTTAAGAAATGCTTCTTAGCTGGATGTGGTGGCACACACCTGCAATCCCAGCAATTGGGACACAGAAGCAGGTGGATCTCTGAGTTCAAGGCCAGCCTGGTCTACAAAGTGAGTGCAGGAGAGGCCGGACTACAAAGAGAAACCCTGTCTTGAAAAACCAAAACAGAAAAGAAAGAAAGAAAGAAAGAAAAGAAAGAAAGAAAAGAAAGAAAGAAAGAAAGAAAGAAAGAAAGAAAGAAAGAAAGAAAGAAAGAAAGAAAGAAAGAAAGAAAGAAAGAAAGAAAGGTTTCTTGTCAAAGATTGATACCTATTCACGCCATTCAAGCTTCTCTTCAGAGTGAGTGGAAGACAGCCTAAAATGCACAGCATGCACAGACATCTGATTTTGCCCAAAATTCTCAAACAATTAGGAAGGTTCATCAGATGACCTAAGTCTCAGGGTATACTGCACTGAATTTAGACCATGAAAAGACTATGAACTAAACCAAGAAGGGCAAGGGTCATTACCATAAACCAACATTTTAAATTAAATAGAACAACAACAAACATACTTTTTTAAAAAATCAGACTTCTTCTAACAGAGAAAATAGACAAAATAGATCCATGGGTCTAAGATCCATTCCTTTGAAAGTTAAATGCAGTTAAAATTATTTAAGTTCTTTGAAAGATAAATAATGTGGTAAACCTCAATTTAATGAACTGAAAATTTTCATTACACTGCCTTTTAAAATGATTGGTTAAAGCCCAGACCACAATTCATAACTAGATTCTCCAGGGTAGAAGCCCATAGAAGCTGAAATGGGGAAACTGAGAGAAAAATAAGGTCCTTCGGCTCATTTTTGCAGTGGCAATGCTGCAGCAGCAAGCCCAGAGTGCACATACTCAGAAAATAACTGCACACACATCTCAGTTTCCAGAGTCAGAATCAGGCATGCCTGCACATAACAGACTTTCTCCACGTAGACATGAACAGCTACTGTCAACTCTCAAAGTCTCTACAAACAAGAAGCAGGGGCAGTAAGTCAAGCCTGCATGCCATAAAAGCAATGGGACATCTCAGGGAGACCCTTGCACTAGGAGCAAGTGCTGCAGAGATGGAGCAATGAATTGTGATAAGTTGGACAGCACACAGGCGCCATCTTTAAATACCAAGAGTCACTCATACCAGATTACAGTTCTTCATTCTTCAAAGGACAGGAAAGTGTTTCTTCCCCAAATGCTCAACAATGTACTTTAAAAATGCACACTGCAGACAATGTAAAACATGCATATAACAATGTCTCACAAACAATGGAGGGCTGGTTTAGGTGCACTGACTGCTCTTGCAGAGGACCTGGTTCTTTCCCAGCTCCCACACAGTGGACCACAACCTTCTGTAACTCCAGCTTTAGGGAACCCCTCACCTTCTTCTGGCTCCCTCTGTCACCTGCACACATAGGCGCATATATACAAAAGTAAAAGTAAGCCTTAAAAAGTTGACATTGAGAGGCCAAAGTTTTGTAAATAAGTCAAATGCTATGAAGGGAGGTTTTTTAGGAGATTACCCTAGATAATGAGCAATTCCAAGACAATTAAAATATTTTAAATGCAATATATTTTAAAGAGATGTATATCCTAAGATGAATCAAAAACTTCAGTTAATTAGCATTTCAACTATTTCTTTCTTTTTGTGTGTTTTTCAAGACCAGGTTTCTGTGTAGTCTTTGCTGTCCTGAACTCACACCTGCCTCTGCCTCCCCAAGTGCTGGAATTAAAGGTGTGTGCCACTGCACCTGGCTCATTCCAACTCTAAGACTGACGGTGCAGCCATGTTTTCATACTGAGGAGTAAGTGGATGGGCGCTCAAGCTGGAAACTTTTCTAATCAACATGATGTCAACTCTGAGAAGGAAGAGTTGGCTACAGAAACCTGCAGAGACAGTGACATATGGCAGCCAAGTACATGAACAGAGCCACCTGGGGAACCCCACTCACGAAGGCTGCAACCCAAATCCCCAATGCACACAGAGGAAGGCCCACAGTGCTGATCTGCCTCCTTTTTAACAAGAGCAGTAGTGCTCAGCCCATTTCTATTTATTACATGCTTAGCTCATTTCTTGAAACCCAAGGAGAAGCTGGGATGGCTTTCGAGGGTCAAGGGGCTTCTATGATGTGAAGAAAGCATTAGAGATAAAGGAATTCAAAGCCAGGAGTACCCTACCTTTGTTAGCTCAGAAATGATGAGTCCCAGGGTAAACACAGACGGAACCAAAGTTTGATGGTGCTGTGAGGTCAGGTTTTGGAAGAGTACTGGTTCTTGGCTTTCCTAATGATGGAATCCTTTAGTGCAGAGCCTCATGCCGTGGTGACCCCCAACCATAAAGTTATCTCTGTTGCTACTTTGCAACAGTAATTTTGGTACTGTTATGAGTTGTAATGTAAATATCTGTGCTTTCTGATGGTATTAGGCCACCCCAGTGAAAGGGTCATGACCCACAGGTTGAGAACCATTGCTCTAGGCCAAAAGGTCAAGCATGCTTTTAGAGATCTGGTCCCATGAACTCTGGGCCTGAAAGCCTTAACTAATGGAAAAATCACACTGGTATTTCACTAAGCAATGTTTTACTAATTAATTATTGCAAATCCAGAAAGGAACATGAGTTACTGTCATTTTACACAGATCTTAATCTGCTGTGATCTCTGAGAGAAAAAGCTGGGAATCATCACTAGCTACACAGGTCAGCTGGTGAAGAGCAAGACCTTTAAGCTACCTGATGGGATTTGCATTACCATCCCAACCTGCTGTGTTCAGTCTCTGAAGTGTACTGAGAGGCAGAAGGATGGCAGGGACCAAAGTGCTGGGTAACTCAGATAAGCAAGCCAAATATATATATATATATATATATATATATATATATATATATATATATATAATGTTCAAGAATAATCCTGACACAAAGAATTGAACATTTAATGTGTTCTGGTGGAACAAGATGAAATATGTTCCCACAGCAGGGCAGTATAAAATGCAGTTCAGGGGAAACCCATGCCTATCCTTCAAAAACACTGAATCTGAACAACTTCTAGGAAGAAAATATATCCATTATCCATTTATGCAACTGACTTCGTGAAGATTCCAAGAACTAATTTTTTTCTGTGTGGTGTCCACTGTGTGAGGACAGCTGCGTGCCGTGCACACCATGAACACCAGGGCAGCTGTGCGTCCTGTATTGCTGGAGTATCAAGGTGGCCAGATTACAAGCAGTTTGTGACTAAAAAGCAAACGTTCTGTTTTACTAGGTGACTTCTGGATTCTTAGAAACACAAGTTAAACATAATCCCATCTTCAATGACTTCATTGTCTCGGAACAATATGGCTAGAGATAAGCACACTAGGTACAGAGAATGTCAGGGGCAAGCTGAGATTTCTAGCATGAGGAGGCGGCTTTTTGGAGGAATTGGGCTAAAACTAGGCCAATTGTGAGGCAAGAAGCAGAGGCAGGAGCATGTGCCTGGGAGGCAGCAGCAGCCCAGCTGATGGTCACCTGGTGCTCCCTCTGTCGGACCTCTGGGTGCCTTAAATATGCTGTGCTCAGACATTCACAGTATGTGTAAGCATTTTACTACTGTGCTGTAATAAATATGCTGTAATAAATAAACACGTCCACAGTACCTGTGAGCATTTTACTACTATGCTGTAATATAGCAAAGAGAGAGGGGAACAGAAATGGGGCAGGGGGGAGGATAGAGAGAGAAAAAGAAAAGCTTGTTCACTCTCACAGAGCCTACCCCAGATCTGTCAGACAGGCCACACTCTCCCAGGGCACTGAGCCGCACACAGCCCACCTCACTGCTTGGGCTAAAATCGATAATACCACTCCAGAGGCTGGAGGTTCTCGTCTTACAGCTTACAGGTGTGAGTGTTCCCTCTCTACCAAGCTGAGTCAAGCTTTGCCTATAATCTAGGTTCACATGACTACATAAGCTCAAAAAGGTGAACACTTGCCCAGGTCACAGCAAAGGAAGAACAAGAACCAGTTCCCAGCTCCAGTGGCAAGGGGGAGGGGGAGCTGCCACCTCACACCCTTCCTGCCTTCACATCAGAACAATGCTTGAATGTGTCATGCAGTCCACCGCAGTCCACTAGAGCAAGTTTCTCATCCTCGACCTTCCACACCAGCCTAATACAAACTGAACACTACCACACTTTCCATTTGGGGACACTAAAGCAAACAACACAAAAAAGTTTTGCTGCTGAGTGACACCCAAGCATGCTGTGCAGAGCATCACATGCAAACTCCATCTAGCTGCCTTTCCATCTTTCTGTCATCTGCTATTGTGTGCCTGGAGTTCCACACTTTGGAAACTCTTGCTTCACTATGTGCAAGAAAACATGGCACATCCAAACAGAACCCATCTGTGAGACAGCCAAGTCAGTACCAGACTGTGGCTGCTCCTCTTCCCCTACCACTCCATTTGCCTACTCTGTGAGCCACCTCCCTGTCACTGTCTCACAGATCTGAAGTCAAGCAGCCTGGAAGGAGAAAGTGGCTGGGGGCAGGGAGAGACAGTTTCAGGGCCTCTAGGCAGCTGCTTGGCTCAGGTGCGTTTGGGCTGTAGTGGTTATACTGGTCAGGGTTCTCTAAAGCAACAGAACTAGTAGAATAAAATATAAACAGAGCAGATTTATCAGAGTGGCTTATAGGCTGTGGCCTAACAATGGCTGCCTCCCGACACTGAGCATCGGGAAGTTGTTCAGTTCAGGAGACTGGATGTCTCATCAGTCTCAATCCGGTGATGAAGCCCAGGAGGATTCCTGGAACTACCCATCTTTCGTCTGAGAAAGTGGGTTCTAACACCATCGAGGGAATGCCTCAGCAGGAGGGATAAACTTGCCAGCAAGGATGAGGGCAAGCAGAGAGCAAAAGTCTCCTTCTTCCAAGTCCTTTTATATGGGCTGCCACCAGGAGGTGCCTTCCCACCTCAAACAATGCCATTGAGAAAATCCTGCACGAGCAGGCCCAGCTGCTGGGATTTTAACTGATTCCAGGTGTTGTCAAGTTGATGACCAAGACTGGCCATCACCGTGGTACAGTGACCTTGTGGTGGTAGAGGTGCATTCATGACATGAAAGTCAGGAAGGGAATGGTACAGGGCCCCAGCATCTTCTTAAAGAGAATGTCTCCAAATAGCCTAGCTTCCTCACATTCCACACCACCTCTCTGTTCCACTCCATACAGTGGCAGCTCAGGCTGCTGACAAGCCTTTACTACTTTGGGGAACACTCTCGAAACCCTACTCCATGGCACTGGACAATGTCAGTTAAGTGCTTTGCTTGTTTCCATGGCTCTCTAACTGCCCCCACTCTCAAGCATCATCAGAGTATTTGCACATAAAAAACATTAATAACTAGATACTTTATAATGATTCCAACAGTCAGACTGAAACTCTTTTAAACTGAACCCCTATCAGGAAGATACTGAGCACCAGAATATCTAAGAGCAGTCACTACCAGAGCTGCCAAGGAGGAGGCACACAAAGCCATCACACAGGTGCACTGGTTTGCAAAGCTGCTCAGCAGTGTCTACTACAGCCGACCACAGGTGCAATGCCTGCTAGTCTACTCCTGAGTATAAGCCCCATGTGCCATACATACAAGCAAGGGATAAACTGCACACGGTGCAGATGCAATCTCATACACAGGGAAAGAATCAGAGAATGAGATGAGCTCCATGAGCACCTCAGTAAAGTTCTAACCTTGCCTCATCTACAGTGTTATCAGGACAGCCGTGGTCAGAAGGAGGCACAAAGGGATATGAGGATGTGTTCGTATTATAACATTTGGATAATAAAACTTAAAAATGCTCCAGTAAATGATTGCAAAATGTTTGCTACAAGTAGGACCATTGGAAACAGGCTGCTCTGGAAAGCAAGCATACTATCAGTAGTGCGTAAGTGGGTAGGAGTGGAGCCAGCCTCGTGGAGGTTAGTTTCTCACACAAAAACATTCCCTTCTGTTCAGAGAGTGTGAATTCCATTCCCAGATGGCCTTCCGATCAGAATCACAAGCTCATGCACTTTAGAGCTAAAAGGGCATCTGGAAATGAGGTAAGCCACCAACTTGCTAAGAAGTTCCCCAGGTATTTGAGGCCAATCAAGAGACACGCAGACAGCGGTGAGCAGATATGGTTTCTGCTGTTACTATCGTCACATTAGGAGTGTGCACTCAAACCTCTTTCACTCAGGCCATCAGTCTTGGTGACAAGGCCCTTTACCTACGAGCCAGCTCACTACTGGCTCTAAACACCAAGATTCTACCAGAAGTTTAGTGAGGTGCTGGCAGTCCAACACTAGGTTTGTTAAGGTCAGACCCTGACCCCAGGACCAACACGGGTGTTGGAGTCATATCCAAACCTGGGGCCTGTCTACAACACTCTGTGAATACATTCCCTTTCACAAATCTCTCCACTCGTGTCCACTGTTACACCCGTAATACAATGGGGTCGACTGGTAAGTAAAAATGGTAGCTGTGTTTAAACTTATGCAGTTATTTGGTGCCAAGCACAAGGGCCGTGAAGATGGCGGTGATGGTGAAATAAGCACGCTGACAGAGCTGGTGTGAGACACAGTCCAAAAGTAAGATATACTCTTAGTGCCTGTCTTCACTGCAGGCAGTAGTTAAATTCCATTAGGTGGAGAATCTATTTCAACCTGCTGCAATGGTTTGTTAATTCAGTTTGAGTTTGAAAGTCCCAGTGATATAAGGACAAGGGTCACCATCAGGCGGAAGCTACTGGTTCAAGTCCTTGGTTCTCCCGTGCTGAGAGTGACAGCTTGTGGATGCCAGCTAAGAAACAGCACTCAGCCTCAAGCCCAGCAGGGAAGTATTTTATCTTAACAGACTGCACACTTATAAAACAAGTTACCGTCCTGGGCACTAATTCAAGTGGTTCTTAACGATGCTACAGAAATAAACTACTACGGAGAAAACAAATTTTTGCTTTGGTTTGTGAAGTTTAATTTCTTTCCTTAAAATTTAGCACACTTCTTTAACTTTTTAACTCAATGGACTCATTGGCACACAATACAGGATTTCTGGATTCCTGGTTAATGTATTCCCTCCAGAATGACACAAAGAACCAAAACAGATGTGGTAAAACAATCAAAGCTGTCTTTTTTTTCTTTTTCTTCCTCAAATTTAAAATCTGTAACTGCATAATAAGGAGTTAGCCCAAAACCAAGGTGACAAAAAACAGAACTATAAGGAAAAATAATGGGAATTATTTAGCACAAAATGAAGTTGCCCCGCACCTGAAGAAATAGCTGGAAGAGATTATCCAAGTCACTCAAACACTCATGCCATGAAATAAAGCTTCAAAGGCAGGAGAGTCCCCAGAAGACCAATGCTAATGCTCCTAAAGGGCAGAGATACTCCACATGAGAGACACAAAAGGACCAATGGTGAGCAGAACCGAGTGGAGTTGCCACCCCGCAAACTCCAGAATGTACCACCCAGGGAGAGCTGAGTGGCATGAAAGGTCTACGGGTGGACAATGCGCTGCTGGTGCCCCAACATTCACTCCAGCACTCACACTCCAGAGAGAACTTCCCACACAAAGTCTGTGAGATGAGACCAACACCTAATGTTTTAGTAGATGCTATGACTCTTCTACTCAATATTCCTCAGCCATCCCAGAGCCATTCTGAAGCCATCGACACATGGAAATAGCCAATCTCCAAACCTTTTTGTTCAATGGAAAAGCACTCCATTCCCTTTAACTACAGAAGTTGAGCTTCAGAGGTTAGGACCATGGCTGCATTCTCAAAATACCTGAAGGTAGCAAAGACGATTAGGATTTCCCCCTTCTCCCACTAGTGGCGATGAAAGTCACTTGTCTTACTTTAAATCACTGGGCTACCTCGCATACTCATAAGTAGAATTCTTGTTTTCCTTGGGGTTTATTTTTGTCAAAATATCTATGAGGGACTGCTTTATTTTTTAACATTGCATATATGCCTGTGCAACACATGCATGCAATACCCGAGGAGGCCAGAGCATGGCACCAGATTCCCTAGAACTGGAATTACATTAAGTTGTGAACTGCCACGTAGATGCTGTGAAGTGAAGCTAGGTCCTCAGGAAGAGCAGCCAGTGCTCTTCGAGCCATCTCTCCTGTCCCAGAAATAGTTTTTTTTTATTACAATTTATTCACTTTGTATCCCAGCTGTAGCCCCCTCCCCAAGCCCTCCCAGTCCCACCCTCCCTCTCTCTTCCCATGCTGCTTCCCCAGTACTCTAATAGGGGAGTCCTCCTCCCCCTTCTATCTGACCCTAGCTTATCAGGCCTCATCAGGGCTGTCTGCATTGCCTTCCTTTGTGGCCTGGTAAGGTTGCTCCCCGCCCTTCAGGGGGAGGTGATCAAAGAGCCAGTCATGTCAGAGTTCATGTCAGAGACAGCCCCTATTCCCCTTACTAGAAAACCCACTTAGAGACTGAGCTGCTACAGGGGCTACATCAGTGCAGGGGTTCTAGGTTATCTCCATTCATGGTCCTTGGTTGGAGTATCAGTCTCAGAAAAGACCCCTGGGCCAAAATTTTTTGGTTCTGTTGCTCTCCTTGTGGAGCTCCAGTCCCCTCCAGGTCTTTCTCTCTCCCCCTTCTTTCCTAAGATTCCCTGTACTCTGCCTGAAATTGAATACTCAATCCTCATTCAGAAACAGTTTTAACTACTAGAAAAATTCAATCCTAGCCACCAAAAGACAGTAAAGTACACTTAAAATGAAGGAACTAATTCTCAGCTGCAAAGTCTGAATATTCGGGATTCAAAGTAAAGATGTTCTAATCCATCAGTCCAGAGGTGGAGGTGTGGGTCTGTCTTCGAGTAGCTGCCCATCATGTGCAAAGCCCTGGCTTTGATCTTAGAACTAAATAAACATTGATATTCCATTTGATGCAGGAGTTCTTCAGTTGATTTATCATTTCAGGGTTTTTTTTGTTTGTTTTGTGTTTAAGATTTATTTATTATTTATACAGCATTCTGCCTGCACACCAGATCTCACTATTGATGGTTGTAAGCCACCATGTGGTTGCTGGGAATTGAACTCAGGACCTTTGGAAGAGCAGCTGGTGCTCTTAACCTCTGAGCCATCCCTCTAGCCCCCTGATCATTTCATACAGTGAACAACAGCATGAGTATATCTCCTTTTGTTTCTATAACCCTAGACCATGTTAAAACTCTAAACTTCCCTAAGATATATTTGCACATAAAGATATAAAATTACTATAGTGATAAGTTTATACAAGTACATCTAAATATGAACAAAGACACTCAGGATTGTTACAAGCATCAAAGAAGCTTGTGCTAGAGCATGAACTAGCAACAAGACTTTTACTTTGTAATCTCTAACATGGAAAAATACATCAACACAAAAAAAAAGTACAAAGGAAGAAGGAAAAAAGGAAGGAAGGAAGGAAGGAAGGAAGGAAGGAAGGAAGGAAGGAAGGAAGGAAAGATACATTAACACACATTTCTCTGTTTTGTGTGATTTTCCTGAGGATCAGCAGCAGATGTGAAGGGAACCTTTACTTCAGAGGTAGTCCTAAAGTTTCTAGAAAGAGAATTCCTTTTCATAGAAAATCTAGCCAAGGCTTTCAGCCATTCTGTCCTATTTTCCTGGGAATTTTAAAACAATATCTCAATATATATATTTTTTTAAGCAAAGTGGAGCCCCACAGTAGCCCAGGTTGTGGTGAAGGCTATTTTCACAAACCATAACACCACACAGAGTTCAGCACTCACAGTTCTAAAGACTGCTTTGTCTCAGCTAATCAAACGCATGTGCAAGATCTCTTGTACAAAGTGGACACTAGTGCCTTTTGCTGCCCTCTTTATAAGTAATACTCCCCACCACTTTGTTTTGGAAATGTGCTCTGGATTATTTCTGGAGGCTCTACAGGATCCAGCCACAGCATCTGCAGGCCTATCTGAACTATAGCACACACTGAACTTATCAAGTCAGCACCATGTTATCTGGTGTCACAAGGCTTAAAGTCTCTTTGTTTGCCCCACCAAGTCCCTACCCACAAAGCATCACCTGTGCTGGCTTCTGATAAACCTTCAAAGGAGCCCAGAAAACCATCTTCTATATTACAGTACAGAAGAAAAGGCCACAGGTGGCTTGAGGAAAGGAAAGGGAGGTGATCATTTAAACTGAACACTGGCCCTTTGTATATAATAGTCATGTTCCATTTGCTTCCAAAACTCTTACTGGCCTGAACATGTACCCATCATGGGGCTTGACACTGATCAAGTTAAAAAGGACTTTTTAAACACCACCTCTATATGAAAAACAATTGCTAAAAACTGTGACTTTGGAATATGCAATGCCACTAACCAATATATTACTTAGACAACACAGAAGTCGCACAGTAGGACTTTCTTTATGGAAAGAGATTCCTCACAATTTGAAGCTCTGATGTCCTGGGGAAAGGAAAGGCTCTGGAAATGCCTGAGAGTACCTTAGATGGAGAAGGGCACCCAAGGTCACGTATTACTAAGCATGTCTCTCAGACTTCTCAGGTACACAGGCAAGAGATGTTTGACAAAGAGTAAAGCACATGGGCCTCCTATAGGGTCAGGCTGCTATCCTGGAGGAGCTACCCACCAAGCCCAATACAGCACTGAACTCAGCAATTACTGTCCACAGTTACAGTCCAGAATCAAGCGAACATGCAATACAACAGGCCTTTCAAAATGTACCTATACACACTTATAAATGCATGAATGAAAGCTTCCTAAACATATTCACTATATGGAAGGCTCTTAAATTGCTTAATGGTAGGCTTAATGGGCAGTAGAAACCACACATCTGCTGCTTCACTCACACTCTCACAATGTCATATTGATTTTTATAATACAGCCTCAAGATATAGTTCAAAGACTATGTTAGGCTGAGATATCGTATTAATAAATTTCCTGCCGGGCAAGATTTCATACAGAACATTTAGCATTACTTCTGACCAGATCTGAGGTTTGCTTATAACGAGTCCATAAAGAAGAAGGATTGCTATATGGCAGAATGTGCTCCCACATCTTACCAGCAATCAGGGTGAGCATCCCGCCAGGCTTAAAGCTGCCAAGAGAAAGAGTCAAAGGCAGCTTCGACTTTGATACTTCTTTAAAGGCCACCATGTCAGGACACTGAACACTCAAGACATGCTATTCCATTGTTGCAAGCCCTTGAGTGATAAAGTATGGATGCAGAGTGCCCCTGGCAGTTATGGGGGAGACAGAACTATGCACAAACAATGGCAGTTGTTCTGTCCTGCATCGTACAGATGCTGGACAGAAACGGTGCAGCAGCTGCGGATCTCGAGCCTGAGCACAGGACTCTACAGGTTCTGCTAGTAAATGCGCAAGCAGGAGAGGGTAACAGGGAGCGCACAGATGCATCTGTAACAGGCACCTCAAGCTGGGCTCAGCCAATACAGCACCACTTTCAATCTCCTCCACTCCAGACAGCAACAGTCAACAAGAGTAGAAACTGCCTACATGCCACTCAGTGGCACACTAACATTTTCTAAGGTGACACTGCGAAAAAAGGACATTTCTTTCGATGGCCTGTGATCTAAGAAAGGACTCACTGTGTAAGGAATAGGCATTTCACACCTGGCACAAGTAGGAGGCAAGGATAAGTTGTGTTTTCACAGGAGTCGCTGTCACCCTACCTGGTGAGTGGCATCAGTGAGCTGTTCTGTCTGAAGAGCACAGGCTCTTCACCCAAGTTCACTGTGCACCTTTCCTACACACTCCTATAATACCACATTGTTAAAGAAAATGTAAGAATACTATACAAATGTTACAATACAAAAGCATGTTCTTTTAAATGAATAAGAGTTTCCATATAAAATCCTGTAACAGGTGGCAAGCATGCACAGATATGCAGACAAAATACTCATCTACATAAATAAATGCATCTAAAACATACTCAGAATGGTGTCTGACTTTTGAACCCTGGAAACTTGACTGTAATTATTTCTACTTCAATAAACCCTATCAGTCTCCCCTGACTGACACAGTGTAAGAGGTGGGACAGGTAAAGTGACTGCCAGTGTACATGGAAATACATGCAGATGCCATTAGGAGTCAGGTAGTTACAATCCCAACTCCTGTCTGATGACCCAAAATTTCAACTCCAGATCCACACAACTAGCTACGAGACCTTAAGCAAGTTACTTTACTTTTAATACCTGTAAAATGGGAATGCAATTAACTATCTCTGAAGGCCTTACAAGGCTTAACAAGATGTTTCTTTAATTAGCAGACATACTAAGGTCATGGCCCCCTCTCTACACTTCCAGGTTATTACTCATTCCATCCTCATCCTACGTCTGTGAGGAGGGAAGAATGACTATCTTTTATTTACTTATTTATTTAAGTTACTTATTTTACACTCCGTCTGCATCTGTCTGTGAACCACACCCATGCCTGGTGCCCAAGGAGGTCAGAAGAGGGTGTTAGATTCCCTGAGACTGGAGTTTTGATGGCTGTGAGCAGCATGTGGGTGCGGAGGACTGTGGCAAGGACTGTGTCCTCTGAATTCTGTAGTCTGGCCCCAAAGCTTATGCTATTAAACATCACCAGCCTCAAATGTACTTTAATATAAAAAGCCACAAGATAGCTTATAACTTATTTATCTCCCTTTCATTCATTTAGAAAATTAGTAAATCTATGTTTACAGTCAAACTGAAATATACAGGGAGTAAAACAACAGGCGTTTGAGCCTATCTTTATTTTCAATGTATTTTGAGGCATTTAATTTTTTAGATGATGACAGTTTCTTTTAATTTTGAAAACAAATGAAATTTCATGAACCAAAGTAATTACTCTCACGATGTTTCAAGATGTAGGCTTATCTGTTATTCCCACATTGATGCAGAACTTAAGCCCCCACACTGGCCTGGACTACACAGAGCCCTTAACAAAATACAAACGAGAAAGGACACTCGACAAAGAAACACTCTTTAGATAGCTGAAACATAAAAACTTCAATGAAAATCTCTTTAAGAAGTAATTTTGCCACTTCTTATGCTTCAGTAATTAAGCGCAATCTGTCACAACAGTTAGGTTTTAAAATAATCTAAACAATTTTGAGTGACTGACACTGATATGTTTAGAAATAGATGAGTACTTGATGCCGAAATAACTCCTAACTCAATAAGCATCCCTGAGCTTAGCTTGGTTCTAGATACATCCAACAGGCAGAAACGAAAAAATAATGTTTGTTTTTCTAAATCAGTGTCCTACATTTAAACTGCCAAAAGCCTTCAACCACCAGGTAAAGACAGGCCAATGCACGGAAGGAGAAGGCAGACTCCATAGAGCTAGGCTGGGGAGATAACCCATAGGCACAGGAGCCTGCTGCTATGACTAAAAACAAGACAGAACCGACTCCCTGGTGCAAGTATGTGCATGTGCACCCTAGCAAGTAAATGTAAAGTTTAAAAGGAACTGTAAATAAAAGCAACTCAAGGACTCTGTAAGCACTGATTCTTCCCAATGCCAACTCCAAAGTCCATGCTCAGCACTGGCCATTGATGGGGCAAAACAGTGCAGCCTGCTCCTTTTTCCTCCCAACACCTTTAATGCCGCCACTGGCAATGTTGGGACATTTTTCCAGGACTGAATCTTCAAAGCTCAAATCATTTGCCATTACTTTATTTTGCCTTAATGCACACAACAGCTGCATCTTATCTATGCCTCCTGCTTGAAGCTCTCTCTCTCTCTGCCAGTGTCTTGTCTCCTAGAATCACACACATACAGCATTATGCTTTACCTTCCTGTATTACATAAAACAGGTTCTTTACTAGTGTGAGTTTTACTGGCACTGGCTGTTCCATACCCAGCCCTGGCACATTTATAAACCTTGCTTTAACTGGAACAAACATGGAGAAGGGTTAACAAGGAAGGAGTCTGGCACTTCCATTAGCAGACAGCAGGATGCTGGAAAATGCAGTCAGCACTAGATACTGAACACAGAGAGCTCTGGTCAACTTTTCTGATGATGGCATTCGTTAAGGAGAAGTCATTTCAAAGGATCTGATCCAAATCTCTTGTTCTGAGGAAGTATACCGAGAATTAGTTTAAGTTATTTCAACCCAAATGCTGAAATACCTGCTTTGTGCTAGGAGCTGATTCCTGGGGGAGATTCTGTAGAACCACCCTTTAGTATACACATGAAGAGAGCCCACTGACACATACCATATTCTCTCCATTTAAGCCTACATGAGGAGCTGAGAAGCAACAAGGATTGCTGGGAAGAAAAAAAAATCTGCATAATGGAATCTCTCAGAAGAATTAAATACTATAAAGCATTACTGGAGTGCCCTTGGCCTCGTATTACGTAAGTGGAGAAGCTGTCTTATCTCAGAGTTCCTTCTAATCCCACAAGCAGGACATCAGAACCATTTGTTTAAAGCAAAATCAACCCCAGAAATGGTATTTTAAGGGCCACCTTAGTAACCTGAGATTTGCATTTACACTTTACTGCACAGTCTAAGTCCAAGGACTCTAGAAAAGGCACACTGGTGTGCTCTGATAAATACATGTGCCATCCCATAATGAGAGCAACCAAGGAAAACCAAGATAAAAAGGGAGGATAGGCCTAGTGCCTCACCTCACTGCCTTCTCCCAAGAAGGTATTACCTTTACACTGTTTAAATTATATAAGCATTTTGATGTGGGAGGCAGGGTTATGCATCAGGCAACACATCGGCCTGAAGGAAGAGAGGATTTCCGGGCTGGCTGGGTTCCCATTAGTTACTTTCTATTACTGTGATAAACACTCCAACCAAGGCAACTAATGAAAAAAGGCATTTATATGGGCAGATGGTTTCAGGGTGATAGAGACCATGATGCCAGAGCAAAGGCACAGAGGCAGGAACAGCTGAGACCTCACATCCTGATTTGCAAGCAGGAGGCAGAGAGAACTAACACAAAAATGGTCTTTGAAACCTCAGTCTTCCCCCTTTGACAAAGTCCTCCAACAAGGGCACACCTCATAACTGGAGATCAAGCACTCAAACACACAAGCCTACAGGGGCCAGTCTCATTCTAATTGCCACTGCCTCCCTCCTTGCCCCTGCAATGTCCACTTAAGCATGGATCTCAATACCAGCTTTCTTTCTTGCATCACTATTTGACTTTGATCCAAGGTCTTGTTAAAGGCCAAGCTTACCTAGAACTCAACATCCTCCCAACTGCCCTGGCCAGTGAGGTAATTTTAAGAA
Organism: Pachyuromys duprasi; assembly: GCA_028658305.1. Taxonomy (NCBI): domain Eukaryota; kingdom Metazoa; phylum Chordata; class Mammalia; order Rodentia; family Muridae; genus Pachyuromys; species Pachyuromys duprasi. The sequence goes on from CM053766.1 coordinate 108,865,781, forward strand.
AGTGAGAATGAAACTCCCCAGGACTGACTTTACATTAGATGGTGTTGGTTCGTGCTGTTGTTCAGTGCACTTACCAAACACAAAACAGTGGAAACTACACAAATGAAAAAGAAAATGCAAATTAATTTCTACATCCAAGAGCAAAAATGTTTAATTTGTTGAAAAAAACTGTACATGAACTAAAAGACAAAAATCACTGAAACTCTGGAACCTAGTCCCAAGAAAGCTAGTGAACCTGTGCTTAGACCTGGCCCTGGCCTGGTCATTATAACACTTCCATATGCACCAGTAACTAAACCCAAAGTCTCCTAAGTCACATGGAGAATGCCTGAAGTTGGAGACAGTGCTATTCTCTTTTAAAGTGTCAGTCAACCCAGGGCTTGACCCCTTGCTGACAGATCTGAACTTAGGAGTTATGCAAGACTTAACATTCATCTGAGAGCACAAAGAGCTAAGGCATCAGAGTAGTTTTCCTCCCCAGATTTACTGCTGATAACAGGGTCAGGTGGCTATCAAAGCAGGGTTTTTTTTTTCATGATTCATTATTAATATGTAGTTTTCTTCTCAATTCATGGCTTTTAATAAATAATATTATTAAATATTAAAATGTAAAGTCTTCTTTAGTACTAAAAATTTGCCCAAGTCTGGGTTTTGAAAGAACAGTCTTATACCTCATGTATAATGCGTAAAATTAATTAAAAGGAAAATAATATTTGCTCCCTAACTGTCTGGCTAAATGATGAATTTATCTGTCCTCTTAAACCATCTGTGTATTTTAATTTGTCCTTTCACTTAACCCACAATGTACATGCAAGCCCACACCCAGCTAGCAGATGGCCTTGCCTCTCTACACCCCATCTCTCTTCCTTTGATCAGGAGATTCGAACTGATAAGAGAAACTTGACTACATTCAAGAGCTCTACTTTGACCGCTCTGAAGAAAGACATGGGTCATATGGCCGCCACAGAAGCCCTGACAGAGCAGCAGCAGCAGCTGCTCAGGGGAATTGGAAGCCGGCTGCCTATTAACGGAGAGAATATGTGAGGGTAGGAGCCTCTTTCTTCCTCCTAAGTGTGCATTAAATACTCCACTTGGAGTGGCATTATGAAAGTAAGGAAAGGCTGGAGCTCTCCTGCCAGGCTGCTTTCTGCACACTGTTCTCATGTCTGGGTTTCCCAGCATTTCCACTATCTGCAGTTCAGCTTTCTAACCCAGAGCCAAGAGGAGCCACCACAGTTCAAATAATCACACACCTCTTAAGTGGGGGTGTCATGTTTTCTTTTTTAGGAGGAAGCAGTATTTATGATTTGTTTGGTAGGATTAGGGCCCTTGCCACATAATGCTCTGGCTGCCTCTTCCTGGCAGTGTGCTCTTGGAAGCTATTCACCCTCCTCTAAATTCCTCTAACAAGATTAGGATCCTACCACAGGACAGCTACCTGGGAAAGAGACACTAAGTCTGACAAACTAAATTGTAGAGAGGTCCTGCCCCTCTAAAATGCAGGATGTGTAACAATTCCAGTACTCTAGTTCCTCAGCAATAAAACTAGACCATGAGGCACAGGTCGAGGAATGAAGGAATAGGAAATAACTTTGTGTGTATATTAGAAAGCAAATGCTGGTGCCAAGCACCAGTTGTCTGTGCCTACGGCGAGGCAGTGCTAAAGTTCCGTGCCCTGCCCTTTTGTTTGTCTTTCAACACTCATGCAAACCTGGCTAGGCTGTGAGCTCCCAGGCTGAGCTCCTTTCTGCTGTCAGCAGCTGCCCACAAAGCACCTTACACCTCAATGCTGTCTGTAATAGAGTTAAATTAAGTGTTGCTCAGGTTCCTGAGATGCGCACTAACCTCAAAAGATTAACAAGTGACATAGCAAACTAAAGACTGCCAAGGCTAGTGCCTTGACAGCAGACAAAACAAGCCAATTCCAAACGCACTCACTAAAACAGACCGTGGTGGCTAGAATGACAACAGAACATGCAGCTTAAATATGTCAAGTCCCAGTGGGGAAAACTATGTGAGAACAATTCCATGGAGGAGTGACAGTGGGGCAAACTTTGAGGTTTCAAAAGACCATTTTGAGTAAACGCTCTGCCTCCTGCTCCGCTGTTCCTGCCTCCACACCTTTATTCCACCACTATGGACTCTAACTCTCAGAAACCTAAGCTCAACTAAACTTTTTTTCCTGGTTGCCTTAGTCATGGTGTTTTGTCACGTGATAGAAATCCTAACTAAGACACAGGCCACTTAATAAAAACTGCAGAAGGAAGGGGTCAAGAGCACCTGAGAAAAGCAAATGAATCAGCAGGATAATAGTGATGCACCTGAACAGCACCCTTTTAGCCTAAACACTCTACTCAAAAATAATGTAAGAATGGAGAGAGCACAAAGAACTCCAAATTCTTAATTTCTATAGTACAAACTGAAAACTAAATATACACCCAGCAGTCAAACCATGCTGAGGGGAAACTGAGAGGTAAAATGTCTAAAGAAACAACTTGAAAAGTTGCCTCAAGGAAACAGCTCAAAAAAGAACTGAACTTTAACCTGAGTTGAAGGGAAGATGGTGTGAGACAGAAGAATATGATCCAAAACAATGTGCCTGGAACTGTGCTAGCAACTGTGCAGGGCAGCCTGACAGGGCCAGGCAACATCTAAGTGTACCACATGGACGAGTGTGACTGACCTGTCTAATGGAAACAACACAAGACCAGAGTTAAGAAGGTCACAGTGCAGGAAGAGACAAGCCACAGCCTAGGTATTCACAGCATTTAGCACATTTTACAAGTGTGTGTGAGATTTGTGTATAGAAGTATGGAAATCAGGGGGCAATTTTACAGTATCAAACTCAGTATCAAGCAGCTTTACCCACTGAGCAACCTCAAAGGCCCAACTCCAGGACACTCCTGAACCACATATACTCCAGCTCTGTAGTCACAACCACAAAGCAAATGGAATTAAGTACTGACCAGTGCTCAGAGCTATGTCTAATGACCAAGAACATACTTACGCATTTTATTTGCATAATCTTTTTTAGTACTCTTAACTATGCCAACAAGCATGCAAGATTATTAGAACGCACAATGTCCTCCTTTTGAGTTCATAAATGTTGGCAAGAAAATTACACTACTAATAAACACACTTTAAAACTCACATATAAAAGACTCAGGGTGATTTCAAATACTTACTGAGAGAGAGTTCTTTGCAGATGCAAAATAGTGCATGTCTTTAATCCCAGCACTCACTAAGGAGGCAGAGGTAGGCAGATATCTCGACTGTGAGGATAGCCTGTTCTACAAAGCAAGTTCTAGACTAGCCAGTGAGATCTAGCCTCAAAAACAAAAGCAACAAAGATTCACAGTAGAAATAAATGGCTCATTAACACAATTGTGTGTACACTTAGAAGTTCAAATACTTGAATAGCAATCTGTCTGCAGTGCAAGTAAGTACCAAAATTAAAAAAATAAATAAACTTTATTTTACTCTTAAGGTTTTCACAATGCTACTACCTCACACTGGGCCCTACTGACAGACTCACAGCCACTTCAGTCTTGCAGCACACAGACTATTTGTTATCTTACTTAATCCTAAAACAACTCCTTTTCCACAAAACAACAACAACAAAAAACCTAGGCAAACCTAGTTACTTAGGAATATAACCTTTTCCTTAACATTTTAATTTTATTTAGGTTCTGTTCAAGTGGGCAGGGAAAATATTGGGGAGGAAGTTGCAAAAAGAACCAATTTCCAACTGTGTTTTTGTCTTTTCAGGAATAAACATTCTATCAATGTTCTGACACCCAATGCTTTAATGCTTCCCCTCTTGCCACCTTGCTACACTTGCCACTGTGAAAACACTGAACAAAGCCTGGTCACATCTTTTAAGAAAAACCTCCAGTTAGGAGCTGCTCAGACCAAACAGGTAGCCTGGGCACCATCTTCCACACCTGCCTAACTCCCTGTCAGTTCATCACCACCAGGATCCCTCTCTTCTAACTGCTCTCTCATTCTAGTTCACTCTAGAGAGAAGACTGGAAGGAATGTTAGAAACATTTGCAGCAAGATCTAAGAGGAAGAGGGGTTGGGAGAAAACACTTCCTGACTACAAATGACATCTTCCAAAAAAGAGAAGGCACAAAACACTAAGCTGGAAAAATCCGCATCATCACTCAAATGCCGGAATTACTTCAAAAGCAGCTATCATTTCTCTAATCAGATGAAATGCTTCCTTCCAAGGTGTCTCAGCCTGAGGCCAGCCTCTTAATGGAGTGTAGGGCCACTGGGGAACAGCCACCATGTAGATTGTGTCTCTTCTCAGCAATGACAAGGAGAGCCTTCCAAAGCATCTTGTCCCTAAACCATCCAAGGTCTGGAGAAAACATCTGCATCTCCCAAGAGCTCAACTGTCCAGCACAAGAGGAAGCTACTGAAGAAGAATGTGAGTGAGAGCCATGTGTCTCATGTGTGTCCTGAGACCCTTCTCCTCCTCATTAAACAGCACATAGGGTGGAGATGGACTAAACGACATCAGGCAGCCACCACCACCCTGAGGTTTGTTGTTGTTCAGAAGCTTGAGGAACTAGACTGCTGGAATCCCAAAGAACAAATTTGATGAAATGAGAAGGGAAATCCTGGAACGAAAGAAGCAGAAACAGCACAAGGCCAACTGTCCCTTCTTAATTGGGGCATTCACCTCCTAGAAAACTGTGACAGTGCCCACAGATATCTGAGGCTGTCCAGACCAGTAGAAGAGGGTGCAACTGGTACCATGTAGGAAGAAGCCAAAGGTACACTTAATCATCCCATCACAGTACCCGACAACACTCACTCAACCCAAGGCCCAACAGTGCCAAGGCTGAACACTCCTAGGCTAAAAGAAGATGAATCTGGTCAGTTAACTGTTTGCTTGAAAAAAAAAAAAAAAAAAAAAAGACAAGGGGACTGGGAAGGAGCCAAGATCAAACATTCAAACATTCAGGAAAGAGTTTACAGCATTTACACTTTCCATAATTCAAAATGATTCGAAAAGAAGAGTAAAAGACTGCCCATTCCAGAGAGAAAAGTAAATGGAGCTGGTGGATGTACTTTACTTCATAATCAGCATTATCACAGTTAATTTTTAACTATGCTTAAGGACATAAAGGAAAGTGTGCTTATAATAGATAAATGGGAAATAACAAGAATTAAAATGATTTCATGTATGTGTGTATATATATATACGTATATAAAATTGGTGTATGTGTGCATATATACATGTATATACATATATACGTGTATATACTCACACATTAACACATGAACACACACACACACACACACACACACACACACACACCAATTTTTAAAACCATAGTTTTTTTGCACTAAGCACTTCTTGTATGCCAGTGTTGCAATGGTCTTAATTAAATTTTTACTATAAAAAAACATATACATTATAGAAATAAAAAAATCAAATGTAAGTGTAATTCTTTCTAAGCAAGAGTATTCTAAAAACTGATTCACTTTGAATGTGTTATAATAAACGATTTTATTTAGAATTAATAATGTAGGTCACAGAGACACATGGTGGCCTATAACTAGAAAATATAAATATAAATAATAATCTTGATTCTCATTTTTTTAGCTATGCTAGAAAATTAATTTATAGTTATCTAATTTTCAACTTAAAATTAAGAAAATGTTCCTTATCTTTTCACAGATGGACTCTGGGTGGTTATTTCATAAAAAGCACACATTAAATACATGTGTAAATGAGAAAATAATGATATCTAGAATATAAGACATGGCGATGTTTAACCTGTAAGAAGACCCTGTAGAATTGGCCTTAAAGGCAAACATATTTTCTGAATATTTTTAAATGCTCACATACTTCACAAAAACCACTGTATAAAGGTAGATCTAAAAAGTGAGGAATATATAATCATTCCTCTTGAAATGCAACTAAATTGCACATTGACCAATCTCACTAATCGTGTCCAAGCAAGCAAGAACTGTGAGTAGTCAACATTCAGCTTTCAGGTAACCTTTCCCTCAAGGGACTGAGCTCACTGCTAAGCAACACTCATCAAAGCACAGTGGGTATCAGCTGTGTTGTGTGACTGCAGACCCCTAACTCCCACTGGGTCCCTAAACTTCCTCCTCCTTAATCAAATGGCCAGCACTACTGCTGATGTCATTTTCAGCCCCACCTGTAGATATGGCTTCCAGAAGCACCATTAAACTCCAAGGTGGTGAGGGAAGGAGTTATTTTCTACTTTGAACAAAACCAACATGGTCTGGGATATTCTTAAATACATTTAACACACAAAAATACCACAGTACCAGCAGCAGTCTTTCTTCCCCTCTCATGAGGACAGACAGATGATCTGCTGAGACATCTATCTGAGTCTCCAGCTAACAGATACCTGGTAGAGGCAGGACTGGGACATGAGCTTACATCACAGCAGGTAGGCTCCCCCCACTCCCCACCCAACTCCATGCATCCCTGTTCCAGCCAGAGGCTCTGGCTTCAGGTTTGTGCTATGAATCCACCTTGATCCTCAGGCAGATAGAAGAGGTTCCCAATTCTGCCATCCAATTCATCTCTTCCCAGAGTCTGCCACACTGTCAGATGCTGGGCCTGAAGTCTCCTCTGAATCCCTGTCATGCTGCTGTTCACGCCTGTAATAACTCTGAACAAACTCTATACCCCAGCAATCCATCATTGTCCCTCTGATCCCCAATCTGGAATCTTCCAACAACCACTTACTAAATTAAGATTATCTAGGAAGCTACTAATGGGACCTCTAGCCTCAAGACCAAACAAAGTCTTGCCAGTATGATTATGAACACCAGCTTCACTCTAAGATGGACTCCAACTTGCAACCAGCAGCTAAGTCCCTACTGTAGGGTACCTAGACAATAAAACAGAATGGAGGTGGTATATCCTGGGTATAGAGCTCAGTAGGAAAAGGCAAGAGACCCTGTGCTTCAGCCCTAGGGTTAAAAGGAAGAAAAAAAAAAAAAGAATGATTGAGGCAGAGGGGTAGGTTGTGCTGTATCTTTATCAACCTATTCCTATTATAACTAGACTGTTCAGATAAGGAATATTAAAATGGAGTCATTTTGTTCTGCTCTCGTTGATCTAAAATTCATGCCTATTTAGCAGCAAAGTCCACATCCATTGCAAATGTAGACTATGGCTAACAGTTCAGAACTGGGAACATAATCCACAGTCCTGCTCTTGACAGTCATCAGACTGTGTTCATCTATGGTAAGAAGCACCTGGGTGGCACCATACAAATTTTCACCATTTAATCCACTTAAGCTATTCTTAGGTTATGTTAAACCTATGTTAGGTTATAACAGTTTAAGGAAGAAAAAGCAGAATAACCAAAAGCATGCTAGAGTGTCTCAACAAGCCATGCAGTGAAGAATAGCTTAGACAGGACCTCACTGATGATCATATGGATATCATCTTAATATCCAGCCACAAGCATGCAGTATGTGATGGTATAGTGGCCCAGGAGCAACATTAAGACATAAATACACCAACCCCTTCGACCTAAGTCCAAAAGCAGGCAGGCGCGATCAAGGAAGAGAAAGCAAACACCAAGAGCAACCTGAAGACTGACCTTTTGTTGACTGGCTTTTCATCTTTGTCATAGGGCCGCACAAACCACTTCCCGATTCTCACGAAGTTCTTATCCATTAGGCACCTACAATAAGCACATCAGGAATTACCTTCACAGACTCATGAACAAATTAGCTCATCACTATCAACAACACAGATGAGAGGCGAACAAAAACTCGAATACCACTAGTCCAACGTCAAAATGTTTGCTCATGCTGAAAGAACGCAGAACTTTGAGCATGTGTTTTTAATGCCTATGGGAGAGGGGGAACAACAAGCAAGCAAATAGTCTGAGTGTTTCTAAAACTCTGTAATTTCAGATCACAAGTATGTAAGACAAAAGTTCCTGTATTATCAAGGTCTGAGTGAGGCAACTTAAGGACACTTTCAAGCCACTGCAACGCCTCCTGTAAACTGGGCTCAGGGTTTGCTTGTGACAAGTGATCACTCCTTTAGCAAGGACACCAATAACAAAACTTTAGCACAGCTCATCATCAGCCCTGGCACTTTCTTTTTGAGGGCACAAAGACACTGCACGGGAAAATGAAGACTTGACATCAGTCTTCCGGGCACAAAGTGTCTGCTTCGCTCAATCTTGGTTGCGCCTGGCTTCTCTCTCCACCGCATTTCTGTTTGTGTGTTTTGCTGTCAAGTCAAAGGAATTCTTTTAAGGACATGTTAATAATAATTGAACCCACCACATATAATAGCAATAGTGCAGACAATTCAACTGAAGTGACAATACAGTTATGACTAAGTTCACTCATGTGCAGGCAAATGACAACTCTATCGTCTACACAATGGATGAGAGGCCACAGACTGTAAGTGCCCTTGATGTTTAAACATACAAAATGTGAAAGAAAATGGGCACTCTGAACTTGACGGAATACAATGATCTCTCAATTTCAGTCAATGAAACGATCTACATTTTGAAGAAAAGCTGTCAGAATGCTGCATGGAATTCTTTTGTATAAGTACCTATGAGAGCCAGACAGCAATTCCTATCTCAATATTCAGGCAGATCTGGACTTAGCTTTTGTCCCTACACCATCAAGGACTATAGAAACAATTCAAGCCCTCACCCATTCCATTACAGGTTAAATGAGTTAGTAAATGGCAGGCAACAGTTTCTGGTCACAGCATAGCTCCCTTTGAACAGAGCCAATTTGGAACAAGGTTACATTAAATATCACTGGATTTATCTTGAAAGTGAGTGATCTCCCTTGTTCACAGTAAAGAAAATCATTTCCAAAGTGACTCAATCTGATTTCATGCCTCTAAGTGATAGACACTATGAATACATGGAATTTTGAACAGAAAAATATGAAGCCACCACCTAAGAAAAAGGTCACAAGAAGTGACACTGTCAAGCATTGGACAGGTTCTTCCCAGCCAGTCTCTATCACTCCTGAGCAGATATGGCCACAGACTGCAGTCCAGCAACAACTAATAGCTACTAGCATCACACCTGCAGTCACTACCACCAGTGTGAGTGGAGACGAGTTCACAGTGTCCACTGCTAAGGCAGAGAGGGAATGAATATCTCCTAGCAAGGTCACAGGCCACCAGACTGGAGAGAACTGCTACTGGCCCAGACACATCTGTGCACATGGCCAGGACTTAAGTGACTGCTCCGTAACATTCCCTAATGCAGCCACCGCCGCCTTCTCCTCCCCTCCTCTTCTTTCTCCTTCTTGTTTTTGTTTTATTTTGGTTTGGTTTGGTTTTTCTAGGCAGGGTTTTTCTGTGTAGCCCTGGATGTCCTAGAACTCACTCTAGAAACCAGGCTGGCCTCAGATTCAGAGATCTACCTGTCACTGCTTCCTAAGTGCTGGGATTGCAAGCTTGCAACACCACTGTCAAGCTCCTTTTTTTCTTAAGCCCAGGTCCATCTCATAATTGAATTAGCACACAGGCATTTCTTGACTTGGTAAAAGCTGTTTCAAGTATCTACCTCGAAATCCAAAGTACACAGAATAAAAGCAGTGGTAAGAGGTATAGGGCCACCCCCACCAGCAAACACCACCTTGTGAGAACTGCATTGGATAAAACTGTGCTGGGCTTAGGGTAGAGATCTATATACAACTTCTCTGAGGTTAAAAAAAAAAAAAAAGTGAACATGATGTTGTGAACTTTAAGCTTTGTGGGGAAAAGGAAGAGATGTGACTACCCTATGGAAGATGATTCTGTGGCCAGACTAGTACCTGGGGAGAGCTGATTCCACAGCAGACTACAGTGGAGTAGATGTGCAATCTGAAAAGAAACCGGGAAGAAGTATAACAAAAGCTCTGCTAACACCTGCAGCAAAGTAATGCACAGCAGAAGACAGCAGCCATGCAGCTCAAGGCATGGCAGCTCTCTGCCACAGAGCCCGAGTTCCCATAGTCAACAACCCTACAGACACTGAGCCAGGAATCCCTTTATTGTCCTATGTCCCTCTCCTCTTATTTAAGCCCCAAAGACTATTCCTGTCTCTGATGAAGCCTCTGGTTTCTGTACTCAGCTGTGATGACTCACTTCTCTGAAACCCTTCCTGGAAGAGCTCTGGCTGGCTAGTCAATAGGTCTGTAAATGCCTGTGACATGGCACAGTCTGGGTTCTGCTCTACACTGTGTAATGAATGCTCTACCAAGTGCTAGCACGAGTGTTACACACACTGAAGATGATCTTCCTGTTCATAATGCAAGGCACTCTTCTGGCTGTGTTTGCTGTGTGTGCTCTTACCATGAGGCACTCAGTGACTGGGAATGCAGTGTCACCTCTTCATAGCCTGTCACTCCCCAGTACAGCCTAAAAACACAGTAGCTCAGCACTGAAGGGATTGCATGGCTGCTAAGACATGTTCAGGAAAACCAACACCATTACAAAATTCATTAATTATATTCAAAGTACATAATTAGGCAAATGTTTTAAAGAAAGATAGTTTTAAAATACAAAACTATTGGAAATACAATATACATTCTCCCATTCTTTGTTCTTTGAGGGAGGAGAGTCAACGTTTGTATTTACATTTACATCAACCTTGCAGACAATTCCATCTGCCAAGAAATGTCTCACAACACCACCGCAGTCCCCACCAGCTGTGTGTTACAGTCACCCTGCGTGTCAACAACATTTTCAAAAGCAGTTTCCTATGAAGATGGCATCTTTCTGTAAGGCAGGTTGACTCCACTTTGAAAGGCAACTGTGCGAGGTAAGAGAGTGACAATGTCAGGCAACAGCTGAGAAGATGATCTCTTTAACTGTCTGTACCTTCAGGGTCACCATTTCAAGAAGAAAGCAATGGTGCTGGAAAATGAAGGTAAGTTCTGTGAGGGAGAGCATGTGATATTCCTGTGTTGTGCCACTTGGTTCTGAATAAAAAACCACAATGTGTGAGTTCTCGTCTCCACTCCCAAAGCCTGGGCAGACCTGATTCAGGGTAACAAGTGCTTGGGCAGCAGCCACAGACTAAGCCAGCAAGTTACTTCCCAGATGGGACAGCTGGGAGGAGCAGAAGGAAGGCCACCTGGCCAGCACTCTGACAGGGACTCAAACCCAAGCACAGCTTTCCTCCTCTACAGTTGCAGGCCAATGGCATCTTGATTTTACCCTCTGTTTTCACAGCTACCCACAGATTACATCCTACCTACCTACATGCCACATATGCTCAGTGCTTCCTTCCTCCCCAGCCTTCATCAAATGCAGGAAAGCAGTTTCTGTCAAGGATTCTGTAATGTATACAGTGGAACAGGCGAGGGAGCCTTCCCAGCTGATCCTACACCCTTATACCTCCTGGGCCCTCGTGGGTGCTGACTCTTGCAGCAAGATACAGCTGGGCAAGGCCTCTCCATTTCACATCCTCACTAAAATGACTATAAACTTAGGTTCTCTTACCAGACTAGCCTTATCTGAAACATCCATTCAACCTAATGCAATTCCGAAGACCTGCACCTCTCTTCTTGGTCCATTCAGTGTGTAATGTCCTTCTTTAATTACAAACAAATTTAAAAAAAAAGTTGTCAACATCTTCACCTCTACTTTGTGCTACAAAATTTTAAATAAACAGCTTAATTGACATGTCTTAGGAAACAGATTCCTTTCCAGACATTTACAATTAGCCATGTCCTTTCAGCCAGTGTTTTCTAGGTTTTTAGACTTGTGTATGCCCCCTAGATCTAAAGACTACTCTGCCATGTTGCATTTCCATAAATGGAAATCGACTTGTTTCTTGCACTCTTATCATGTGACTCCCAAGGGCACCAGATACCATGTCATTTAACCATTTCTTCAACTACAGCTGCACCTGTCGTTGAGATCCAGTAACTGTAAGAGCTATGCTACATCTCTAAGCCACATAAGACAGTGGAGCCCAGAGTGCGTGGACATGCTGTGGTACAAGTGCAGCTCCAATGCCCACATTATTCTCCCTTACTTCCGCAGTCACTAGTAACAGCACAGGGAAGCCGGGCAGCCATTAGGCATGTGGCACCAGTATACTTCCAGGTAGAGCACCATCATTCCTGGATGTCAAAGTCCACACTGCCAAGTTTCCCCTCTGTACACAAATGACATGACCAAGCACACAACTTCAAAAGACTCCCTCTAGTCATCTTCCACTATATGCAAAGCAGTTGTGACCTGACACCTGGGACAGCAAGAAGCCCCCATAAAATTAACAAGTATATCTTATTCTAAAGCCTTCAGGCAGTTACAAATTAAAATCAGAGTAACAAACCTAATGCCAACCTGGCAATGTGCCAGATGTTTTGGGTTTTCTACATTGTCACAGAGACAAACTGCTCCAGTACCAAAAACAAACAAACAAACAAACAAACAAACAAAAATTACTCTGAGTTTTTGAACTATGTACACATTCTCTGTTTTCTTTTTTCAAATATTTTTACTTCATTTTCATAAACAGGTAACAGAATTTGATATACTGTGAAAATTCGTATCAACTACAATAAGGAAACCAGTAAAGGTATCTGAAATACAAGTTAACACAGAGCTCCCGAAGAGCTACTGCACCCTTGTTTTCCATTAGGAAAAAGCAGTCCTTCCCTGCATGATACACAGCATGGCCACCAGCAGGATGAACAAGAGGTTGGACAGTGAAGAGCAATCTATGCTCATATGTTCCTACATGGTGGGGAAAGACCAAATTTGGGGATGGGCTAAGCTCAATGGCAAGGGATTCTAATTCTAGATAAATAAAACCCAAATTAATGGTATTTTATCACCCTGGGCATTTAGCCAAAAGATAAGTGGCCTTTTAAAAATAGGAAAAACACTTACTTTCTCAAAAGTCATGGAAAATAATGACATTCTCTAACACAGTAAATTCTGGAAAGCTCCATTTCTCAAATTCTGACTAAGAAGTCACAAAGACAAAACCTAAAGAAGGAAAGAGAGTTCCAAATATATTCTCTGTCTGTCTCTCTCTGTGTGTAAGTGTGCCTCTGTCTGTCTCTGTCTCGTTTCTGTCTCTCTGTCTGTCTCTCCCTCTCCAGAAATCTCTCTGTTCCCATGCTATAAACAGCAGCTAACTGGAAGATAGACTATTACTCCACTGACATAGCCAGCATGCTCATGTGACTTTGATCTCTCCCTTGTAGATTCTATTTTGTCATCCATTTCAGCCTTGTGGCCTGTGTCTTAGCTGAGGATATATGAGCAGACATAGTATGCATTACTTCAGGGCAGATGCACCACAGGCTTCCAGCTCCTGAGTTGCCAGTGCTCTTTGCTCTCTAGCAGGAACCCTGCAAGGAGAGGCAGAGGCTGCCTGCTTAGTACCAGGGGCTTGGGGCAGCTAGGCTGACAGCACTGCAAGCACACAATCAGCCTCTACTATGAAGAAGGATACTTTGACTTCTGATAATGTAGCATCCTTGAGCCTAAGATGACTGGTGAAAGAGGCAAGAGTAATACATTTAAAGCGGGCCAGTGGCCACCAAAATGAAAAGAATGTGGCCAAATGTGATATGGGTGGAAGGCTGGAAAGAGGAAGTGAGTTCAATTTTATAAGAACTACAAACATGGGATTGTGAACTTGGGTTTGCTTATCAAACAAGCAATTACATGGAAGGAGCATTAGACAGAGACAATATGGGCCTAAAGAGATTAAGTAAAAGGTTAAGAGCACTTGTTCTACTTCCAGAGGTCATGAGTTCAGTTCCTGTCACTCACAGCAGCTCACAACCATCTGTAATTCCAGTTTAAGGGAATCCGCTGCCCTCTTCCAGCTTCTGAAGGCATGCACTTGGTACACACATACGCATACATGTAAAACACTCCTAGAAATAAAATAAATAAATCTTAAAAAAATTTAATCTCTACTCTAATACTTTTTAAGAGATGACTGAATATGGCCCAGAGGACAGCTTTTAAAATAAAACCCTGAAACCAACAGGAAAGGAAATTTCCACTCTGCTTAGCGCAAATCACAATCTAACACTAAGTGCTCTCCGAGGATGAAAAAACTCCTTCAGAAACTGTTCAGATGACAGAAATCCTCAAGGAAGGGGGACCACAGAAGAAGGACCTTACAGACCAGAATCCTGGGAACTATCACTGTTGTTTCCACTCTGAAAATAGCAATTGTTACTGTCCTTCTCTTAGCTGTAAGGGCAGTCAGCCAAACACTGAGCTCTCTTAATGAAAAAAGCAGTGTGCTGGGCCAAGGCCCGCATTAGTAGGTTAGGTTTGGAGCTAAGATCCAAAACGCCTCTTTTTTCTGCAGGTAATAAAGAAAGGATTTCTAGAAATGGGTGTCTAGAAAACAAACAAAAAACAAAACAAAAACAAACAAAAAAAACCAAAAAAACTATACTGTAAGTGTACTCTTCAGTCTGACGCTTTTATGCAAATGTCCACAGAGTAGTATGTGGACTTGTTTCTAAATGGACAAATGACTCCAGCCGGAAGTGCATACTATAGGGCAGGCAAACACTGAACAGTAACAAGAGAAATGAATATCTGAAGTCACATCGCTTACAATTTAAAATCGCCTACAGAATATCAATAGAGTAGTGCTTCAGTACCAATCAATAGTAGTCCAGAATGCAATGCTCTTCTATGTGAAAATGACAGTATTACTTCACTCCTGGAGTGAAACTGTCCTTAACAAGTCACTGCAGTGACATCATTCTGCCAAGCCTTTCATAGAGATCAGTTTATACAGCTCCTTCTCATACCTAAGCAAGAGCTTCTCAAGGTAGTGAATGGAGTTTCCTTTTAACTAAGTATCTTTGTTCTTAAAAATAAAAAGCAGAATAAATCACTGGTTCAAGTTTTGTTAATACATAAACTAAACAAAAAGTAACTTAGAAAGCACTCAAGCCAGCCAGTGAGCCACTCATCAGTTTTCACGCCAGGAACTCAGAACTCACACTGGAAAGCCAGGCCGACCTTCCCTGAGCACAAGCAGAAAAGCACAACACAAACTGAAGAAAGTAGACACCAAACTACATCTCAGACCAAGAGACCATTACAGCCAGTGATCTAAATGATGGAAAAACTCAAAGATTCTGCTGGCAGTGAATACAAAGAAATAGGGACCACCACTTACAATGCTTTCCTGACTCATAAGTAGGATAATTTTTATTCACACAATGTAGCCACTTCAAGTCTGAAGGACAGTGAGTGACTATTTTACTGGACCGGAGCCACAGATTTTTCAAAAGGGCCTTGAATTACCTGAGTAAGAAAGCCCAGTCAAGTGTTCTCTCAGGTAAAGGCTGCCCAGCGCAATCTCAGAACTGACTCCCAGAGGAATCTCAGACTATCCTGTGACTTTTATAATATAACAAAATAATGAAACATATAGAAAGTAATTATTATTAACAGAGTATGTGAGATACATTATGCATGTTAACAAAAACTGAAGGTGCCACACACCACCCCAACCATAGGTTGCTTGTTTAAGGCTGAGTGCTGACAGACTCTGAGCCAAACTGAGACCCAAATTTTACTGTATGCCACAATCAATTTTCTTAAAAATACTGGCTCAACTAGTCCCAGGCCTTAATTCCCAACATAAACTCTAAATTCAGAAACCTTGAATAAGTAACTTAGGTAATGTCCTTAGACTCAGTTTTTCTATTCTTCTACTTTTCTCCCAACAAATAAAAATACTAAAACACAGGACTGAAACGAAAGTTATGTTTTTCTGGAAGGAACCAATCATGATCTAAAGACACAGTGAGTTACAATACTAAAAATATGCTTTGTTTATATACCCCAGAACCCTATTCAAAGGCATATTCTTGATGAGCCCTTTAGAAGACATGGGATTATGCAAATGGTAAATTTTTCCCATTTTCTAGAATGGGTTTTGGGTGTACTTTTGTTCTTGTTTACTTGGCAGGGGAAAAAAGAACTGTCAAATACTTCATTGATGATTATTTGATCTTCAATGTTTCTTCAGACATGTGGAACCTCTGCAGAAAATTACAGGGAAAAGGGGTGTAAGGACCCACCATCTAAAGGAAGTACAGACTTTGAAAGGAAGAGGCTTTTAAAATGGCTCAGATGATGCCCTCTGGCTATCACCCTTAGCCAACAGCTGGAGTATAAATTTAACAGTTCTAGCTTTGTCTGAGCATTGTCTGCTAGACTCCAGAGAAGGGAACGTGGATTCCCTCTGAGCCATTAGCTAAGCCATTCTTAGTCATCTGGGTCTCCTCTCAAAACACCACCGAGAGGATGGAAGGACCCCTGCACCAGAAGGCAAGGGAGCACTCCAACAATGACTGTGTCAGAGAACAACTCGAGTCAACAGTTTTCAGTCAGCTCGGCAAGAATGTGAGCATCAGTCTAAATGATAGCAATGAACTATAACCTATGAATAAAACATGACTCCATGAATATGAATGTCTGTTTTAAGAATAGCTCTCTAAAAACCCTAAGGATCCCAGGTTGCCGTGAGCTCCTGATCCTCTGGCTTCTACTTCTGAAGTCATATAACTACAGGTGTGTGCCGCCAAACCAGTTCAAAGAACCCAAATATGTTTATGCATGTGAGTAGATCTGTGGGGGAGGAGAACAAGGAGATGGGAAAGCGGGGAGAGAAGAGGTAGAGGGACTGACTATGGCAGAAATGAAAACCTCTTCTTCATAACAGATTGCCAACTAATAAGAGAAGAAATGGTGACATTTCAAATCAATATTATAGTCATAATGGTAATAATGATTCCAGCAAGGACCTTCAGCAGGTGCTAAATTAAGTGAGTGGGATTTAGAAAAGGGGAAATGCCACAGTCCCACTGCATCTGCCACAACTTACAACAGGAATGAGGCTGCCCAGGATCACAGTTGGCAAAATTCTAATTTAGAGTGAAGAAACCTGACAAAGAACATCACTCCAATCAAGTGACTGCAGATTCTAACATCACTGACAGACAATACTGACATGTGTCAGATGCTCTGACACTCGGGGTAGGTAGAGCCTCACTTCCATGGCATTCCTACTAAAAAGCATAAGCCTACTCAAATTACAAAAAACTGCCTCAAACTGAGGAGCCAAGCTAAGCCCTCACTCATCAAAAATGGCAGTATCAGCAAGAACATTAGGAGAGAAACTTTCCTAGATTTGAAGAGCTATGAAAACTAAACAATGGATTATTATAGAATTAGATCTCGAACTTATTGCAAAAAAACACAATAACTGCACAACCTTACAGCATCTCAATTATACTGAGGGTTAGAGGAAACAGTTTCATCACCTTTGTGATCTTATGAGAGGGCAGACTTGACCTCGGGAAATTTACACATACTATTCAAAGAGTAAAACAAACATTGATGGTGAGCCTGTGAATGATTCCAGAAATAAACTAAAAGCTGAACAAGAAACATGTATAGACTGAGGGGGAATACAGAAGTTCTACATACTGCCCCTACACTTTTCTATCACTATGAAACAAAAGGAAATATAAAACCTTAACTCTCACACTACAAATGACCCCGTCTCTAAAGCCCAGGGGACTCTGGGCACTCCTGAGTGCAGAGCCACGCCACTGCCCCCTTTCTTACCTTTCTAACAGATTGTGGATTGCTTTGAAGAGCAGCGTCCTACATTCATAGGAAAGGCCATTTTCCCAGAGTCCTTCTTCCACAACTGAAAAGAAACAAGAAAAAAGAAAAAAAAAAGAACCAGTAAAAAGGACATCCAAATAAAAAGAAACTTTGACACATTTTTCTAAAGTTAATGAGCTCATTCAAAGGATTTCATCTCAATCTCAGGGAACAGACAGGGAAAGGGAAATTCTGTCCTTAGTCCAGGATGGGGACGCAGGAAAACAGAACAGGGCTCAGCCTTTCCAGCGTGCTCATAGGGCCATGGCATTCCCATCAGCCTCTCCAACCTTCAAAATGTGAGTCACTTCTGATACTCTCAAAGCAACTTCCCAAGGTCTCAAAGATTAATTCTGACAGATTTCTACGTCACACAGTAAAGCTGAGACTGGGGAGGCGAATCTCAAAAGCATATGAATTATATGCAACTGTTTTACATAAAAGTCCATCAAGGTGGGATTTTAAAGAATTTAGAAATTGCTAAAAATTCTCACTAAAATATCAAATTGTTTCTTAGATTTAAAATTCTATAAATGCTTGACATTTGGGAAAATAGCACGTTAGCTTTGAGTAAGTTATACCGGACCGACAAGTAACTCCAAGAGAACCCAATGCCCATGCAGTCTTACAGTTCTTTTCCTTTTCTTAATTATACAATTGGAGGGAGCTACAAAAGAGATAAGTTCCTTTTAGGTAAAACTGGCTTGATTCAAGATAGAAAGAAAAAAAAAAAAAAAACAGACAGAC
>CM053766.1:108884692-108899719 GCA_028658305.1 Pachyuromys duprasi
GGACTGGGAAGGGGGAGGGTTACTAGCCGGAAATACAGCTCCTCATTCACACACTAAACTACTGAAAAGCACATTCTGTTCTGTTTGGACCCCACAAATACAAATAGACTTTTTAAAAGCAAGGCACAGGAGAGGACTATCTCTTGTTAGATTTGTCGTGACTTGTAGCCAAGGGAACAGGAATCTAAAGGGAGACTGAGAATCTGCTACTTGTCTTTGTTTTAACTATGCTGTTCAATGCATACAACTGTAGTTAAAAACGAAACTTTCCAATTTGCACATCTACTTCCTGAGAACTGTGAAGTGAGCAGACATTGCAACAAGACAACATTTACCAATTTCACTTACGGACTGTGCCAAATGATAGAGAATTTTTGACATATCTGATTTCTAAAAAATTGACAACAAAAAACTGAGTAACAAAGTAGCATAATGTCACATTTATTCTGAAATACAGCATCATTCCCATAAAAAATCCAATTACACACAGTATCATTGACTGATCATCATTTTGCTGTCATCGATTGCCTTGTGAAATCTATTTAAAGTTATTAATAACTAAATGGACTTATTTATATCAAATCCAACACACTCAGTACGCTGCTCTCTTGAACTGCTTATGGATGTAGAACATTTGGTATCAACTTAACAAATCTGTATCAGAAATGGATTTAGCTTTTCCACTGTTAATTCATAAGTCAAATAAAGACCAGAGGATAAAATATTAATGACAGAAGACAGATCTGGAAATGCTGTTTGTTCTGACCTATCTGCAGTGTTAGAGGATAACAACCCGCTGATGCTCAGCAGACTGAAGCGAGGCTGTGGCGTGCTATTTCACCAGGCTAATGTCTTCCTCAAGAATCTCTAACAGCATGGGTCCTCTGCCAGTTGCAGGGTAACCAGAATTTTAATGAAGGTTTCTGCTCAGCGCTGTGGCAGCTGAGACATGACCCGTGTTAGCATTTCAATGGATCACAGGACTCGTGTAAAGCCAGTAAATTTTCAACTAAAGGAGGTCAGAGAATTAGATTTCTGGATACACTGAAAAAGACCTTCAGAAGACAGCTGTGCAGAAAACAGCCCCATGTTGCTATGATCCTCACACTGAAAGAGAAATAGTCAAGTGTCACAGTGACATCCAAAGTCCAAGCTCACCCCCATTCACCAGTCTTTTCAAGCATTTTACAATGATCATTACCATTTTATCTTATATTCTTAATGTAGTTTTTTTAAAAAGTGTAAATGGACAAAGGTCTGGAGGGCAGCCGCTGCTCCTTAGAGGGCGGTCTGCACCTCACTGTTAACTCCACACTTCATGTAAATGTCTTATGTAAGGCTGGTGTTTATTAAACAGCTACATGTTCAGAAATTACAAAGGATCATCATGAGATATAAATTAAATTGGGGAGAGTTGTTTGGTTTTAGGCAGAGTCTCACAGTGTAGCCCAGGCTAGCCTCAAACTCATGACAATCTTACTGCTTCAGCTGCCAGAGCTCTAGGACTACAGGTGTAAACTACCAGTCTAGGCACCAAGAACTGTCCAACATAAATGAAAACCATACTTGTGGTTGATATATAAGATACACACATATACGATACACATACATATTAAATAGCACACACACACACACATGATTCAGTTATGGCATTTTCACTTAAAGCCATCAATACTTCAGACAACTTTCTCTAAGATGGTTATGTTAGTCAATAAGACTCAACCCTTGGGTTTCAATGCAGTTTTCAATTAAACAGAAAAAATTAAAACCATTTCTTTCCTTCTACTCTTCAGAGGTGACCTGCTCTGAAACCTAACACACACTACAACTTGCTACTAAAATTCTGGCAGGATGGGGTCCCAGACTGCCTTGGACACTGAAGCTCAAACAGTTGTCTGTCAGCTCTGTCACTGAGCAATCATCCTGCTACAGCTGTCTGAGATGCAGCTGCCTCCTTGGCATTCTCCCCCGACCCCCACGTAGCCAGCATTTTTGTTCTTGCTGCACTAATCTTATGGGGCATTTTATAGGAAGCTCAGCCCTGGTAAGGGCACTCTCTGCCATGACCACCAGAACACAGAAACGTAGTTCATTAGACACGCCTGGAGTGACGGCAATGCTGCTGCTTCTTGCTGCTTCATTTTGCACACCAGCCTGAGACTAATGCACTCTCGCCCCCTCAACAAGCACGTTTACAGACAGGGAAGACTGTAATCACCTTTCATTAAGAGACGGCAGATTTTTCCTGTATGAGCCGCCAGCCACAGTGACATACTAATTATTTTGTAACTGACAGGTTAAAACAGCAAATGTAGCAAAAACAGCAAGGGGGAGGAATGGAGGAGAGAAAGAGTAGGAAGAAGGAATGAGAAAGAGACAACTTGACCACCACACAGAAGGCTCTCCAAGACCACTGTCTGCTCTGCGTGTCCGGTCTCCACCTGAGGGATGGCACTGAGCAGTCCACAGCCAAGGAAGAGCCTCATCCAGTAAACACAAACCACATGTTCATGTCTTGGAAACACTGTGAACTGTGCTCATGTGTTAGCTAATCACTACCGGCCTTTCTTTTTCTACTTCCCTCACCAAAGTCTGTGGCCCTGACCACAGGGTTAACTTATATTCCTTTTACTATCCTTTTTGCTGCACTTTTTCTCACCTAGTTTAACCACAAATAGCTTGTTTCCATTTATATAAACACTGTGCCAAGCTTTCTATTTTAATGGTAGTTTTTAAGAATACTTCTTTGAAGAAAAACAGGAGTGCAGAATAATTCTATCAGCCCATCACTTGGCCCAACACGCCATCACTAGCACAGGGTCCAGCTCCGCAGGCAGAGGTCCCACCAGCAAATGCAGGCCCTTCTTCTATAGCACTCCCAGAAGTGAGCATCCATCCACACCTGGGCTGCACCCTCTGCGTGCGTGCTTGCGTGCGTGCTTGCGTGCGTGCGTGTGTGTGGTCGGCCACAGTCTGTTCAGAGGTTGGTACTTAGCAGAAAGGAAAAAGCAAAACAAAATGCATTTTCTGGGTGTGGAAACGTGTAGGGTTAAAACAGTGGAAAGTACATTCTGAAGATTAGCATTAGCACTTTTAAAAATTCCTTTTTAAAGTTTTCTATAACATTATACTTTACATTAAAAATGTGTTATAAAGCAAAAGAATTCACACACTTAAAGAGCGCAGTAAATACAACACAGCTCCTAGAAAATTAAGAGAAAGAAAATAAGCAAATAGAGGCTTTGAAACCTGAAGCAACTGTAGGGGCTGGAGAGTGAGCTGAGTGTTTAAGAGCATGTGCTGCGCTCACAGAGAATCCATGTTGGGCTCCCAGAACTATACTGCAGTTCACAACCTCTATAACTACCTGGCACTCATGTGGGGCATATTCATGCACATAAATAAATCTAAGGCAAAACAATTATTAATAATAATAAATTTTATAACCTCTTTTTAAGAAACATAAAGGATTACTATCTGGCCGGCATGGGGTCCT
This sequence comes from Pachyuromys duprasi, assembly GCA_028658305.1. Lineage (NCBI taxonomy): Eukaryota > Metazoa > Chordata > Mammalia > Rodentia > Muridae > Pachyuromys > Pachyuromys duprasi. The sequence goes on from CM053766.1 coordinate 108,888,189, forward strand.
GCTTCAATCCCCAGTGCTTGGCCTCGGCCCTCCTCCCCAGCACACACACTAAAGAGTTTCAGGGGTGGTGAGGTTGGGGAAACCAAATACACCTGTTTTTTTTACATTCCATCAAAACTCCTGAACAATTTTACACTGTCAAATTGTCTTGGGCATGATACCCTATCCAACAGAAAGTTAAACACCTGCAGCCTACCTCTAATGTGCCTTTAAATGGACTTCTTGAAGTCAAAGCTGAGGGTATCTAAAGCAACTGTTATCCAGACTCAGCCAGGACAACTTCTACTATCTACACATCAAAGACTCCTTTTTATTTTGTCCCTTTGTACTGTGTACAATCATGAACAACACCCTCTCCTAAAAGAAAGAGAGGGAGGGAGGGAAGCAGAGAGGGAGGGGAGGAGGGAGGGAGAGAGAGAGAGAGAGGGAGAAACTAATCAAATTATTGTCATAGGTTTCCTTGTTTTGAAAAAATAAAATCAATTATCAGTAATCAAATATGATGTCACAGTGTACATTCACATGCATGCACAACATGCAGTGTACTCCCATACACATGCACACACACACTGCTTAAGAACTTTCTGTTTAAATATACTCTAGCAACCTGAACACTGGCTATTTGGCTTCCATGTGCAGTTTGGTTACAATGAAGACTCTTAGCAGAATAAAATTATCATTCTTCACCTTCAAAGGCAGAGTGCATAACTCTCCCAATGAGTTATTCTATTTTGTTATCAGAACAACATACTTGATGAAGAAGGTGGGTTTCGTAGCTCACAGTTCCTGAGGCAGAAAGTCTCCTGACTTCATCGTGTCAAGGGGTGAAAACAAGGACCAGGGAGAAAGCATAGCAGCTCTCTTCCAAGAGCTGAGGCCATGAGAGCTGCTGATGGGAGGACAGTGACCACAGAACTATCTCCCATTGGCCCAGCACAACTACCATACTGAGGACCAAATCCAACACAAGACGCTTGGACAACACTCAGCAGATCCAAACCCCTTGGGTGCATACATCTTCAAAACTAGCTTATGGTGTCTCTTCTCCTTTTCCTTTCTCTGCTGCTCAGGCTGGTGCAAACTTCTGCCTCACCATCCAAAGTGCTGGGATTACAGGCAAGTGTGGCCTCAGTTATAGCTTCATCCATTGTAAATCATGAAGCTCTACAGACCGTTTATAAGACTGACTCTTGCCTACTTCCCTAACAAGGTACCACCGAGAACTTACTTTAAAGAGTATACAGAAAACAGAGTTACCCAGCACTGGAGAAAGCAAAGGAATAGGCAGGACCAGAAAAGCAGAAAGCAAGTTGAGCACTGCCAGGTCTGCTGCTCTACTGGAACCATGTGGGTTGACTCTTTCCAGCTCTGGCCCTGCAGGACATCAAGGTGCACTATGGTGTCAGCCTCTAGGACAGACCCCAAGGGTTTCCAGTGTTTCAGGACTGGTCCAGACAATCTCATGAAACCCAATACTACAGTTAAGCTGGTATTTGGTGGGCTTGAATATACACATCATTTAAAATGGTTTCTTCATGCAGAAAAAAAAAGTATTTACCATTTACCGTGTTAATCACACGAAGAAATTATCTGTCAACTGATATATGATCTTAATTCTTCATTCCATGATTTAAAGCTGGCTTATAGAGCATACCAATCAAAAAGTACTTCATTAGTGCTACTTAAATTCAACCAATCAGGAAGCTTCTGGGCTCTCTATGATATTTATTAGATACCACATCAGGTTACTGAATAATTCATTTATTTTGTACATAACTTCCCATATATTACATACCAAAATTTTTACTCTTTAGTCAACTGTGCTTCAAAAAGGAATGACATACAATGAAGGAACCAGTTTGCAAGCACAACGACTTTGTGTTCACTGCACTTGGTGTCAGCCACAAACGAAGATGACTAGTTGCTCTAAGCTCCTGGCTACACCATTACACTACAACACATCTCGTCCACTGCAGTTACTCACTTGAATGACAGCCAACAAGAAAGGAGCTGAAGGAATGCAGCAAACAGGAAAGCTGGCTTACTAGCACTGGAGGACAGATGCACTGCTCAGCCAGCCTCAGCAAGGTGGACGCACACAGTCTGGAGTGTGTCTGAGTGAGCTTGCGCAGCAGCTGCACCTGTATTCCCACTTCGGACCAGTTCCAGCGGCATTAGCCTTCTGTCTGCAGCTCACACACCGGGCCCTCTACCTGCCATTCTCTTTTGCAACTGGCTCCTCCTCCAGCCACCCTTGCTTAACCTAAGCCCCTCCTAGCAGCCCTTTCACCTTGGCTCCCTTTATCAACAGCAATGGGAACTCTGGATCCCCCACCTGTCTTCTCAGCATCTGAAAAGAAACAAGTCCATCTGCATAGACACAAAATCTTCATCTAAGAAAAAAACTGAGACCCAGAAAACACTCAAAGTGGAACAAAAAGCAGGAAGATGCGATTCTGTACTCAGCCTGTGTGCACAGAGGCATGATGTCCATGTGCTGCACATTAGGCTTTCCACTGCAGGGCTACACCCAATGAAGTCTCCTAAAGTTTATCAGTTAAAAACAGACAACTTTACACTGTTAAGATTCCTATCCCAAGAAGACAGGTTTATAAATAGTGTCATTAACTATTCACCTTCTCCTTACACACTACTGTTTCTAGTTAACAACTCCATGGGCTAGCATTACTATCAATGAAGACACTCTGTCACTATCAATTCACAATGTCCCATCAATCATGGTCAGAAAAAGTAAATTATATCACATCAGCAGAGTTGGCTACTGAGACTTCTATCTGTATTTCACATTGCTGTGACACCAGATCAGTAAATATACGGGTATATCTGTTCTGTCATGCGAAGCAACAAACCAAAGGTTGCAGGACATGCATATAAAAGCTCAGGGCGGGAAGAAGGGAAGGAAAGGAAAAGAAAGAAGAGGGGAGGGGAAGGGAAAGAAAGGAAAAAAGAAAGGAAAGGGAAGGAAAGGAAAAAGGAAAGGGAAGGAAAGGAAAAAGGAAATGGAAGGGAAGAGAAGGGAAGGAAAAAAGGGAAGGGAAGGAAAGGAAAAAGGGAAGAGAAGGGAAGGAAAAGGGGAAGGGAAGGAAAGGAAAAAGGAAAGGAAAGGGAAGGAAAGGGAAGGGAAAAAGGAAGGGAAGGAGGGAAGGGAAGGGAAGAGGAAAGCAAACAGGAAAGGGAAGAAGAAAAGGAAAGGGAAAAAGGGAAGAAGAAAAGGAGAAAGGAAGGAAAGAAAGAAAGAAGGGGAAAGAAAGGAAGGAAAAAAAGAGAGAGAGGCCTGAAGGGAAATAACCCGAGATTTTCAGCAGTTTGCCTGACTTTCCTCCCAAACAATGAGCATCACTGTAATTATCCTCTAATATCTCAAACTTATTCATTTACATTAAATTTTTGTTCAATCTTCAACAGCTTGTGATCTTTAATCCAGCATAATTTAGACGTGTATGAATTGATTATAAATTCTCACTTGGCAGACTATTTAAAGGATTTAGTTTTTTATTGAAGGATATTAGAAATGTTGATATAGTTTATACTTTTGTGTATAAGTATACTTTGAGATAGATTATAAGCCCCTCCCCTTTTAGTAGAGCGGCTTTTAAAGGGTGAGAAGATGAAACTGAAAGACACTGGCTGCCCTCACCAGATAGTCCTCCACCCGCCCCGCCCCGCCCCTAAACCCAGAAACCTGGCCTGCCTACGGGAGGCCACTCTAAGCAACAAGACATCTACCTCAGGATCTTTACCCTAAGCTCAAACCCCACTAAACACCACAGTAGTATTTTTTTCCACAACATCTCTGACAGCGTGAGGCTCTGGTATCAGGGGCAATTTTTTTTCCAGGGCAACAGTCATGTTTCTTTGTTCACAAAAACAGTCTAAACACTTTTTATTATTTACTAAAACTCAAATCATCTTCTTTGAAAGTGACCACATTTGTATAAATTTAGAAAAAAAAGGAAATAAAAACCATCTTGGTTACACTATAATAACATAAAAATGTTTGTGTTGCTTAAGAATATTTTAAAAATTCTCTAGACTACGTAGTTTCAGCTTTCTACTGCTCATTTTCTACAATAACCTAACCAAAAATTTCCTGGTAGTGAGATGTTTTGATACTCTGAAATCCCATTCTCCAGAAAATAAGTGCCTTTGATAACATGTCTACTATTTCTGAAATTATCAATGAGTAGATATGGTCATTAAAACTGAAAGGCAAGACCGTCAAACGGCCAGAAAGGTCTTTCTGAAGAGCAGTGACATCTTGGAAGCCTAGCTCTCATGCACTGAGCTCCAGGCTGCAGCTTTCTTGTTGGAGCCAGAGTGTTCAGTGCGTGTGGTACACATGGAAGCTCTGTCTATCTGCTAACTTTCTGCTTTGCCCAGGTGAGCTCATGGGATGTGGGTGAGGGTGGGGGATGACATGACGCTGATCATCAATGAGTGTGTAGGTCCTGTAGCAGACAATGCAAACTGGGACATTCAGTGTGGCTCTACACAGTCTTTTGACAGTCTGAATATATGAGAATTGCTGTACAAGGTAAGCACTCTACATTCTAAGCCACTTTAACAAAAAACTTACTAGCAGGACAAGGTAAGAAGTAACAGGAAAGAGCAAATGCACCTGATATTTAAAGTGTAATTTTCACTTAAACATTGAAAAACATGTTATCTAACTGCCACAGGCTTACACAAACACTTATAAAAAGCACCCACTGTGGGCTGTTTCGGGTCTTAGAACCCAGACAATGCGGAAAGTGTAGTTTCCTTGTACACAGTGCAGTCTTGCAGCACCTGACTCTGTGTTAGATGACAAATGCATCTGATCTCCAGTCATCTCCCTGGGGCAAAAACTCTCCCAGCCTGAGAAACACTGGAAAGGGACTGAACTTGTATTCACTCGATCCTGCTGTTTATTTCATAAGAAAAAGAATTTTTTTAGAAAAAGTAAGTATTTATGGAAATTATACATAAAATTAGCATAATCTGTATATATGCACCAGTTAGGAGCATATTATTTTCAAAAGAGACATGTTATCTCAAAACCCGGTGACACACCTGCAGGTCGCACAGAGCACCAGGAAGGCAATCACCACGCAGGAAAACCTGGGACTCTGCCACAGCACTGTGTACAACTGGGCTGCTGAAGTGTCCACAGGATCCTTAACAGACAGAGCACATAAAGCTGGGCACTGCTTTATGTAATTATCAACTTTAACAAACAGTTTGAAACTGTGGGGTTTGGGATTAAGAGCTTCACTTTTCTACATGTACAGAGAAGTATATGCCCATGTATTCATTCAAAGTCCCAATGTTACATTGTAGAAATATCAACACCAAAACAAGAGTTAACATGTTCTTTTATTGAGTTGTGTTCTTTTATTCCCTTTTCTCTGGAAACTGCCAAATTCACCCATGGCACTGAAGGAGCTCATCTGTCATTTTGCAGTATATATAGTATACTGCTACTATCACAATCCCAAACACAACATCTCTAGGGAAAAAAAAAATGCTCTTTTAGGCCATCATATCGCAATAGCATTTTGAGATGCCCTGTAGTCAAACTAAACATGCTGTTTGCACAGAAAAAAAAAAAAAAGTGTTTCTTGCAGCCAGCTTTGTCTGGGCTGCACTACCTGCCAAAAGAGAAAGGGGAGAACCCGGCTGGAAGGGATGGAGGGGCACAGTATCACTGCTGCAAAGGTGCAATTATCCTGCTTGGGGGGGGGGGGACTTCAACTAGAGATGCTTGAAAGTCTGATTTCCACTAATCATCCACATGTAGAGAGCAGAATCCCTGCAAATCTCAGACAATGCATTGAGAAAGTAGCATACTTTCTCAAAACTGAAAGGCAACGAGAAACCAGCTTCTGGCGGGTATTTTCAAATGTCCACGATGCATCCATTAACACAGCACCACCTTGTCAGTCATGCTGAGCATCCCTTGCTCTTGCATCTCTAGGAGAACAGTGACTCAATCTAGATAACTGTGGAGACCTAACTTTCAGAATTACCTGTGCACAGAGAAAAGCTAGGTTCAGCATGGCTGTAGACGAGGCTACTCCACAGCGCCAGTTACACCCTGGGTCCCTGGATACCTAGGCACTCCAGAACACAGTTTATCTAATCTGACGTGAATATGTTCCAAACCTCATAGACATAATACAACTCACTCTGTGTGCCATTTCGTATGATATGACACTGTCACTCTATCAAGTGCTAACAGTGTTTGCTCCTGCTCCTGAGTCTGCACGGCTCCATGTGACTGCCTCAACAAGAAAGAGTATAACAGATGTGACAGCAGTCTGCAAGGCTGGAGCCTAAAACACTGTCAGGAGGTTCACTCTTGGAACACAGCCATGCAAAGAGAGACTGAGGCTGCATGGAGAAGCAGTATGTGCTGATTTCCCTGAGCTGTTCCAGCTGACAGCCTAGACAACAGTTTCACCGGCCATTAACTGTGTAGGTAAGGACACCTTCTAAGGAGGCCAGACCCAGCCATGTAGTCTGTGCAGAAGAGTACAGATGGTCTGAGATGTTACAATGCTGTGTAAAGGGGTTATGTGAATAGCAGAGTAACTGCATGCTACTCAGTGTCCACATGATCTAGCATAAGGGTTTATCTCTAGTGACAAATCACTGAGAAAGAAGTAGTATATGGCAGTCCTAGCTGCACCTTTTTAAAGTTACATAGTTCCATTACTGAGCATACTGTAAACAAAGACAGGGAAGTCAGTAAAATAAATGCTAAATTATAATATACAATATGACACAAGACATGTTCCTGAGAAACAGTACTATGGACAGGATACTGGAGTGCCAATACTAACTGATACTAACTGTTGTGGGCTTTAATTCATACATCTCTACTTCAGGAACTAAAACACCAGCACAGAACAAAAAATATCTTTACACAAAACAAACTTCATCTTAGTTTTGTGTTTAACTACTATAGCAACAATAATACTTTTTCTTGCATAAAAACACCTCACCTGTATTAGATAACAGGACAGTGAGTGGCAACAGGGCTGAGACACTACTTCCTTTAAAATGAATCCTAAATTCCTTGACACCTCTCTTACTGATCAAAGGGCCTCTATCTCTTTCTACTGGAAACAGTATGCTTCAACCAAGGAGCAGGTTAAAAGTGACACCATGTCAACTCTAGGCTGGGTTACAAGGCTATCCTAAAGTCCTGACAATAGGTATGTTACTATGGGGCCACTATTCAGAGATGAAGTCCAAGCACATGAAGAGACCACTTATGGAATGCCCAGCCACAGCTAGCTCACTCCAGCCCTCATTAGTCAGCCAGTGACTAAAGGCCTCTCTGGGTGGTTAGCATCAGGCCATTCAACAAACAGCCCTTGTTTGTCCAGCCAGGGCATCAGACACTCTGCTGCAGAGACAAGAATATCAACTAATCCCTTTCCACATCTGTGATCTAAGAGACCTACAGACATTATCAAGTAGTTGTGACTTGTGCCACTGAGTTTGAAGCAGCTTGCTCTTCAAACTTGAGTAACTTGAGCAAATGCTCAGGGGAAGATCACCACGAACAGGAAGCTCTGGTTCTGAGACCCAATGTAACCAATGAGCTAGGTCAGATAGAATGGGGGGGGGGGGGGAACAGCACAGAGGGGAGAGCATCAAGAGCAAGGTCCAAGACGGAAAGGAATGCTGAGGTTTGAATGCACACTGATGGCTACACACTCAGAAGCCTTATAGGCTATTTAGAAGTTATTTTCACTACACAGAAAGCTCTTGCTATGCTTAGGTCTGCTGTTCAAAGGTGTCTGGCTCCTGCAGTCCCTTGACAGTAAGAAGCTGCAGTACTAGGTATGCCATGACTCTTGCAGACACATGCTCACTGGTCCTCCAAAACACATGCATTTTGTATTACTATAAAGTGAGCTCAACAGAATGACTTCCTCACATCTGAATATCACTACAAGCTTCAGTGTCCACGCTGACCAATGTGATTGCTGACCAATACAATTCCCACTGGAGCATGTGCACTATGCCCTTGTGTACGCATGTCTATGTATGTATAGGAAAGAGACAGAGGCATAATCATATCAAGTGAGGGCTACATGATGCCACAATTTTTTTTTCTAAACAACATTTACTGCAGTTTCAACAGGAGGAAATGATGGGAGAATTGAGTCATCACACTGGCCACAGTGCAACAGCCAGAACAAAATGAAGCAGATATGCTTCTAGGCAGACTGCACCAAATCCTTCCTAGGAGCATTTAAGCATGCACATACACACAAAGATTGGGTGATGCACTCGCTACACTGTATTTCCTATGCTGTCGCTGTATCAAATAGTTTGAACTATGTCTGCCCTGTAAAACAATGCTTTACAATCACATAATAGCTATAAACATAAGGCATTAACTCCAAATCAGTGGTGGTTACATGTCTAAAATCCAAGCACAGTAGTATGTTTTTCAGTAATAGTGAATGTAGCTTAGTGGCCTTACATCATCACAGAGCAGCACAGTAGGTACGCATTTTCATGAACATTTTACTTTCTGAGCAAAGGTCAGATCAGATAGGTAAGCTGTGAGAACCACTTGAAGTCAGAAGATCAACGAGGTGAATGGCAGTAAACACAACCGAGGGCTGCCTTGAAATAACTGTCAGGGGACAGGACTTGCCTTCTGAACTCATCTCCCTGCAGAGTCTAACCCCAGTACTGCTTCTTTCAAGGACATCTCAAGCCATGAAGCCCAAACTCCTTTGAGAATCTCTACCTCCAGATGTTGTCAACACTCTTGTTGGAAAGGCTGGTTTGAGTGTGAAATGCCGATGGCAGTGGTGGTGCAAAGAAACTAAGCAAGTAATTACTTGTGTCCAGCAACAAAACCATTCTCTTAGGAGGGAGACAAAGAGAATCTTTACTTTATGACAAAGAAATTAAGACAATAAATCGTGTGCTCATCAAGGCCATAAAGTTAACAAATGATCTAGAATGAAGAACTGATCTATTTGAGGATCACGATGTTAATAGAATTATATACCAACCAGAACCTCAGGATCTATGAAAGCCAGGAAAATTTTCTCAGGAACCCCAAATCATAGTGAAATCCCAAGAAGGAGTCAAGGATCTGTTATTAACTCCCCAATCATACTGAGTGCACCGGAGACAAAGTGACAAGCCTGCACCCAGAACAGCTACTCTGCCTTAATTGAGGTCAGGGGACTTCTCTAACTGTGAACAACTCACATAGGCTTCCTTGTCCAAAGGAAATTGACCTTTAAATAGTAAGAGCTTATAAAATGCTGGATATTAAACTATGAAGGTGGAACAAATAAAAACAAACCATTATTTAAATTGTGTATGTGTTAAAAAATAGAATGGTCTGACTCACAAATAAATGTACTAAAACACTGCCAAATTCTCTAGGTATTTACAGCCTAGACTTAGAAACACTACCATTACTTAACAGTCATACCATTACTTATCAGAAGCTGATGCAGTCAGTTATACAAGAAAGAGTTGGGTGGTAGAGAGACTGAAGTATGCTAGGAACAGGAAGGACCCAAGCATCTCCTAGGTGGTCCCTAGGATTCCCGCTTCCAGCTCTGGTCCAGGAGAAGCAGAGACAGAACTGGAAGGCTGCTAGTCTTTTAACTAGTTCCATCCAGCTCTGAGGTTTTATGACTCAAGTGGTGTGCAGAGCTGCTGGCTTCCCACAGACACTGTCTGTGGACACCAGGTCAGCTCTGGGGAAGCTCAATTAACATAAGTATGACTTGGTAAGGCCTAATTCCTCAGAAACCATCTGCCATACACCTACCAGAAACTTTCAAGAAAAGAACTAGATGGCAGTAAACATTATGAAGCAGCATGTGTTCTGTTCCGTTTCACTTAACCAATAAAATTTGAACCAGAGATGGAGAGACTTTGCCATAATTCAAATCTCTGAATTAGGATGTTTCTTGAGTATTTAAAGTGAGGGAGGGAGTGTTTTAAAAATCAGATTACCTTTGAATGTCTCTTCTGTAGATAACTGCAGACATTCCAAGCCGTTAACCAATAGGTTAATGGCAGCCCCAGTATCATTATGTAAGTGGAGATGTGGCCATGGTGGCTCTGACCTACCCACAAGAACAGGAAGTCACAGCTTCAGGTGAACACAGAGCCTTCCTCAGGAAAATGCGGCTGAGAACATCACCAGTGGAGCATGTTTCTCAAATTTTATGCCAACAGTTCAAAGACTTGGAAGAAATAAAATGTGAGCAGTATCTTTTATTGCCCTGTTGGCAGGCACAGACTATCAACGGGTGATGCTGAAGATCTAGAGTTACAGTGTACTTAGCAACAATCTAGTAATATAGGGTCTCCATTTTTCCAAATAAGGGTTGTCACATTTTCTAGAGAAAACACTGCCTTTGAAAGGTCAATACTATAACATGACCAGGCGGGCTCATCCAACATCAAGAGCTAAAACTGTTAAAATTACCTCTTTTGTTGCTGTTATTGTTAGAAGTGTGGCCTCACTCCTGACTGGCCTGGAACTCTCTATGTAGAGCAAGCTAACCTCAAACTCTCATAGACCTACCTGCTCTGCCTCCAGGATAGTGTGACTAAAGGCGTGCACCTCTAAACCTGACCTCGTACCTTCTTATTTAGATTAAGTATGAGGGGCTGGAGCTGGAGATTGGCTTGGCAGTTAAAAGCATTTGCGTCATCTGAGGAATGGATACAGAAACTGTAGTACTTTTACACAATGGAATACTACTCAGCAATTAAAAAGGAGGAAATCATGAAATTTGCAGGCAAATGGTGGGACCTGGAAACAATCATCTTGAGTGAGGTATCCCAAAAGCAGAAAGATGAACATGGTATATACTCACTTATATAGACCTATAAGATAGGATAAACATACTGAAATCTATACACCTAAAGAAGATAAACAAGAAAGAGGCCCTGGAGTAAGATGATCAATCCTCACTTAGACAGAAAATGATGGAAATTGGATGTAGGAGAAAAGAACTAGCAGGACAAGAGCCTACCACAGATGGCCTCGGAAAGACTCTACCTAGCAGGGTATCAAAGCAAATATTAAGACTCATAACCAAACCTTTGGCGGAGAGCAGGGAATCATACGAAAGAAGGGGGAGTTAGTATGACCTGGAAAGGACAGGAGTTCCGCAAGGACCAAATATATCAGGGCACAAGGGTCTTTTATGAGACTTTCTCTCCAACCAAGGACCATGTATGGATATAACCTAGAACCGCTGCTTGTATGTAGCAAATGGTAGCTCAACATCCAAGTGGGTACCCTAGTAAGGGGAACAGGGACTATTTCTGTCATGAACTCAATGGCTGGCTCTTCGACCTCCCTGCCCCCCAAGGGAGGAGCAGCCTTGCTAGGCCACAGAAGAGGACATTGCAGCCATTCCTGAAGAGACCTGATAAGCTAGAGTTAGATGGAAGGGGAGGAGGTCCTCCCCTATCAGTGGACTTGGAAAGGGGCAGGGAAGAGATGAGGGAGGGAAGGG
>CM053766.1:108900219-108932092 GCA_028658305.1 Pachyuromys duprasi
TATTTCTGTCATGAACTCAATGGCTGGCTCTTCGACCTCCCTGCCCCCCAAGGGAGGAGCAGCCTTGCTAGGCCACAGAAGAGGACATTGCAGCCATTCCTGAAGAGACCTGATAAGCTAGAGTTAGATGGAAGGGGAGGAGGTCCTCCCCTATCAGTGGACTTGGAAAGGGGCAGGGAAGAGATGAGGGAGGGAAGGGGGGGATATAGAGAGGGAATGGGGGACGGGGCTATGGCTGGGATACAAAGTACATAACCTGTGATTAATATAATATAAAATAAAAATGTTTAAAAAAAAAAAAAAGAGGCAGAGGCAAGCAGTTTCTGTGAATTCCAGGACAGCCTGATCAACACAGCCAGCACTACATGGCTTAAAACCTTTTCTAAAAACAAAACAGCAACAAAAGGTATCATGAACAAATTCTATCAGCAAAGGTCAGAATGAATGTAACAGTTCTAATAATGAGCATGTGTACTGGAGCTCCTCTGTCTCAATGACTAATACTATATTTCTGTGTCAACTCTTTTATGCATGGTCTTCAGAAAAAATAGATATGATGACTCCTACCGACACTGAATCCTACTGTTGAGGAACAGAAATAGCTGACACAGAGCAACAAGAAGCCTAACTGCAGGAATAAAGCTACAGCAGAGCTTAGAGAGTCAGAAGGAAGTATTATTTTCAGAGGTAAAATGATTGTTTGTATTGTCTACAGGAATCATGGGAAGCAAAGTGAGCCCTGTCAGTACCATTCCCAAGATGAATATGACTAAGAAAGAAGAAGTGTGGGTGACCAGCACTGTGGCAGCCCAGCTCCTATCCTGAGGGTGTTCAGCACGTTCACAATGCACTTCTATACTCTTCCCTTTCGTGGCTTCCCACTCTAGCTTTAGCTCATCCAAGACACCCAATCTCATTTGTCTGGATACTCAGCTGCCGCCTCTTCTAGCTGCCTTATGCATCTGGTCAGCACTGTCCCTCTCCTTCCCAGGCCCTACATGTCTGCACTGCCTGTGGCCTGTAGGGCTAGTTGCTTCCACATTGTGTAAATATATATTTGCTTCATAAAGGAGACATCTCTCCCTCTCCCTCTCTACCCCTTCCTCTCCCTGTCCCTTTCTCTGTCTCTCCCTTGTTCTCTCTACTTACTGAATTTAAAACTCCCTGCAGACAGAACAGCCATATAAAGGCTCAAAACACTTTTGTAAAGAATGAATACTCACTATCAAAGGAAAGGATATGTAATTTTGGCACAGTTTGAAATTATTTTAACGTAATTATGGTATCGTTCAATTATGTTATTGTTTCCATTTCTAAACAAACTTTAATAACAGGAATGTCTCATAGCCTGCTAGCAAGATATAATAAAAAGATACTATTCCTGGACTTTGCTTGGGGACAGGTAGAGTGTCAAGTCCTGTCTACAAGACATCTCCAAAAGGCTGCAGCTGCACCCCTGAGCAGTTTGCATAGCACATTAAAGGCTCCTGTTTAAGTGCCCTCTGCTGCCCTCTTTCCTTCACTGGCCCTCAGGGCACACAGCTTAATGGGAAAGATTGAATCAGAGGACCTGGTCCTTGCTCTCTCCCCAGTAAGCCAAATATATAATGGATACAGCTATAATCCCAGTACTTGGGTGTGGGCAAGAAATGACAGAAGTATAAGGACATCCTTTCCTACACTGTGTGAACAACATCATAAGGAATTCACATACCCAGCATGACAAACATGAGCTGCTGCCACAGGAGAAGGCCTCATCCTCCTACAAGTGACTGCTAGTACTCAAGAGCACCTCCCCTAGGACAGAGGTAACAGTGCACACATCTGCTTCTAGCTTAAAGCACTGCCTTACTGAAAGAGACTTGGGAATCAAAGAGAAAAAAGATCCTCCTAACCTGAACATGCAAAACATGCACGTGTTTTAATTTTTCTTTTGAGCTAAGGATATGTTTCCCCACAACATAATAATGGTTTACTTACACCAGAGCCTCAGAGTTTCTTCTCATCCCAAGTTGACAACACTCAGATAAAAAGGCACAATAATTCCGTTATTACCCCTGTGGGATGTGACACACTACAGCTTCTACAATGAGATGTTTTCTATGCTTTGTTTTGTTTGAGGTTTTGTTTTGTTTTGGGGGATATGTGTGTGTTTATTTTCTTTTTGAGGTTGCAAGGTTGCTAGGGCAGAGGGCAGATATGAGGGGATGGAATGATGAGTGGGACTGAGAAGCATGATGTAAAACCCATAAAGAATTAATTAAAAGTTAAAAAAGCAAATTGGAAGTAAAAAGGGCCCTAATACCTTCAGACATGTCAACATCAGCATCGGGACCTGGGAGCAGGAGCTCCTGCACAGAGACTTTAACATTCTTTGGCTGCTCTTTTAGCAGAGGCAGAAGCACCACAACATTAACAGCAGCTTATATACACGGAAGCGTCTTGGAGCTAAGTGCTGTGCCAAGTGACTTCCACGGGTGAACGCAAATAATCCTCAAACTCAGTGCAATACTGGGAGTGTAATTCCCAACCTCAAAAATGAAAAGGGGTGGCTACAGCTAAGTACCCAGAGCAGAGGGCTGTAACCCTAGCCTGGCTCCACAGCCCATGACATTAATTACTTAATGATCCTCTCACCAATGGATTCTCAGGCCTGCAATATGCTCGAGGCTAAGATGTTGTTAATACCAAGATCAATTCAGATCATCCCCACTACCACACATGCAACATTGAAGTTATTGCTAGTTTTAACGAAATTTTTATTTTTTTATTTTTGACATTAAAATATAACTACAGCATTTCCTGTTCCTATCCTTTCCTGCCTCCAACACCTTCCTTAGCATGGATTCCTTTGCTCCCTTTTCCCCCTCTTAAATCATGGCCTCTTTTTCTTTGTTATTGTTACCCTGTATGTGTGTGTGTATATATAAGTATATAAATACAAATTGCTCAGTCCACTTAGTGTAACTGCTATCAAATTTCATATATAACTGCATATAATTTGAAGGTTGATCAACTGTTGTTGGGTAACTATTCAGGGGCTCATCCCTAGGACAACTAGAAAGAGCCTGGCTGGTTGGTTGGTTGGTTGGTAGATTGGCTGGTTGAAGAAATGACCATGCAAAACATTTGCCATACAATATCACCCACAAGTGTCTGTCTCACACTTAACTATGGGAAAAAAAGAAGGACAAGAATAGGTATAAGGAGGGACCCAAAGTGCATTCTGCTCTACCTACTGCCATTGGTCCAAGTCCATCATACTTGACACTGTATAATATAAAAGCATATCTTAACAGCTATTACCATGTACTATGAGCATAGCCACGACCCCCACACACACAGCCTTTGCTTTTCTTGACCCTTCTTGCTGAAGGTCTCTTTGTTCTCTCTATACAGTTTTGATGAGGGGCATTCTTTAGATTTGTTATTCGTGAAAGTTTATCTGTCCTTCAAGATACAAAAACATAAATACATGCATCCTTTAGTGAGGAGACCAAAGTCCTCTATATAGAATCACACAATGTTTTCAAATTGTTTTATTAGATTATTTATACACCTAATACAAGGGAAACACCATATAAACAGCCATCATGCTGTCAGAGACAACGCCGACGAGGAAGAAAGACTGTACATGTTCAGTATACATGCTGTATTTTTAATGATGTTTCCCCCATACTTGATTAAATCCAGGGAAGCAGACTTAAAAAGAAAATGGAGAACCAACTGGTTCTAGCTATGTAGCCATTCTCTCATACAGTAAAATGACTAGAGATGCATAACTGCAGGAGGGCACATCGCCTACTTTAATGACTAGCACAACTGTATGGGTTGAAAATGGAATATCATCCCCATGCCATACATGTAAACTCACATTCCAACTAGTTTTCACACAACTCATTAGATGAGAAACTTCTGAACTTAGTTCACTGCTTCTATAGACCATTCTACCACAGTTTTTCCTAAACCTTTTACTTTTCATAAAATTTTTCTTCATTCTATTATAAATGTCATTATTTTATTATCTAAAAATGTGTCATTCTTTAACTCTGTGTTGCTATTAGCAACATGCTATGGCTCAGTTACCAACTCTTGTAATCTTGTAAATGTATGTAATGAGACTAAGTATTTCCCCACCAATCTGTGGACTGTCTCCATCAAGAATAAACCATGATGTGTAGTTTTTCACTGTAGCATATAAGGCATGAACACATGCATTAAAGGCATCATTTTAACTCCAATGTAACTAATGAAAGGATTAAGAGCAGTACAGGAATAAACACACAATCTCAGATTCCTTAGGAAAAAGCATTCGACTTTTTGAAAGTCCACATGAAATCCAGCTCAGTTGAGAGGAAGCAATGTTTGTTAGATGTGGTGTTTATTCCAAAGTCAAAGGTTAGTGTCAAGTTTAAGGACCTTCCAGAGTTTTAAGTATCACAGCATCAAGGGGACAGCTCAGCACTTGAAAGGAAAAGGATAAGGCAAGAGAACTATCACAAGTTTAAAGTCAGCCTGGGCTTCGACACAGCAAGAGACCCCATTCCCTTAAAAATAATAATTAGAAAAAGATTTTTTAAAACCCAAACTTGAAACATAATACACGGAGTGCTTTCTCAGCACCCACTCATGGAATGGTCAACATTGTTTGTTTATTCTCCTTCAAGATAAAAAACCTTAAATGTAATCATCCCTTCAGCAAGTGTTTACAGGTAGCTGTGTGGGTTGGTTAGCTGGCTGGCAGGTGATACTATCACACGTGGTAGGCAGCACTCTACAGTGAGCTGCAGCATGTGCAGGAGTGGCCTGTGCTTATTTTGTAGGAACTGTTAAGTGAAGTCTTTTGCAAATACAATTAGCACATCTTATCTCAAATTAGCACATCTTATCTCAAATGGTTCCCTCCAGGCTACAATATAAATGACCAGAAGTGTCCCTTAGTTATCAGATGTCTCTACTGAGTAACAATGTGGGAGGAAATAGCTCTTATCCCTTGCTGAGTAGCTGAGATGAGGACACACGGCCTGGCTCTAAGGCTGGGGACATCAAGGAACCTAACTTGGCTGGGTCAGAAAAAAAGCTCCATCAGCGTGGAGCTTGTATCAGCTTGCAGACGCAGCCTAATAACCCAGGCTTCCCAGCCTCAATACCCACCACAAGGCAAGTCAGATGGACCTGCTTTTCTTCCTTACTTCCACCTTCCTTCATTAGCAGCCTGTGCTGTCCCTTTTCCAAAAGTACTGATTTGACTCATGCCCGGAGAAGTGCATACATTTGTCACAGATAACCCCAGCCCCTGCCAGGATCCAGTGCACATATGTCAAAAGAGAGACCAGTGAGAAGGCCCTGCAAGCACTCTGGCCCCTGCTAATCTGCTTCTTTCTCAACTCCTAAAAGATCTGTGTTCCATCTGCAAAACAAACCCATCAGGAAATAGGATTCTTCCTTCTGCAATGTAAATAAACTCCTGAAGCACAAGAGTGTGAGCATCCTTGTATATATGTGACAGTGAGAATCCAAGCACATACTCTCAACAAGGTAAGTAAGTGTTCCTGTGATGCTTGGCCTTCACTGCAGGCAGAGGATGATGATCCTCTTCAGAGCCCACATCTTGTGACATCAACCTGTATTCAGATAGAACAGAATGAAACTCTAACCGATCGGAATGACAAAGCATCAATTCTGGGCCCTCAGTGTCCAAGCATGAAGTCAACATGAAGCAGATCCCTTGGTAAAGAAAGCAGAGGCAAAAGAGCAGCTTGATGTGACATGTGGGACCACAGTGAAAAGTGGCAGACTGCAATGATGGCTTTCAGAGCTGCCTGTTACAGAGTGTAGAAATAGGAAGCCTCTCTGGGTGCAAGTGACAGAGATCCTAAACCCAAGCAGGACACTACATAAGCCAGAGCTGCAAAAGCAAGGATGAAATCTGGGAGACAGATCATGGCCATCTATATCCTATATACTATAATGACCCAAAGCAAAAGCTCTTCTCAAATTCTGGGCTGACTTACACATCAAACAAAGGGTGTGGAGAGGTGTAGGGGACAAAAGAGTAAAACACTGAAATGTATTTCCCTATAGCAAGGAATTAACTAATTATTAGAATTCTACCTGAAGATATTTCTGTACAAAAAGTACACACACACATACAAAAAAATAATTGATCATTCAAACACAGAGCCCATTTCCACACAGTCCTGCTCATTGGTGGTGAGTCTTGGGGTTACAGGGATATGTCTGCAGAAGCACTGGGCAAAGTTGTATATGAACTGTGAATCTGAAAGAAGAGAGAAAGCACTGCAGGGCATACCCTAGGAGCAGGCAGCAGTGGCTTCACCAACAAAGAGGAACATATAACACTTCGTAACAGCCAGTGGGATAAAGTGGAGAAGGCGAGAAGGTCAGAGTCAATACTTGTATACATGCATTTTGATAGTGTTGACAATAATTAACAGGTTATCAGCTTTACTATACCAGTCACTTTAAAAATCACCTTATTTGGGGCTGGAGAGATGGCTCGGTGGTTAAGAGCTACGCTTCCAGAAGACCTGGGTTCAATTCCCAGCACGCACGTGGCACCTCACAACTGTCCATAACTCCAAGATCTGACACTCTAACACAGATATACATGCAGGCTAAACACCAATGCACACAGAATAAAAATAAATTATTTTGGCAATTATTGGTAATTGCTGTGACCCTCTAAGACAGGCACTAAGAACACCCCATTTGGGATCAAAGTGCTGAGATGTAGTAAGCCAAAGAGTCAGCAGCTGTCAGATCCCTTTGTATCTAACCTGATTTCTTTTCTATAACAAACTCAGGAAACAAACCCCAAAGTTCCATCAACTATCAACCGGGTATCTAAGCATCTCATTCCTAAATGGAGCAATGGCATTTTTCAACAAGAATAGTATGCATGAATAATCTTCCACTACCAATTTCTATGAAAAGATTTTCCACAAAGAGCTTTTTCTAAGTTTTAAAGGAATAGCCTAATTTATTTGGAAGCTTAAAAAGGAAGGAAGGAAGGAAGGAAGGAAGGAAGGAAGGAAGGAAGGAAGGAAGGAAGGAAGGAAGGAAGGAAGGAAGGAAGGAAGGAAGGAAGGAAGGAAGGAAGGAAGGAAGGAAGGAAAGAAGGAAAGAAGGAAAGAAGGAAAGAAGGAAAGAAGGAAAGAAGGAAAGAAGGAAAGAAGGAAAGAAGGAAAGAAGGAGGATTCCTGTGTCATCAAATCCTATAGGTCAAAGCACTTAGACATGCTAAAATTATTATGTCCAACAGATGAAGATTCCAGCCTCACAGCATATGTAGAACATCACAAAAACTGTTTCAATAAAGACAGTTATTTCAGAACTGGCTGAATGCCCAGAGAATGCCAAAATATATTTTAACCAAAGGGACAGAAAAGGAAGTACAGTGGATTTGAACTCAATTTTAAATCTACTATGGCTTAAATAACACAACACAATTTTCTCTCATTACTTTTACACAAAATTAAGATTAATGAAGGTGAACAGATACTCTTTAAAAAAAAAAAACTCCATTTCATTCATTGCTTTATCTTAAAGTTCACAATCCTGTGTACTTGGAAGCTACATTTTAATTGAATTTTGGGCACTTTAAAAAAATGCACTGAATACAATACTGGTATTTATAAGGTGACATCCAGGAAAGGACTCAGTATTACATGCTGTGTTCTGAACATCTGGCTGAGTGAGAGGGGGAGTATTACTCCTATGAAGAATGTTACTTTTACATCATGTAATCGGCATCCATATATTAAATAGCCACATACAACAGCTTATCCTACTTTCTAAATTAAACCTTCAACCTTACACTGTATCTCAAGATGATGGAGTGTGAAGTGTGCCATCCTGTTCTTTATTTCATAGCAGTGGTGTGAAGTAATGAAGCTGGTGCAGTCCTGACCGACCCTCACAGAACATTTCACTGAGAAGCCATCTCTGTGCCACTTAAGGGCTCACTGCACACACAGACCACACAGGATCAGTTACTCACACTGTTTTCCTTCTCGGTGAACTTCACTTCATCACTTGCATAGAAACAAACACATATGCATAAACAAAAAATTGTTTACAAGACGTGTGGTCATGTATTCCTTTAGTCTCAACACTCAGGAGCCAGACACAGGTAGCTTTCTATGAGTTTAAGGCCAGCCTAGCCAACATAGAGTTCGATAACTGGATGTGGCTTCATTTGAGACCCTTTCTCCCCCTCCAAAAAGAAAGCAAAACAAGAAAGAATTTACAGCATGCTTATAGCTGAGTTCTCTAATAATCTCAAATTATCAACACATTTCAAATCAAATCCAGTAACGAATTTCAAACTTCCCTCTGTGCTATTGGTAGGGTGAAGCTAGACAAGGCCCTTAGTGCCTTTAGACACTGACTCCGGCAAACTGCACAAACAGTCTGTAAGCTGTTTAGGCAGAAGAACCCCACCTGCAATACAGCCTCCATCTGAAACAGGTACGGTGGGCTTTGACCTTCTCCCTTCACAAGCAGCTCCTGGTACAATGCTGGGACATGTGATTTAGGGAAGCACAGTTTGAAAACATGCACTGTACTTCCTGAAAAACTCATGGTGCTCAAATTCTTTGGGCTGTAAATAACATTTAAAAACTCCAAAATTGTTGCTCCCAAAAATATCACCTCAAAACTAAGTAAAATTAAAAAAAAAATTTATAATGTATCTGTGTAACAGTCAGTTCTCTCCTTCTACCATGCAGCCCACAGATCCTAGAGATGTAACCTAGGGCATCACTGAAGTGCAGCAGAAAGCACTTTTCCAACTAAGCTATGGCATAGACTCATAAAACAATTAATGTCAACAAATGTTTAAAGTGGTATTTATTGAACCTAAGCATTAATGATAAACAAGACAAATTTCATCTCTCAAAAAGAGTCTCCAAACTATAGGGGAGAGAAATTCAACCAATTCCGATGCAAACAAGCAAAAGTTAGTGTGGGTTAGCTAATCAGAAGTACTGTCAACACAGCTGTTAAACCAAGAGAAGTTCATGGTGAGAGCACACAGCACTATCCGAGGACCCAAGTTTGAGTCCCAGCATCTTACTTCCAGAGGCTCACAATTGCCTCTAGCCTCTGAGAAGCACCCATACTCACATGAACATAACTAAAAATAAAATATCAAAGAAAAACAGGAAGCTAGAAAAGCCTTCACCCCTAAAAGCTACAGCAGCACAAACACACATCAGCATCTGAACTTGAGCAAATTCCCTCTTTTCTAACCATTTCCCACCCACTCCCAAAAAAAGTATTCCATATTTATTATATGTCCCCTCATCCTTACCAAAGCAAATGAGGACCCCACACATCCATGGACTACTACTGTTCTATTCTATACTATTGGTGTAAATAGCAATGTGCAAGTGAGTGTCCCATTCAGCAAGGAAATCTAACCTTCTGGTTATTGAACAAAATTAAGTCATTCCAGCTACCAGTCAGTGCTTTCCCATCACTGGACCTTCGAGTTCCCTCCTTACAAAGCCATTATTCTACCACCCACAATAGCGCCCATTCTGGATCACAGAATGGGCCCTGATTCATGGATCACAAGAAAAGCCAATTAGCTGTGTAACTAAATTTGTTTTAACTCCGCCTTTCAAAGTAAGAGTGAGTGGCCACATGGCTACAAGGAGAGTGAAGTGTCTTGGAGCGACGAGGTAAGCAAAGGTCTTTTGATGTGCTGCAACCTCTAACACCCCAAAGCTATATTAAATGATTTCATTCTACCAGTGTCCTCACCTTGCCTGAGAAATGCTTCAATCATTAGTTTGAAGTAAGCCAGTCTACTGGTGACCATCATTAGTTGTAGAAGTCTGCCATAAGTCCAGATACTTCCATCACAGAAACAAGAGCAGCTGCGGATTTTCACCCTGAAGCTGAGGAATGGATCCAAGGCCTTGTGCAGGCTGAGCGCCCTCTGCCACTGAGCTACAATCCAACCTTTACCTGATAAACTTTATGCATATAATTCCTTCTTGGCTATACTTTTGGACAATTTTTTCTGCTTTTTTTCTTCAACTCTATCCATTAACTTTTTAATGAAGGAAAAGTCAAGTTCAACTGGCTACTAAGAAGCTGGGACCCATTTTAACACAAGCACAACATTTTGACATTTCTTTGTGACTTGGGACCACAGCAAAACTGGCCCATCTCCCAGTTACTCTCATGTGGGGGTAAGAGTGTAAGGAAAGTACCTCACATACTTATGCAAGCAGTCTGCAGTGTAAAGGGAAGCAAAAAACCAGGTGTCAAAGCAAGGAGCTACTTAAATAATAACTTATTTATTCCTTCCTCCCTTTCTTTCCTGGTTGGTTGGTTGGTTGGTTGGTTGGTTGGTTGGTTGGTTGGTTGGTTGATGTTTCTTTTGTTTTTGTTTTGAGAACAAAAAGCTCACACCTGAGCTCTGACTGGCATGGAATTCACTAAGCAAGGTAGGTAGGCCTCATACTTGCAGTGATTCCCCTGCTTCTGCTTTCCAAGTATAAAGATTACAGGACCACATCACCATTTGAAATAATAATAATAAAAGTGCCAATATCATCATATCTAAAGAAGCAATGATGTAATCACTCTCTGGAAATGTCACATCACAAAAGGCATGGGAAGCATTCCTTCAACAACAGAGGACAGCTTCAGTGCAGCAGTGAAGCAGGTGACACTATCAGGATGTGTGGATTTACAGGCCACTGAACTCAACTCCAGCATTTGTGCACACTGATCCTGATACCAAGTAGCTGCTCCTGCAGCAGACATTCCTTCTTCTACAGCCACAATGCCCTCAGTTCTCAAAATTCTGCATTGCCCACCATCAAAAACCATAGTCCTTTCTACCACTAATCCTGTCGCTTCACCTACTTCAACTCTTTCCTGCTTCTCAAATCTTGGTCCAAGGCTGGAGCATACAAAGCATGTTTGAAGTCCTCATGTTATCTCCAAAACAACAAAAATAAAAAAATAAATAACTCAGGTCAGAAGAGCACTTCCTCAAACAAGCCACTTCTGACAGCTGTTTCCCAAGCTCAGCCCATACTGTCTCTCAGCTGTCATCAGCTGCAGCTTATGTCTACGAATTCACTAATGTCTGTTTCTCCCTTTCACCAATAACCTAAAATTCAGAGAGTGAACCAACCAGCTTTTCCCAGCCGTGACTATGTGCCCCAGTGTGGTGTGTAGCGGTGTGCTGTGGCTGCACTCACTGGATAAGGAGTGAGCAGGGGCTTGCTACACTAACACACCTCAATCAGTGCAAAGCTTCCCAGTAGGGCTCAGGGCAACCCTGAGAAATTCCTCCTTGCCAATGAATTGAAAACTTATGAAAGAAACTTTAAAAGGATCAGTTTTACACCCTATGATTCCAAGAATGAAGACAAAATTCTCTTGTGGACCCACTGGATTTGTCAGAAGAATAATACCATATTCTAGAATTCAATCTTTAAAACTAGACTATTCTCTAAACACACCAAAGACTAAAGATCAGTTTATAAAATTAAAGAAATGGCTCAGAAAGAGAACTCGGACAGTAAAAAAAATTTAAAGGAATGGACGGTTGCTAGACTGGAAGGCTCCTGAGCTTACTGTGAGAATGAAAAGCTTCCAGGGTCAGGCTGTGGCAGGAAAAACTGAAGTTATATTTTATACATGGAAAGGATCCTCAAATATAGCAGGAAGCAATTACTGGATTTTAAAGGTAGCCTGTTAAGGATCTATAACACTTTCTTTAAAAGAAACAACCTTCATCAGCAAGGCAGGATTCTCTTTTTTGACTTACAGATCCAAAGGCTTGGGTTTTTCCCATAATAGCTGTACTTTAAAAACCTTGTTCTTTATGTACACACCATCACTTATGAGGACTTATTTTGTGCAGGGATTGAGTCTGTGTGCCCTGTGTCCAGGAGCCCGGGACACAAGCCAATCGGCACACAAACTACAGAGATCATGGATGCATAGACACAGCTCACAGTGCTTTAATCTTCTGTTTCCTCTGAGCAAGCTAGCAATAATGTTCCCTTCAGTCTTGCAACTGGTGGACTATGTTATAGCACAGTCCATGAGCTGACAAGTTTATTTAATAATATTTCTCCAAATAAATGGCACTTCACAGCTGGTGTGTGGTGGTACATGCCTTTAATCCCAGCACTCAGGAGGCAGAGGTGGGTCACTGTGAGTTCAAGGCCAGCCTGGTCTACAAAGTAAGTCCAGGACAGTCAAGGCTACACAGAAAAACCCTGTCTGAGGGGTGGGAGCACTTTACCACACTTGAAATATATATATATAAGCTATATGTACAAACTCTATGAGCACTGTCTCATCAATCAGTCTTCTATGCTCTGTGTTATAACTTTAACAAAAAGCAGGATGAGAATGTTGCACACAAGGCTCAAAATAAAGTTCTATTATATAGAGCCCTACATGCCAAAGACTTAATAATTATGAGAATAAATAAGGAAAGTGCAGACACAATGCAGTCCTTAACAACATATATAACAGCTGCTGGAAAACACTAGTGGAAGGCACATAATACGGGACTTCAATATGTGCTGAAAGAGTATGAGCCAAAGCAGAAGCTCCTTGTGTGCTGTACAGAGATACAGCCAGAGAGAACAAATAAATATCCTTTGAGAAATGAGTCATGAAGACACAAACTACAAGAAAGACCAAAGGAGTCTTCAAAGTATAACACAACTAAGACTTGAAGTGCAGACCGTAAAACCAGGAAAATGCGCTAGAACATACATACCAGACAACTGTGAGACACTGAGGGGTCCTAAGAGGATGGGACATCAGTGCATGCCTTTTCAAAGAATTTAAAACCAAGTTTATCCAAGTCACTAAAGTTGCCCAACATAGTAGACACAGGGACAGCTTTTGGAGGTATATATTCTAAGGGTCACATGGCAGCACAGTTCTTATTCTAATTTTTAAACCCACATTTAATCATAGCATCACTGATCTCAACAGGAAAAATAAAACTCTTTTTTGGTTCACTCTTGCAGCTGTGTAATCAAACAGTGGCCTTCACACAGGCTTTGGAAGCGTTCCATCACTGAGCTACACCCCAACTCACAGAACATGTTAAGTGATAAGCTGTCAACTCAGTTTTCCCAAACTGCAGGCTCTATCTCAAGCACATGCATTGCTGGTTCTCCTTGCCAAAGTTGTTTTACTCATGTTGGGGAGAGTATCCACCAAACACTTACGTCTGGGTGGTACTGGTCACCACTAACGCCCCAGTTCAAACACTTTCCCACCAAAAAGCCAACAGTTAAATGTGTCACTCTAGAAGCTGTGCAACACTTTCCTTCGGATAACCACACTCTGGTACATAGGCCTTAGTGGCATTTTTTCTCTACAAATACTAAAAAGACATTTGTTGACAGGACAAGCTTTTATAAACTTGAAAAGTTAAACTTCTGTGCTGTAGAGATGGCTCAGCAGTTAAGAACACTAGCTGTCCTTTCATAGGAGCTGGGTTCAGAACCCCCATAGAGGCTCACGGCGGCTGTTGCTTTAGTCTCAGGAGAACAAGTACTCTCATCTGGCTTCCACAGGTACTGCATACATATTATACACAGACACACATGCAGGGAAATCAGTTATACACATGAAATTAAAGGGAAAAAAGAAAGCTCTTTCATCAAACACACTTTTAAGTAACATCTAGATTCCATTTTCTGACAGAATACAACTGTAGATGTAGTATGGGCCACTGACCTGGAAACAGAGCTCATGTGCCAGTCACCCACCACTCCACCCTCAATACAAATGTCAACACTGGAGAGACAGGAAAATAAAGGCTCAATACCACAAAATAACTCTGACCTTAAGACTCTCTGAAAGGGTCTACAGGACCCACCACCTAAACCCAACCATGGTGGCTAGACTACACTCTAAAATTGCTGGCCTAAGGTTGCTGGTGACAAAACCCTGCCATGGACAGTCAGTTCCAATCATGGAGATCATTTTTAGTTGGGAGGAGGCTTCCTACTTGAGGCAAAGAAGAAAGATGACACTTATTTTTAAAAAAGAAAATCTAATGATGCTTCTATAAATTACTCCACACTGAATTTACATTTACTTCTTGTGGCATAGCACAAAATGAACCTTTGCCTTCAGTAAACATCACTTTATAAGTCTCAAAAAATCTAAATGAAATCTCTCTTCCCTCTCACCCTTCCCCCACCTGCAAAATATTTCCAGTTGATGTAACCACTCCCCCATATGATTTGGTCCCCAGGGTTAGCCCACTCTGGCCACTCTCTGCAAGGCTCCAGGTTCTGTAGCTCTTGAGCATTGTAAAACGAGCACATCACTGCAACTATCTGTGAAGGCAGAGAGCAATGAACATATTAATTACCCTGAGTGAGTGAGGTGCAATGTTTCTACATGGCTAGACAGAAGTGGTAACCAAATCACCATCTTTTTCACTCCCAGAACTCAGACCCCTTTCCTTGTGCACTATTGACCAGTCTATTTTTAAATCACAATGCACAACTTCATATTTATTGCTCATCAACTGCATCCAGTTAATCAGATCCACAGACTGAAAATAATCTTATTTTTTAATCAACTATACTGAGATTTTTTTAAAGATTTATTTATGTATTTATTATATATACAGTGTTGCACCTGCATGTACACCTGCACACCAGAAGATGGCACCAGAGCTCATTATAAATGGTTGTGAGCCACCATGTGGTTGCTGGGAATTGAACTCAAAACCTTTCGAAGAGCAGCCATCTCTCCAGCCCTATATTGAGATTTTTAAAGCACATTTTCTTCCTCATCAGTCATTGCTTGTTTCTTAGTCACCAAGAACTGGTCCTCCTCTCTGATTCAAGCAAACCGCGAGCCTAGTCAAAAGGTTGGGGAGGCAGCACAGTGAGAGAGACTAGCCTAGCTTCAAACCCCAGTACCACTAACCTAGGCATGGCTATGCACACCTACAATTCCTGCACTCTGGATGTGGAGGCAGGAGGTTCAGGAGTGCAAAGCCAAGGCCAGGCTGGAAAGCAGGAGACAGTCAAAAAAACCAAAACAAAACAAACAACAAAACAGAACAAAACAAAAACCCCAAAAGCACTTGACTCAAAACTCCTTGCCAAAGCTTGAACTTCACAGCAGCTGTCTCTTGCATGTTTATGCTAGTTGGCGGTTCCAGAAACATTCTCAGTAGTTCCTTCTCAACATTACAGGCCACAATTCAATCTCTAGTAAAAATTTAGTCAGGTGACAACATCAGCCCCAGATTTCCCTCACAGCCACTAACATGAAGAAAGGCCATCCTTTCTTAGTTCATCCCCAGCCTCAGCAAACTGTTTTTTTTTAAATTAGCTGCTACTACTGTTTTATAAATTAGGTAAAATTTATCAAAATTGCCAGAAAACACACATGTCAAAGTGGAAATTAGGTTAAAGGTTCAACTCAACTGTCCACAAAGGGATGACATCCCGTGAATGAAGAAGCCCTCCGCAACCACCACCAGCCACAGCTCAGACCACACCCCAAACCCTCACTGACTCCCAACCTTGGTAAGTCAGCCTTCTGCTTGCCTAATGCAAGAGAAGCCTCAAAGTCACCTAGAAAGAGAGTAATTCTCAATTCTCAAGGTCACTGCAGCCATCTAGTGACAGTGTTGTACAGAAGAACTCTCAGGTCAAGACAAACTTCTGCCTATTCATGTGCTGCTGCTTCTTCCAGTGAGATTTTTTAAACTAATGGACCTACACCACTACTTCAATTCCCAGTTACCTCACAGAGCTGTTTTCAAAGTAGTAATGATGATTATTATTTTCATATTGCAGTTTATTTGGGTATTATTAACGTGGTCCCTAACTACAATATTCATATATTAATGTTTTAACATCCTCCTTTATCATCAATTATCTCCCAGCATAATTAATTTTATTAATAAAATAAAAATAAATTTTCCTCTGAGGAAAAAAGACATCACAAGGCTCCTTTTTTAGGTCACCGTAAGGAAACACACTTCTAGCAGCAATCAAAGTCCCTAAGTCCAATTCTGCTCTGGGTTTCTCAAGGCACACTCCTCAACACAGGCTGTGGCTTCCAGGTATGAACTTCAGCTGAAGACTGGGAACGACACATTTTGTACTAAAAATCTTGCCAAACCTTCTGTTTACACAGTTTGACAAATTACTCCAATTTTTGCATGGATAGAATGAGCTAAAGACAAAGGATTTGTAAGCAAATTGCTCCCTGAGACTGAACAAAAAAACCATGTTCTAGATCATTCTGAAATGTAGTCAAATTTCTCCACGCTCAGCTATTTAACTACAAAAAGGCAATCATCTGGGAAGGGTGGGTCAGCCTCACTGCTAATGGTGCAAGGGCCCAGCAAGGAGAGCAAGAACACGTCCTTACAGAAAGCAATGTGAACACTATGTCTGCCCACCTGTTCACACCCTCCTCACACCCAAATATCCTGTCTAGTCAGAGTAAAATGCTGCCTTACTCTCCTCCTGCTGGCCTTGCAACAAAGGACAAGCTGTAGCCAACTTAGCTATACCCAGCACACACTAAAAATTCCAAGTTTTGCTGAATCAAATGGGACTTTCACCTTGAGAATATTCTGCCTGCATAAAGCTTTGGGGAAAATGACTCATGTCTCTGCTAAGTTGGCTCCAACTCAGTATAAATAGCAAAACAATTCCATCAGAACTAACTCCTGTGTCATAAATTCATGTTGCCCATTCCCATGTTTAATACTGTGCTATCAATTTCTTCCAGAGACCACATTTTAAAACTATATTAACAAACAAAATTACCTATAAAAAACAAAACTGAAAGAGAAGTGCTTGACAGCAGACATTTCACTCTCCTGAAAAGGCTGGACACCCATGTCTGTACTTCTGTTTGGTTTGGGTTTGCTACTGTCTTGCTTGTTTGTTTGTTTGTTGTTTTGAGAAAGGATGTCCTTATGCAGCTATGGATAGCCTGGAACTTCTGGCAATCTTCCTACACTGGTCTTTGGAATGCCGAATTACAGATGTGCACCACTATGCCCAGCTTTGGTTATGTTTCTTTTTTATTTTTTTAATTTTTAGTGATGGAAACGAAAATATACCTAAAAGCGATGTTTCTGGAAAAAGCATTTGTTCTTCCCTTTCTTATATCATTCCTCAAACTTAACCTTGACCTCCTGTCTGGCCTTGAATTTCAGAGTCGGGTCTCTGAAAGACATCTTTGTTGTCTAAAAGACAACAGTTTTGTCCAAGGGAATATCCACAGAGTACCTTGTGGGCATGAGGTGATTGTAGTTATAAACTTTCACAAAGGGCTTGATTTTTGATCTCTTGGTGATTTTCTTCTCACCCATGGCAGCTGTCACTTTTGGGGAATAGAGGTCCATTGCAGCCATCAGGGCATGGCTGTAAGGGCAATCTGAGGTGCCATCATCAATATTCACAATGACGGCTTTGCATCTGGAGTAGCATAGGCCAGGACCAGCACCACTTTCCCGGGTTTCATGAACTTGCCCATTTCGAAATCAAGCAGCCGGCACCCAGAAGAAAGGAAAGAAGGATATTTCCCTTGGTTATACTTCTTAAATCCAATCTAGGTTGTTCAAAAGTGTTCTTCTAGGGCTGAACGATATGTGTGTACTGCTTTTGCCGAGTTTCTAAGTTCAGTTCCCAGTACTACAACTTAAGGTTCACAACCACCTGTAACTCCAGCTCTCCATATGCAGGGGCACCATCTTCTGGCCTCTATATCTGCATACATGTCAACACACATATACAGATACCCACATACACAGAAACATAAATAAAAATAAAACTAGAAATCTTTTTTAAATGTTCTTTCAACAGAAGGCTTAATCTATAAGTTACCCATGTGCTTGTAATAGAGCTTATAGAAAGAAAATATGATGGTGTGAGAGATACAGTAGAACCTTTTCACTTCTAATCCACGTTACAATGCAGAATTTGGATCTACAACTGGCTCTACCTACATTTAAACACAGCGATGGTGCGACACAGCATCAAAAACAGGTTTGTAAGGGATCTCAAGTCACACAGCTGGTTCTTGGTGTAAGGCCAAGAAAGGTTTAACCAGAAACCAAGCCTAAAACAATGAGAATGTGTATTTTGTTTTGTTTGCTTCATTTCATTTTATTTTATAGGTTCACTGGGCCTAAAAAAAAAAAAAAAAAAAAGATGTTATGGGAAAAGAAAGATGACAACAAACCATATGACCAGTAAAGTACTATTACTCAGCTCCAGGACTAACAAACATAAGCTTACAAAATGGCTGCATTCAACCTGGGACAATTCTGACCTCCACGGTTCATCTGGCAACACTTTTCATTGGCCAAACTGAGGAAGGGGCAACTAGTGGTTGAGGCAACGGATGCTGCTGAATATCCAATACTACACAGGACAGCTCCCCCAACAAAGCACCAAAGAGCTCAGATGTCAACAGTGCCAAGATTTAAGAAACACTGATAAGTATCTAAGCCCTTATCTTGTAAGCTACAGTCACCCTCTCCACTGTTCAAGTACAGACTCTGCACATCTCACCCTGCTAGACAGACATCAGTGTAATAAAAGCACACTCACTGAACAGTTTTAGATTGCCTTTCTATTTTGCATATTATATACTGTAGACTATCTAAAATACTGAGCAAAAAAGCAGTAGTTCTTACTATATAATTACACTGTTTAGCTATGGAAGGTTCTAAAGAACCTGAAAATATCCTTTCTGAAACAGCAAACATTCTTCCTTCTAGCCTTAGCCATACACATCACTAATAATCCTCGTATTAAAAAAAAAAAAGCTGCCAATCCATCTCTATCAATCTGTCTTTCTGTCTTATCTCTCTACCTATTACTTACATACCTACCTAACTATGGCTAAGTCGTTCTTTCTATCTATCTATCTACCTACCTACCTACCTACCTACGTCTAATTCTATCTATGTATGAATGTATGTATCTATCTATCTGTGGCTAACTCTCCATCTGTCCATCCATCCATGGCTAACTCCAGGTAGGAATGTAACTAAACCTGAAACACAAGCCTAAGAACCAGGCCTTTAACTCAGCACTATGACTACTCAAAAATCTCCTTGTGCAGAGACCAGAATCACATCGCATTGGGCAGTTCCCTTCAGCCAACTGGATCCCACACACACCTCTCAAGCCCTCTTCCTCTCTCCTTGCTCCCTACTGATGGCCCTGCTTCCTGTTCCTCTCCACACCTACCCTTGTCCTGTCTTAGGGCAGCCTCCCTCCCTCCCATTCATTCCCTAGGGTTTGCTGAAGAACAATGCTCCCTAAGTTCTCCTCAGTCGATGGCAATGCCTACTTGTCTCTCTCTGTAGTATGTTCTCAATATAAACACGGAGGGGTTAACCTAGAGGAGCACAGGTACAATTTAGAGAGCAAGGGATTCAATATATGTAAATACTTCCTCTTCTGAAAATCTGGTCATTGTTCAAAGACACCCTTACCCCCTCCCACAGCTCAGGAGATACTTTCGGCACCCTGAGATCACCTACTACACGCTGCAGCAGGTATGCATGCTGCTCTCCCTGAGTTTCAGCTACTTGAGGCTGAAGATGGTGTCAGCAACACCCTGCCTCACAGCAGGCAGGTCCTGCATAGTAAATGTTCAGCAAAAGAAAAAAAACTTTTACCTTTATTTCCTAGAGTTGATGTGCATACTCCTGTTCAGAAAGGCTGTTAGATGCCTTTATTTTTCAGGAAAATCACAAAGATTTGAAGACATTAGTCTAAAACTAATAACGCGTGGTAAGAGCTCCTGAGAAGGACGCTCACAGTGACTAACGCCACTCTGCGGGTCACATAGCACCCCAAGTTTCTGCGAACTACACCACAGGCAGCTAAGCACTGGTTTGTAGAGGGACACACGCCTATGAGCAGCTTGTTCTGTTGTCTGACACTCAGTGACACTTAACACCTGTATTTTAAAGCAAGCTTTACAACACCGGTCAGGGAAGCCAACTTAAGACACAAACACACATACCAACTCGATACCTGACTTTACCATCTCAGAGGGGAGGAACGGAAATGATGCGAACACAGTACTCACAGATGAAATTCTCAAACTTCAAATCTTCAACTGTCCCCTATGAGCCCTTGGACTGTGGATCTCACCATCTACAAAAAAGTATTTGCTTTGGAGATGAGAGCTCTAACCGACTCCGCAGCACAAGCAGAGCACGCATCCAGGGAGGTGTCAGCTCTGAACAGTAAGATCATTGTCTCAGCATACTCATAATTTCTGAAGCCTGGAGCATTTACTGGATTCCATGAAGAGGACCAGGTTCCTGTGGCTAAAAGAGCAGCAGTATGCTGAGCTGGCAAAGCAAGAGAAAAGCTGTACACTGGATTATCTGGTAAACAGTCATCTCTGACATACTTGAGGAGAAATTCTTAGGTTTGCTACACTAAACTGAGTGGAAGCCATTGAAACCAACTACAACTTACGCAGCACATCCCAGCTTCACTTCAGTCTCATTTAAGAAGGATTAGCTCCTACAATCGAACTGTACTGTGCCACCCCTCAGTGTTTTGCCCAATGAACTGATTAAACAGGCACGGGGGTTCAACCAATGCACTCCTCATTAGCCACGGAAAACACATGGAGGCTAGTCAATGTTCTGAGAGGCAAACCCCTCTGGTAAGATTGCTGCAGTCTGTGGCTAAGCCTTAAACATTTAGGATAATCATAATGAATCTTCAGTGAGTTCAGCAGATGACACTCCACTAGAACATTACCTAAGAGGGGTAAAGAAACCTAACGAAGAATTAACAGCTGCAGATCTCGAACCCTGAGAAACAGTTTGTGGAAGCGCATAACACTTGTAAGAAATGTAGAGATTTCCTAACAGTGGAGAAGGGAAGTTTCTACCTGTGTAGCAATCAACCAATGTCTCACTATGAATCAAATCTGTCACTGAAATGCAGCTTCCCAGGAAACAATAATAAAATTGTAGTGTTCAAAGAAACACAGCTTAAGAAAATAATTCTACACAAATACTCAGTGAAGTACCAATACATCATTTATCCAACCTAGAATCTGAACACTTTCAAGGTGTCAATTACATGAGAACTCTATATAAACTGCAGATTTGGCTATTTTCTGATGTCAAAAATTCACACACAAAAAAAGAGAAAAAAAATCAATGAAAGCTATTATTTTGATTTAAATCGTATATCTAAAAACCATTAGCTATTTATCACCTGAATTGGCATTCCCAGCTTCACTCACTCTGACTAGAAGTCTGGAGGCTGTGTGAGGCTTATCTGACCATCATTACCACATATTTATGACCCGTGTCTGTCAAAAGTTGTGTGTGGTACGGGGATCAATCACAAGGATGCTGTGTTTGAGTTTGAGAGGGAAGCACTCCGACATGTCTTCTGTGTCTCCTGCATCAGCAAGTCAGAAAGGGACACACATATCCAGCATTTGTCTCAGAGACACTTCAAAATTTATAAACCCATCAAAACTACATGCTAACGAGGGAGCACACATATGCCCATCTAAGAAGAAAAAGCACACCAAAAAATTTTAACATATAAACCACCTTTATTCTTGAAGTAAATCATTAATAACTAAGATGATTAGGAATTACTATAGTCTAAATAAGGAAAACTATACAATCCTTACTTCCCAACCAGCAAGCACAGGGTAACCAAAGGAACAAAATCAGCAGCACCTTTGACTTCGAGAACATGGCCAGTACACACTCTCCTAGCCACTACAATGGAGGTTACTCCTCACGTTGAAACGGGATTGTGTTGGATTTGCAATGATGTGTAATCTCCCATACAAATATTACAGTTGTTGGGAGTCCACTGTAGATTGTAACAGCTTTTAGGTAATACTTTATGAAAGGCAACAGGATTGTTCACGATGACATTTAGTAACTTCTTTGTTGCTATGATAATGAACACCATGGCCAAAACAACTTGGGGAGGAAAGGATTTTGGAGTACATACTGGCTCATAGTCTATCACTGAGGGAAGTCAGAGCAGGAACTCAAGCAGGAGCAAAGGCAAGAGTTAGGCACTGCTTCTTGCCTAACTCTAGGCCTCATGCCCAGTTATTTTTCCTTTTGTTCTTCCTCATCCCCACCCCGCCAAACCCTTTCTTTGTTTGAGACAGGGTCTCTTTTCATAGTCCTGGGTGTCCTGGAACTCACTATGTAGACCAGGCTGTCCTCAAACTCGTAAGAGATGTACCTGCCTCTGCCTTCCAAGTGCTGGGGATTAAAGGTGTGTGCCACCAGGCTTGGCCCCAGCTTTCTTATACAGCTAGGACTACCTGCCTAGGGATGGCACAGCCCACAATGGGCTGGACCCTCCTGCACCAGCCAGCAATTAAGAAAATGCCCAACAGACATGCCCACAGGGCAATCTGATGGATGCAGTTTTTCAATTGAAAGTCTCTCTTCCTGGGTGACTCTAGTTTGTATTAAGTGACAAAAAGCAGTACATACAAAACCCAAATTATTCAGCACACCAATCAAAGCCCTGAGTGACCTAGCCTCATCCTATTTTATTCATCTAATTTCTATTACTTCTGTCCAGGTCCACTTATTACAAAAGCAACATCAATTTTTCCATCTCTCTTCCTTCTCCATGCAATTACTCGTTCTACTCCTCTTCTGAGGCAACACTCTCTTCAGCA
Source organism: Pachyuromys duprasi (assembly GCA_028658305.1). NCBI lineage: Eukaryota > Metazoa > Chordata > Mammalia > Rodentia > Muridae > Pachyuromys > Pachyuromys duprasi. The sequence continues at coordinate 108,922,954 of CM053766.1, forward strand.
CCTCATCACTGTTCTTTTAAGCTCATCACTTTCAAGTGCTGCCCCCTCAACAAAGCCTTCCCACTTCCACAAGCAGCATCAGGCATTTCTGGTTTTTCGCACTGTGGCTATAATTACTTTATAAAGTATAATTTTCTACATAACATTTTATTTAGTTACATATCTTAAAGCTTTCTCTCACCCCTGCTTGACTGAGCCCTGTGATGGCTGCTGAATCAAAACAATCAATGATCCATAAAACCTAAAGCCAGGACAGATTAGAAATTAAACTTACAGAATGAAGCCAATAGTGGCGAGAAAGGAAGGAATCCATTCCTGTTTAGGGGCTTTATCACACAGTAAATCTGTTTACTTCAAACTTTTTGGAAACTATTTATATGAATCTAATACAGGACAGGCCGTAAAGTATAGTTAATTGGCATACAAATGGAGAGTTAGCTCTGGGGCAGCAAGTCTACTCTACCCAAGAACCCACATCAGTCATCACAAGAGGAAGCTGAGGGGCTGGACCTCAGGCCAAGGACTGAGATGATCTGGGTTTTGCTCTTGTTCTCTACATTGCCCTCTCTGTCATCAGTATCAAAACATACAATAAAAATCTTAAGTAGGGACAAAGAGTAAAACACAAATGAAAACCTTCACAGTGGCTTCTAGTTCAAAGGATTGAGGGTGGATGGGTTAGGGTGGACGTGCCAGATCTTTGCCATCCCTCTAAAAAGCAACACAGGAAATGTGTCTGTCCCCAAATGCACGCTTTCAAGTCCAGATTTTCTCTCCTACCTTGTCTACTGCTGGCCCAATCATGCTTTCAGATCCCGGTAGCTACATAGCACTGTCCAACAAGCAGCATGTGTTGAATACAATGTACAGGAGGCAGCTTTGGACTGTGCCAGGCTTTAGCACACCAGAGCTGAATGGACCACAGCCACTCATGTACAGGTGCCACTTAATCGAACTGAACCCTGAAGGACAAGCTTTTTAAATCAAGATATTCACAGGAGCCCAGGTCACCTGCACATGCACACTAATAGAGCCCCTCTATTTACCCCATAATCAGTCAACTTTTGTTCTGGATTTTGCTTTCCCAGCCCATTCTCTTTCTAGAAAGGCAATCTCCCCATTTAACTAACTGGCATACTTGTTCCATTTTACAGAGACTCTACACTAGCAAGTAAAATCAAATAAACTTTAACCAAGTTTCTCACCACTTTGTGTCTTCTGGTGCCTGTTTGCTAACAGCCAGTGCTGTGCTCAGCAGCAGCTGCCTTCCCACCAGCATGTTTGCATGTTGTACTCTCTCCAGACTTCCTGACCCCAGCACACACACTCTGGCTAGCACACCTGAGGTCTCCCTGTACCACATGTGATCTGACTTGTCTGTATGAATCAATACAGTCATTGCTGAGGCCTTCGCCATTAGAGCCTAGAATGCACCTGTCACTCTCAGGCAGCCTTTGCTCTGAAAGGTAACTTACATGGTCATGCTTGTAGATCACAGTACCCTCAATGATGATAAAAACCACATTAGCTGAGGTACAGCACATATATCACTCTAAAGTTAGTGGCTGTCACTATCATTTCTTCTGTTGTCACAGTCATCTGATCTGAGAATAAACTATTCACAATGTTAGGCACAAATTATTTCTAAATATATTTAATTCAGATGCTTTTAAGTTCTTCTAAAACTATTCAGTTTATCAGGGTTTTTCTAGTATGCTGCTTTCATTTTATAGTGCATAAATGAATCTTAAAATTATATTTCTATAATAAAGAAAAATACTTATGCTAATCATGATACATCCAGAGAGGTGACCATGTGCCCCATTAAATCTGGGTTCTGTGCTAATCCAACTGTGCCATTTAATCAAACACCATGCACACTCTTAGGAGTTCCCTCTGACTTTAACAGCCAATTTCCCAGAAAAAGGGCAACTTGCTGCTCAAAGATCTTAATAATCCACAGGGCCTGGCGAGCACTGCCCTTTTTTTCTTTTTCCTTTTTAAGTTAAAAAGGGGGGGGGGGGCTTTTTCCTCTCAACAGAAATCACTGAAAAGCCTCTTGAACACAGCGAGAATACAGGGCTGGTTTTAGCTACAATATAAGTCCCCGTGGAATTCCAGCATGCCCACAATGGTGTCAGTTTTCTTCTCATTTGCTGCATTTATTCCTGTCTTTCCAGGACTACAATACCCTGTGCAACATGGCTGGCCTCTCCAGTGCTGCATTTATACAACACTTAACAGATTACAGAGCCACTGTCATGGCACAGATGCTATTATTAGCCATAGGAAAACCTAAACATGAACAGAAGCATTATATTAGGAATCTCTAAAACCACAGGGGAGGTTGCTGCTTCTTGCTTGTTTCTGAGTGGTGTGAGGGCAGCTCAGGATTCAGATAAAGGGCCTAGTGACAGAGCCCTGTAACCCCAGCACTCAGGTGGCTGGGCCAGAAAAAAAAATAAATTCAGGGCCATCCTGGTCTACACAGCAAACTCTTGTAAAAGGTAAGAGAGGAGAGAGGGGAAGGGACGTAGGAGTGGGGGTTGCTATGCTGGAATTAAAGGCTACACTGTTCTAAGCTCCTTAAATTTCAACTAGTCAAGGAAACAGATACTGACCTGAGTTCCAAGTTTATACGAAAAACAAAACTATTGATGCCAAGAAATAAAACAGAAAACGATCCCCAAACTAGTAAAAGACAAACTCATTCACTTTTATTAATTTTAATTATCTTTGACTTTCAGAAAATCATTGATTCACGTACAAGTGCACAAAAGTCACAGATCCAGTTCCTCTACCGCTGCCTGCAGAATTGGGGCCAACATCACAGCCAGGGCAGTGGCTCGGACGCAGTGTGCATATGTCCAGCACACACCAACTTCATTCCCACAGCCACTTCCTCCTAAACCCTGACAATGGTCTCTTCCCTGTGTCTGCATTTTGTCATTTCAAGGGTTCCATAAACGTATCACTCAGCAGAAACCTTTTCATTCCTCCAAACCCCTGGAGATAATTAATCTTTTCAACCTATTGTGCGTATGGAGAGCTTATTCCTCTGCTTTAAAACCTCACATCACACCATAAGGATTCGCACTTGGTTTTGCTTTTGGCCTGCTAAAGGCCATCAAGATTGACTGTTGATTGGTTTTATTCTGCTGCTGCACACTGAGGTATAGGCTTCAGAGTGAATGCATTTTCATTGTTCTGGGATAAATGACCAGGTTACAGCTCCTGGACCGCACTGTAGATAAATATTTACTCTTGAAGAACTGAGCAGCTTGTAGGGAGTAACCGCACCATCTTATAGGCCCTGCACCTACACAACAGTAATGCAGCCCCTCCCCGTTCCTTAGCACTTGCTGCCACTGCTGCTTCGCAAAGGTGCAGAGCTTGCTGTAGGTTTAAACCAAGCTCCACATGGCTAATACAGGGAATGAATCTCTTCGTGTGTTTAGAGCCCAGGCTGCTCTTTTGTGTTTCCACTCATCTAACTGGGCTGTTGGCTCTCTTCCTCTAACCTCTGAGACATTTTCTATTTTTCTCTGTACTGGTTCTTTGTCAGATACTTCACTGAAGGATTTTTCCCCTACTTTGTAGCCTGTTTTTACTTTTTAATTTTGGGGGGTTTTCAAGGTCTTACAAGGTTTTCTTTGAATTCTGTTGTTAACATGGGCTCCTGTAACCCAAGCCCTAAACTCCTCGTGTACTAGTGAGGAACTTGAGTCATCAGTGCTGGGCTCCAGGTGTGCACCACCCAGCTTCCTGGCTGACTGTCTCAAAGAATGACCATTTTCATTTGACATGTACAACCTATACCCTTACAGATCAGGTCTTGGACATAAGTTTGAAGAACCTCAAGGAAAATTCAGTCCTGAACCCTGACAATTCCCTTTTTTCTTGCTGTTGTGTTTGTTTGGAGAAGGGAGTGCCCAGCCTCTGGTGGTTGGAGGACAATTCTGTGGGAGTGTTCTCTCCTTCCACCTTTAAATGGATTTCAGGGACCAAGCTCAGGTCACCAGAGTCACCTCATCCACCCTCATTTTTCTTCTGCAAACTTTCTAGTTTTAGGGGCTACTTGGCTCTTGTGCACAAAAGCACGGCTTAGTCTCCAGCATGCACAAGGCAGCTCACAATGCCCTGCCCTTAACTCTAGCCCCAGGAAACCCACTATCCTCTTTGGCCTCCTGCACATATGGTGCTCAGACATACACTCAGGCACACACAAACATACCTAAAATAAAAGCTAAAAAAATAATAGCCTTACATTTTTATACTCAAAATTTGAGGTTTGTTTTCTGTTTGGTTTGCTTTTGTTTTTCTCATTGCTTTTTGGTTTTTTGAGATGGGGTCTCATTTACCTCAAGTGAGCACTCAACTCACTATGTAGACAAAATTGCTGGTCCTCCTTCCTCCACTTCCACATGAGGATTACAGGATTGGCACTGCCAGCTCTGTGGTTTGCCCTGAACTAACTCTTGTATAAAGTATAAATGCAGGGAAGAGAACCAACATTCAGTTAGATACTCTGAACAGGAATGTGGGTGTTCTAGACCTGTATGGGTTACATGTTTTATTAAGCTTACACCTGAATACTTAGAGCAATTACAAGTGTTACTGTATTTTCAACTCTGGTGCCTATGTGGCCATGGCTAGCACACAAAAATTCTCCTGTTAGTGGGCTTTTTCGGCAGGCTGGCCTGGAACACCTATGTAGGTGAGAACGGTCATGAGCCATCTTCCTATTTCCACCTTTAGAGAGCTATGATTAGAGGTATGTACCAACAAGCCTGATCTGTATAAACTTTTGTGTGTACATTTTATACTCATAAGTGTTGCTGAACTCAGTTATTCTAAGAAGGTTGTGAGTTTGTTTTTAGAGATTTCCATCTAAATTATCACATTACCTATAAGCTGGAATAGCTTCTAGACCACTGACTGTGTGCTTGCTTCCTGCCTCACTAAGCTCAAGGCCTCCTGCACTGTGCTGACAGGAGAGAAGCACCGATCTTGGCCAAGCTGTAGGTCCTGCAGCCATCAGCTTGCTCGTTTACAATACGAAATATGAATACAGAAAAAATGGCTTCCTACACTAACCCTAAAGGCCACTCTTCATTATAGAACACCTGGCATCAACAAAATCAAGTTCTATTTCTTCAGAAAACAATCCAAGCAATTTGTCAGGCAATTTGATACTTTTTGATATATCAACTTCTCTTTTTTATTCCAGGATCCTTAAAGTCCCTTTGTTCTAATTACGGAATTAAATTATGAGGTATCAAACTGAGCATATAATAACAACACAAATTGACCTTGTCAACAACAATATGGGGGACTGTCCTATTCTGAGATGTTGCTGTTGCTCCCACCCTGAAAACCGCACCTTGCTCCAGGCAACAAAGTCATGTCCTGTCAATGCCCTGTGCAAAATCCCACTCTCTACAATTCATCATGTATTAGTGCTCTCAAAAGTCGGTAGTGGGGCTTGGGAAATGACTGTGTGGGAAAAATGCTTGCTGCACAAGCATGAACACCTGACTCTGAACCACTAGAACAATGTAAAAGCTCAGTGTGCAGCGCTAGAGAATAGCAGGGACAGGCAGATCCTGGAGACTCTTATTCAATGAGAGAACTCTTTCTCACAAAATAGGGTGGAAAGTGATAAAGGAAGATAGCCAGTCAGCCTCCATCCTCCCCAAGCACAGGCAAATGCAATATTCAGACCCAAGCATACATGTGCATGTGTACACACACATATACACAAACGTACACACACACCTTTCTTTGAAGTCAGTGGTATAACATTAAGCATTCAATTTAAATTTGTCAGTTTTAAACTAAAGACACAAAAATCTAAGCTTAATTAAGAAGTATTACAGTATCAAAAGCAAAAAGACAAATAATTTCAACTACCAAGGAACCACCACAGAGAAAACAAAGGAGATAAAATGCACCAAACTATTAATAACTTTTATCTTGTCTAAAATCATATTCATTTTCTTAGTAAGGACAAAAAAATAAAAAAGATAGCTTAAATGGATATGCCAAAAGTTATATTCAAAACGCTAGGAGAGCCAGTTAAAAGGTTAACTTTCTAAAGGTTTAATACTCACTCAATTCCCAGAACCTACATGATGCTTGTCAAAAGCACCTGTCACTATAGCTCCAATGGCTTCAACACCCTTGTCTGGCCTCCACAAGCTCTGCACACATGAGGTAAGCACAAATTCAACTAGGCAGATATATATACACATAAATAAAAATAAATTAAAATCTTAGGAAGAATGGAAAGACAGACCACACTCAACTCACAGGAATATGAGAAGGAAGCAGCTACTCCTGTGCAAACAATACCATCTCAGCAGCAATCCCACCCATGACCTTAGACAAAGAGGCACCTGATTCCCAATGGCAGGCAGAGCAAAATTAAAGAGTTCTTAACCTACTGTGCCAAAATCCTCAAAGTGTCAACATAACTAAGAAACTTCAACTCTTCTGTAATTGTGTCAGCTGTGTTTTAAAGGTAAACATAGCAAGTTTAACGTCTACCTGGTCAAGTTCTAAAATAACCGAAAGAAATCCTAAAATCAACCCTATGTACACAAACAAATAGCAGAAATTAAACTCAGGAATTAATCTTATTGAGCTTATTTCAAAAGAGGAAAACAGAACAGGCCACTTTCTTCATGCAAAGGTCATATCTCTGACCCTGGGAGACCTAATCCAAATGCAGGTCTATTCTTCCCAGTCACCTGGGATGCGGGAGGGACAGAAGTTCTTCAAAGGTCACACTGGCCTTGCGGAGCTACAAATTTCTAGACTCTCCACCTCTGGAGCCATGACAAGAACAACTTCAGAGACTGAGACACATTTAATCTTTACACTTCAGAGCTAAGAGGGTCCGTTTACTTATTTAAAACAACCCACTTCTCAGCGTAAGAGTGTGCTGTCTAGAATCTTGGCTTTAAGCATAAACACCATAAGTCTTCACAGTGTTTTGTTGTTTTAAAATGTACTTAAAATGAGACACCTAATTATTTTTCTGTATTTCTACCAAAAGCTTCAAGAATGCTACCTAAATGCCCTGTCAAATCTAGTCAAGATAAAGATGTAAAAAACAAGGTAGAGGGGCTGGAGAGCTGCCTCAGCACCTAAGAGCACTGGCTGTTCTTCCAGAGGACCAGGGCACATGTCCCAGCACCCACAGGCAGATCACAACTGTCTGTACTCCAATTCCAGAAGATCTAACACATTCACACACATACATACAGGCAAAACATCAATGCACATAAAAATGGATAAATCTTTTTTAAAAATTAAGGTAAAAATTGCTTATTGAACATGTTCATAGGAACCCAGTTCCTCACTGTTTCCCAATACCAATCCTCTCCCCTTGGGGGTGAGAGTGAGAGAAGCCCTGGAAAAGGATTGGAAATCACAGCTGGAACTCTTGCAGAAGGAACATGGGGAGCCAGGAGCGAGAGCCAGGAGCCGTCTACAGCCCAAAGCAGAAAGGCAGGAAGTGAGCTGCCTAGACAGCAGCAAGCACAGGACAAACCACTCACAGTTGAGGATAGGTATCACTTGGAGCAGACAGCAGTGAGCTCCTTTTCATTTCTAAACATCAACAACCTTTCTAGCCTTCTAAATATTTGAAGACCTCAAATACCCAGCCTAGCTAAGTAGGAGCACTATGGGGGCCTGTCTTCCCATCAAGCTCTAAGAAAGACAGCTGACAATCAAGAAATGGGAAAGTCTCAAAAGTACTTGAAAATGGTGTGTTTAGTAGTCCTAAAATACTAAAGTCCACTGATTTAAGCTGCCTGCAGATGTAGCTAATACATAGCTGCCTGCATAGATAACAGAGACATTGCAATCCAAACAGCACTACAGTGCCTGAGACTCTTATGGCAGAATGTCACCTCAGAACCCTGTCAGAGCAAACTGTACAGACTGTCAGATACTAGTGACATAATTTATGGCTTCACAGTTATTTCTTGGTTTCTACCATCCTGCCACAATACCTCTTCCATACCTAGAGTCCTTTAAAGGACAGGACTCAAGAAATGTCTCTTACAGTCCCGGCTCCTCCCCCCTGTCGTCCTGCACAGCAAACACAGAAAGCCTGGTGAGTAATGAAGTGGAGGGCTAGCTCAGGAAATGAGAGTGAGTCACAGCCTGGCTTTGGCTAAGGTGTAAGGCAGGAAGGAACCTAAATCTTGGTGAGAGAGAGTAAAAGCATTCAAGCTAAACCTTAGTCTGTAAGGTCCACAACCACACACACACTGCCACGCCCAGAAACCACAAAGAGTTCTCTAAACACTGATTAGGGATTAAGGACTCCAGTCTACTGCCTGGTCTACTCAGAGGAAAATTATGATATAATTCTCATCTATGCCCCTCTCTGTTAAAGGGTCCAGGGGCTACCAGGTGACTCCTACCCCTCATTTCCTCCCTGGCTGTCCTTCGAGAAGGATCCACTGGCCACTAGGTAAGTCACTTGTGTCTGTCCCCCCACCACTCCCTCCCATCCTGTGGCAGTGTTTGAAGCTGTAGACCACCCCTTGTTATACAGTGCTACCCAGAGAAACACATTACTCTGAACAGTAAAAGCAACTTTTAACTTTATAGTACAAACCTAATGGTAGCCATTTCCACTTTAGAAAATCAGCAGAAGACAGAGTGTCAGGCACACTTTCTTTCTGTGTCAATACGCTCATCTGCATGAAGCACCAAAATATTCTGTCATGGTTGAAATAATGGAGGAAAAGACATACTTTAAGAAGCCTATTGTAAAGAAAACACATACTTAGAGCTGGGAAAAAAAATGGCTCAGTGGTTTAAAGTGTTTGATGCTCTTGCAGAGGACCTGGAACCAACCTCATAATCACAACCATCTATAATTCCAGTTCCAGGCCATCCAATGCCCTCTTCTGACCTCATAGGGCACCAGGCATGGACATAGTACACAGACATAGATTCAGGCAAATACTAATACACATAAAAACGTGTGACTAAATTCACTGACCAATATAATGACACTTGTCTCTTTTTTGTTGTTTGTTTGTTTGTTTCCTTTTATTCCCTTCTTGGACCAGAAATGGCCATATTGGCTGACTCTCAGTATTTCCAAAGCACT
>CM053766.1:108932192-108970743 GCA_028658305.1 Pachyuromys duprasi
GGGGGGGGGGGGGGGGGGGGGGGGGGGGGGGGGGGGGGGGGGGGGGGGAGGCTGGGGGAGAGAAGACGAAACTTCTCGCCAGTAAAGATGCATGCCATCAAACAAAGCCTAACACTTGAGTTCAATCACTGGGACCCACATAGTAGAAGGAGAAAACTGACTTTGCAGATTATCCTTTGAACTCTGGACACACACAAGATAGATAATGGATAAGATAGATAGACAGACAGACAGACTTATCTAGCACCCCAGCACTCAGGGAGGCAGAGGCAGGCAGACTGCTGTGAGTTTGAGGCCAAAGCCACACAGAGAAACCCTGTCTAGGAAAAAAAAAAAAAAAAAGAAACACTTTTATTAGTATATTGCAACCACTTTCTCACATTGTATAAGTGATACATCAAAATATTCATTACAATATTACATTTGTGTTCGAAATAATTGTAAACTTTTAAAAAATGAGCGGGGGTGGGGGGTGGGGGCAGAGTCCCTTGTTAGGTGGAAACTGTGAAGCTCATGGGAATTCAGTGAGAGGCACTCCTGAAGTACCCTAAAGCAGCCCCATATAACCAGGCCAATGGCAGAGCACTGCTGCCAGCCTCCCCAATGAGCCTGGAATTCAATGACAAAAGGTAACACGGTAACAAACAGAATTAACAGGACACAAGTGAGTTTGTATGAATCATACTTTAAAGAAAGCAACAGCCCACCATACCACCCACCCTACCCTTGTCTCCCCAACCAAGAAGGTTATGCTGCTCTAAGCACCACAGATAAACATGTGAGTTAGGGAGTTACTTTTTATTTTAAAGAAAAAGGTTATAGAAAGACAATGTATCCTTGACAGCTGGTACCATTAGTGTACAGGGAAGCAAACAGGCACTGAGTAAACAGACCAGTTCTGGAGAGACCCACACAGAAGAACCATCTCAGTGCTATTAAACACCAAAGCTAGCTTTATGCCACAGGTGGGCCTCCAAGACCTAAAAGCACAATATACAAGGTGCCAGAGAACCAGCTCAGAGAGCTAGAATACACTGAGCATGCAAACCCCACCCACCCCCACTGCTGGGATGAAGCCTCCAGCTTGTTATAGGAGGGCACATCACTACCACAATCTCTATTTCTTTTCAAGTACTGTATCCCAAACAGCCTTTGAAAGCAGCCTTTGAAAATATTACACTGAAAAAGCATAGAGGAAAGATCTTTACAGGCTTGAGAGAGCCTGCATACACTAACTACAATACAACAAAAATTATTATACAAATTTTAGGGATCAGATGTGTCAAATAAAAAAAACAAGACAAGGATCCCCTAAGGTAGATACATTTCCTTGACTGGAAAAAATTAATGATGAGGGAAAATATTTAAAATAGATAGTAACACAGGAAAAATAAAGTGCATTGTCTATGGATCAACAGAAGAAATTTCCCAGTGATCCAAATGATCTGTAAATGTTAACAGTGTGTGGAAAAACAGACAATGGCAGCAGAGTCAAGAGCCCTGGATGCGGTTATCAGTACACAGAGCAGCCTAAGAAGCCCCACAAGTCTATTTTCTAGGAAACAGCCAGTGTTTTCTACATCTGAAATGGATGGATGGTCTAAAAAGTCAGAGACGTTATCTACACTATTTCTATCATGCTTTTTCTTGGGAAATAATGTGATAAAAAAATGAATTACAAAAGTAATTATGTAAAGGAAAAGGCTACATGAACTATTATCAAGCTGCCTGAAATTTTTTATGGCATCAAAATAGTGTCTTACTCTATTTATAAGACATGAATTCTAAAAGCCCAAAGTTTGAGACACTCAGCAGATGCTGCCCTCACCATCTAATCAATTCTGGTCGTAGTCCTAGAGGACAATGCAGCCATCTGACAGGTTCAGCGTCAACTGAGTGAGCCAACATCGCACACAACAGCATTTACAGAAATAATCAGTGGTTTAAAGCAGGGCATGAGCAAAATTCCTGAAATAACACATCCATAATTCACTGCCAAACTCAGATCAATTCAAAATCTGCAGAGGCAGAAGCATTATTACAGCTCTGAAATCCATATTCAGTAAGGCTGTGTTCAGAAAGTTTCATTTCAATTTCAAGAAAATAAATTACTAGAAAGGCTCAGTAATGATTTTGGCAGATGTAAGTACCCTTCACTCCCAGCAGAACCCCTTGTAGCTCAAGAGTATATAAAATATAACAAAGTTACCAATTCATTGGACCTAAGTCTTGAATACTGGGGGATGCATCATCCTCAAGTGTGATAGCACTGTGGACAACAGTAAAGGGCAATCTTAAAAAGCTGAGCTGTACAGCACAGGAGCATTCTGACTCTGCCATTAGACACAGCCACTTCAGTTTCCAGCCATGAGGCATAGAACACCTCATCCCCCTCATGACTATCCTAATAATGTAAGGATGCTCGAGTCCCCTTCAATAAGACAATATTCATGCTTCAGGAGAATCCAAACTTTCCTGTGAAAAGGGTGAGCAGTAGCCCAGCTTGGTGGTGCACACCTGTAATCCCACCACTCGGGGTGGCAGAGGTGGGCAGATCTCTGTGAGTTCAAGGCCAGCCTGGTCTACAAAGGTAGTTCAGGACAGCCAAGGCTACACAGAGAAACCCTATCTTGAAGAAGGGAGGGGGTGGCTTAAAAGTAAATGCCAAGTTAGAAACTTTACCAAACTGTAGAGATATTTAGCAGCAAGAAAATGAAAGTCAAGTATGAAACTTGCCCAGTGTTCTGGTGTAGGCCCAGTGCTAAGCGCCTCGGAAGTACAGCTGTGAGCTATGCAAAAATAAAGGTTTCCTATCTATTTCACAGCTACTCTTTATAAAACCTCTTATGTTTCCTCACCTGCAAAACATGGAGGGACTGAACTAGATGGTGTCCTTCAAACACTTCTTCTGAGCTACAGACTACACATGTGCTATGCCTCAGGCCAGCCAGCTTCATACCGTCAGCACCATACCATCATCAAGTGGGACTTGCAAGGATTCCTTGCTCTCCATATTCATGGATTCTACTTCTGAGATACTTGCAAATGAAACTGGAGAGCTTGCCTAGCATGCACAGGCTGGGGTTCCATCCTCAGTGCCCCCAAAACAGTACAAATATTTTTGGTGATTAAGACATCCTGAGGAAAAATATTTTATGAAATAAATAACATGTGGTAATATTGTTTGCAAAGTAGGACTTGGAAGGCTTCAAGACACATCTCTTCCGCCTGTCAAGTGGTGTACAATATCATGTCTTGTGATCTGCTTCCAAAAGTCAATCACTCCAAGTTTCTGTACACAGATTAAGACGTCATGGGGCAGGATCATCTAAAGCTGTTTACTTTGGAGAGAAGAGAACCTCACAGAAACTAATTTGCCACAAAGTACCAGTAATTTCCAGCTGACCATGAGTCTGGCAAGACCAGGTAGAGAAGAAGCTCCCAAACTCAACTGTTATCATCTAGAAATTATTGGCTGTGAACTTCCAAGGCATGAGGAGACTAAAGCCCCATGTTATGTGTTAATGAGCTGGAGCCAACGCTATATAGTCTCTTTCATCGTTCTGATTTCTAAGCTACACGCATCTAAGATCACTTGTTTCGAGGATGTGTTCTGAACCTTAACTGCTGCCCTGGCTTTTAATATGGCTCACTGCCTCTGCCCCTCCCACAATCTCTTGCAGTAGACATTGTTCACTCTTGACTCACCTTCTACAAAGGTCTTCCTTTAATCTACCATAGCCTGCTCTGGCCTATGCATTCTTCCTTACCTGTATGTCAACTCCTGCTCAGTATGTCACCCTCATGAGCTAACCAGCCTGTAGCCCTGACAAAGGCAGGTGAAAGAACAGTGTAATAAATAGAGTGCAGCAGAGTGTCACCAGCAGTGAGCACAGCCCCTTCATCGCCACTCCTTGGCCTGACCAATGAGCGGAAGTATATATAACACATTTCTTTTGACTCCATGGCCTTCTACAAGCCATTAGTCAACCACTAGAATGGCCTGACTTCCACAGCACATGAGTTTATCTTAGCATTCCTGCAAAACTTTGAAATTAGTAATGCAAACAGCAAACATGTACCATTCAAGGAAAAGTAGTCAGATTGCACCCACAAAACAGATTATACACACACACACACAGAATGTGATGAACTATGGGCACTTCTTTTATAATTTAATTAAAAAAAATAGAGGTTCACAATGTATCCAAGGCTGGCCTTTAACCCACCTGTCTCTGCCTCCTGAGTACTAAGATTAAAGGGCTGTGCTACCACACTTAGCCATTATGGAGCTGGAGAGATAGCTCAGAGGTTAAGAGCACTGGCTGCGCTTCCAGAGGACCCATACATAGATCCCAGCTCCCACATGGAGGCTCACAACTGTCTGTAACTCCAGTTATGGGGAATTTGATGTCCTTCTCTGGTTCCTTTGGGCACTAGGCACAAATACAGTATACATGCATACACGCAGGCAAAACACTCATACACATGAAATAAGAAATCTAAAAGAACTTTAAAAGTTTAAACATATATTCTTAAGGAAAAGTCTTCAAGCCAGACAGTACTGGTGCATAACTTTAATACTAGCACTTGAGAAGCAGACGCAGGTGGATCTCTGTGAATTTGAGGCCAGCCTGATCTACATAGTGATTTGTAGGACAGACAGGGCAATAGAGACCCTGTATCAAAAATCAAAGGAAACGGGGAAAGTCTCCAAATCACATTTTACTCCTTTTTGTTTAGCGTCTTTCCCCTGTAACATTCAAACAGAACTTAAGGTGCTGTCATTTTTTACGTCAGTACAGAATTCTCCATGTCTTTTACTGTCACTGACATGTCCGTCCACTCATCTACTCTCTGTGTTGATGACAGTGCTACACTGCACCTTGTGGGATCAAAACAGGCAGGAACTCTAAGGAGACCTAGTTCTTTGGCATGAATGGAGATATAAGCCCAAAAACAATGCTATGTAAGTCGAAGCCCATGGTTCTGACCCATGAAGTGCTGTGTATGCTAGAGGATGGCTAATCAACTAAGTGTTCTGCCACTGTGCCACAGCCCCAGTGCTGCACCTCAGTCCACAACGTTCTGTCACTGGATCATCATAACTGCACAGCAGCTAGCACCCCACACCCAGATCATGATCTCAAATTCCCAACTAGAGGCTCCCAAATTCCCTGGCAAAATGGCTAATTATAGATCTGGAACATAAAAAGTTAAAAGATACCATCACACCAAAGAGCTCAACAAGGATGGCACCAACTACTGAAGAGCCATGTCAGCAGAACCAAAATCCTCCTCTAGCAGAGATAAATGGGGTCATCTTCAGTGACTCTGGTACCAAGAAGGTAGCAACTGTGACAGACACAGCTGTGCTTGTATCCACAAGCTCACAACAATATTCAAATCTGAAACTCAGTCATCTGGAACAAAGGCTATACTCCAGCTCCGCAGGGCTGGAGAGACACAGCTCTGTAGAAAGTTTTCTTGAAATGTTACTGATGTGACATGTCTTTTCAGGAACAAGATTCACTTGCTCTAATCATAGGTAAGAGAACACAATACTAGCTCAAATATCATAGATGAGAATAAAGCATCAGAAAACCTTCCAGTGTAACCTGGCTGAGAATACGGTAAAAACTATACACATTGAAGCTCCCACAGCAGAGCCGCCATATGCAACGCACCCTGAGCACAGACTAGAAGGGCACTCATGGTAATCAGCACAAGCCTATGTCTTGGTCAGTTAAAATGGACCTGTGGATGAACTTTCAATAACTCTGAGAAATGCTTTGAGCCTAATGGTTTTTAAATTACCAGTACAGTCGGTACCCATTGTGAGTGCACATACAAGAGCTTGATTTGTTAGGATACCATAAACTGATAGAATATGCCTCATGAAATGAAATACCTATGGTCACATTAAGAAACTTTCAAATTCTTGCATTATAAGAAAAAAAAAAAAAAAAGAGGAATGGAACTCAAGGTTTTCCTACATGACTTTGGTTTTGGCTTGGCGTTTTCTGTTTGTTTCGTCCTAAAGAAGCACCAGCACTCCTAGCCCACTCTGCAGACTGTCCAGCTCACCAGTACCATCGCACACTTTGCTGAAACTGACAAAAGCAACACTATGCACACAACAGTGCACTTGGCCATGCCAACCTTTCCTTCCTAAGTATTTTTCTCACTCTGCCTCACATCTTTCTGCCAACTACTGACTGAGAGATCACATTGCTCTTAGGGCCCAGACTTGCTCACACAGCCTAAGGACTAGAGAGCCCTGAGATGACCCTTCTCAGATGGCACACAATGGTAGTATCTCAGATGACACTTCAAACAGACTGAGCCCATATTTCCAAGTGATCCTCTCTGACTGGATGGTTTAATTCTAATAGGATTTAACCACAGTTTAATCAAAATGAGCTTCTCTCCTGAAATAAAATATTCCTAATAAGTATTTCCTCTTTTTTTCTAATGTTTTGAGTAATCAATTGGCACAAACTCTACTAAGCCAACTGAAGTGGAAATAATTCCACAGAGTGAATTTCAAAGCACGGCACCTGACGATGACTCCAGTCACAACAGCACACAAGTACTCTGGCCATCCTCAGAAGAAGAGAGAGTTCAGTGAACTCAGTTCAGGCTCTGACACAGCTAGACACCTGTCTACCCACACTCAAGCAGAGTAAGGACTCCACGTGTGGCATCATCCACACTCCTGAAGAACGCTGCTGAGGAAATGACATGAGCACTTCCACCTCCCCCTAACCTCCGAGAGCAATAGCATTGAACAAATCACCTTACTTCACGGATTACATACCACTGTTCTAAAGATTTCTTTAAAACACTACCCAGATGTAAAACCCCAAGGCAAACTTCTGAAGCAACCCAGGTGATGTTCAGGAAGGCTGCTCACACTGAACATCCACACGTAACCATGCAAACATACCACACAGAGCAGCAGTCTTAGTCCCCTTTCCTGTTATTGTGAGGAAAGACCTGGCAAAAGCAACTTCAAGGAAAGTGAGTTTACTGGCTCCCAGTTCCAGGATACAGGCCATTACTGAAGGGAAGGCAAGGTAGCAGGAACTTAGAGTTAAGTCATGTAACAGCCACAGTTGAGAGCAGACAGCTAGTCCCCTCCAGCAAGGAATACTGCCACCAAGCTGACAGTCTTCCTACCTCAGTTACCTGGACCATCTCCCACAGACAGCCAACCTAGACAACCCCTCACTGAGATTTGTCATGCTAACAGTTAAAACGAACCATCATGTTTACCAAGAACACTGAGCTCTAAAACTGGCCCAGTTCATCTGTTGCAGCTTCTTTTGCACATATGCCTAATTGTACAAAGATAAGCCATAAATCCTGCCTGGATTTAAGAAAAGTACACAGTAAAGTGGTTTCATGAGAAATAAAAGTTTCCCAATGGAGCCAACAGCAGTGGCAGCATTTGGAAATGGCAGGCTGTTGAGATGGCTCACCATCTGAGCTGACCATAAGAAAACCACTAACAAATTAGTTCTCTGCCATTATAGGTCAATCTACTACCATCTCAGAAAGGAAAAACCTCTGACACTTTCAATGAGCCCCAGACAGAAAAGAGAGACCTTGCTGGGACCTTCTGCTAGGAAGACACCTCTAATGTCTCTTCTGTAGGATGGAGCCCAAGCTAGACCAGTGCTGTCAACAGAACTGTCATAGCGATTGAAAGGTTTTATTTACACTGTCCAACTAGATGTCACTGGCCAAATGTGGCTAAATGTAAGCAACTGAAATCTGTCATGCCTGAAGATCTGAACTTTACCAAGGTCCTAACTATATATTTAATTCTAATGAACGTCAGCTTAAAGAGCCACATGTGGCTTATGGCTGCTATATGGAACAGACTAGCAAGTCAGAATGCTCTGGACAATACAGTGCTGCAGACAGCTTTGCTGAGAAAGACCTTTTACTTTGAGGGCCTTTCTTGAAGTTGACCATGAATGCCAGCCCCTCCAGCTTCTATGCTAAGGCATGGGCCACCATAGCCTCATTTATACTTAAAAGCAGCCAAACTTAAGGATTTAAAATAAATTTAATTAAATACAAGATTAAAATATAATTAAAGAATTGATAAGAAAAATGAAACTAAAACAGCCCAAGCTTTGCTTAACTTAATACAGGCAGGGCTTCTATTCCATTATTAGTGTTAAAATATTCCCTTCTCAATGACTGCCTACCTTACATTTTAATCTTTTATCATATTCAGCTTAAAATTTGTTCCTGGGGGTTGAGGAGATGGCTCCACAGTTAAGAGCACTTGATGCTCTCACAAACAGGACCAGAGGTCAATTCCCAGCACCCACATGGAAGCTCACAACCATATGTAACTCCAGTTCCAAGAGATCTAATGCCTTTTTCTGGCCTCTCCAGGCATCAGATACACAATGTGGCAAACAGATACACATGCAGCCAAAGCACACATACAAATAGATATTTTTAAAACTGGTTCTAGCTAGCTGTGGTGGGGAACAACCCCAGGGATAGTGTTACTGGGCTGCGAGAGTCTGTGATTGGTGGCATAAGAGCAGCTTGGTAAGTATTTGCTGAAGTATTAAAAATGTCTTGAAACCAAATGCACAGAGTACCAATGCTGCGTCTATCATTAGAACTCAGTGTGACAGAGTATCTCTTCAGAAACTGGGGATTCAAAGCCATTATTCGATAATGACAAATAAGTCAATTTCTATAAATGATTGGGACTACTACTTCATTTGAATAAAAGTAAGTAAGAGGAAGAGATCAAAAGCTCTTAGCATCAGAAATGTTAATCCTCCAGTCTTTTTACCTGAGCACACTGACAACACTTGTAAACTGGCCCTTTCTAGTAGAAGAATGTGTTTGTTTCGTTTTGCTTTTAATTAATTCAATTTACATCTCAGTCACATGTCCCTTTCTCTTCTCCTCCCAGTCTCACCCTCCCTCCCACATACCCTCTCCCTATTCCTCAGAATAGAGGAGGCCCCCTACCCAGACACCAGCCTATCTCTTTATATGAGGACTGAGTTCATCTTCCTCCCCTGTGGCCTGGTAGGGAAGTACCATCAGGGGAAAGCGATCAAAGCGAAGGCAACATAATCCATGTCAGAGATATCCCCACTCCCCTAACTAGAAGGCTGTAATGAAACCTGAGATTGCCAACAGACTTATCTTCTTAGGGTCCGTGCATTATAGTATGTCTATCCTGTACTATATGACTAAAATCCACTTATGAGTATATACCATGTATGTCTCTCTGGGTCTGTGTTACCTCACTCAGGAAGGATTTGTTTTTAAGCCCAAACAATTAGAATTAAAATTATTCCGTAAGTATAGTACATATGGGGTGGCTAAGTAAATCATTTTTCAGTCTGTGGTAATCAAAGCTAATCTGTACAGTACATAGTCCCTTCCCCTCAACCACCCCCCCCAAAAAAAACCCTGTAGCTTATTCTGACGGAAACAAAATTAAGTATGTTTAGTTCTAAGGTAGCTCAAGCCATTCATAAATGCACACAGCTCTTATGAACGACTCTACCCAAGGAGAGCCACAGAGACTGCCACACTTTGCCAGCTGACAACCAAGCACAGTCTCAGCCAGGCAGTCCCGACACAATGCCATTAGATCCATCGGCTGCCTTCTGGGATGTTCCTAGAGCAAGCCAAGACCTTTACTCTAAAAAGAAGAAAATCAACTACTATTGTCAATTATAGTTCCAATATAGCATCTAAAACAAATCTGCTGCTGGGAGAAAAACCATTTATAAAATGAAGCAATACTGCTTCCAAATGTGCAAGGCCTCATGAACTTTTCAGTTCTTACTAGTCCCCAATAAAGTAAAGTATTGTAGCTTTCTAACCCTATCTACTCCCATGGAGTGAGGGAGGGAATGAAATAGCTTTCTGTGGCTGTTTGCCTGATCTTCTCATGCTATAATAACTCAATGATTAGACTCGAGAGTTAGTAAATGAAACTCAAACGACATATCAGCAAGTCTCCTTTCTTCCTCAAGACTAAGAAAAGAAACTAAACCTGGGGCTGGAGAGATGGCTCAGTGGTTAAGAGTACTGGCTACTCTTCCAGAGGTCCTGAGTTCAATTCCCAGCAACCACATAATGGCTAACAACCATCTGTAATATGATCCAATGTCAACTTCTGGTGTGCATGAAAACAGTATACACATATACATTAAAAAAAACACATCTTTTAAAAGGGGGGGGGACTAAACCTTCAGAATAGCTAGTTCAAAGATGAAGCCAGAGAAAATACTTTCAAAAGTAAACAAAACCTGATAAACTCACTGTAATATTTATATATACCCTCAATTTAAGTGAAAGATCTATAATACCAAGATTTCCTCCAATTTTGGCACCAGCAATTTCTATGATCTTCACAAACTGCCTTTCCTCTTCTTAATTCTCCTTCAGACAACTTAGGTGGACAAGTGAGTGACAGGGTCAAGATCATTTCATCTAAAGCGCTGAAAGCCAGAGAAAAAAGATGGCCCTGTCCACACTGGGTCCATGCCTGCTCTCTACATGTCTGTCTACACAGTGGCCAGCAAGGATGTCTGGAAGATCTACACTACTTTATCAGCAGAAGAAAAAACCCTTCAGCATAATTACTTCTATCTCCACAGGGTGCACTCTTACCTGACTGGTGAGCTACACAGGGGCTGCTTATTTTAATATAAGCCCATCAATGCATCCCACATGAATACCAGCAACACTTTCATTCTATCTTTAATTTCAAAAATCATCAAACACCTATATGCACTCATATACATATAATTATCTTTAATTTTAATTTTTTAAATAAAAATAAGTAAGAGAAGACAAGGGGTCGTGACCCAGAGGTTGAAAGTCGCTGCTCCAGCAGGTCATTTGAGCATCTTTGCTAAGTTAATCCTAGAGGTGTCCATGATCAAGCTGTCTTTTAAGCTATAGTGCTTTAATGTCAAAATACTAAATAAAAGATAACTGTTAACAGTTTCATTTCCTTAACAGTTAGTAGCTTTATGCCAGTTACAAAAATGAAATTCTCCTCAGATACAGTATTTAGCATACTGGTAATTATAACCCACTTCTCCTAAATTTAACAAAGGTAAGGTTAGTTTTCTGCCTTCTCAAAACAACAGGTACTGGAACTTGAAGACAGTACAGTCCTGCAGACCTGAGCCACCTGGCAAGTCAATGGTATCTTTGTCCTTTGTGCAGTTAGGGGTGGGGGGCAGGGAGGAGTGAGCTTGTGGGCCAGATACCAACACTGGCTGGCTTCCCACAGGCTCTTTCATGGGTTCCTCAGAACACCTCTGGTGTCTCTGCCTGGAACTCACACTCAAAATGCAGATGAATGGCTGAGAATTTTTCCAAGTGGCACTATCTGCTGAAGTTTCAAAGCATTTGATCCAGTGGCTAGGGAAAAGAGGAAGGAAGAGCTTTTTCTGAAAGGCATACCAGCTACTCCTATGTGTGATTCAGGTAAACTGTTCCTTTGGCTTTTTTCCTCTTCCCTTTTAGAATAAAGCTTCATATAACCTGGAGGGTGGTGACCTCAGAAGCCTCTGCTTTGCTGTCCTCAGGTGAGCTGGCCAGTGCTGACAATCGAGTACTTCCCACCCTGCACACCCAGCCTGCCTCTGCTCACAAGCTCAAAATCCCATCACACCTTGCCATTTTCCAGAAACTCAACCTTAAGAAAACAGCTTCATGGGGCAGTGGTGGTGCATGCCTTTAATGCCAGAGCCAGGCAGATGTCTGAGTTAGATAGAGTCCAGCCTGGTCTATACAGCAAGTTCCAGGTCAGCCAGGGTTATACAAGGAGACCCTGTCTCAAAAAAAACAAACAAGCAAACAAACAAACAAAAAGTTTCAAGCTTAACTTACCAGTTTTAAAAACAGTTATAGCCAGACCCTTGAGAAAAACGTAAAGAAACCGGAAAATGCTTCCAATTTCCTTATGTTGGTTTGTTTTGTTTGTGGCAAGTCTTGAGATGTAACATTGATTGGCCAAGAACTCAAACTTCACAGCAAATGCCCTGCCTCTTCCTATGAATGCTGGAATTAGAGGAGTACACCAAGCTCAGGAAACATTTAACCTTTGAATGCCTAAAGCCTGGATTCTGAAAATTCTCAGCATTTAAATTAGACTGCCAACACGGTTAGAGTGCAGCAGCCACACTATCTGAACACACCGTCATGGACTAAAGAGCAGCTCCACTCAGCTCTAGCAGCACCAGATAAATGCCTAGTGCGAAAGCGCAGGCTCAGTTGAAACCGCCGTAAAATAATCATGTGAGTAAGAGTTTCAGTCAATATTTGCTTCTTCCAGTTCAAATACCCTGTACTCAGTCTTCTAGATGGAAACTATCATGACGCAGCCAGCTTCTTCTAGATCCTTACTTCTTGGGCTGGCAGCTGGCTCAATACTGAACACTTGCCTAGCGGGTGCAAGGGCCCACAACAGAGAGGAGGAAAGGAGTCTCATTTATCTAAGAACCATCAATAAGGGGTTGGAGAGATGGCTCAGAGATTAAGAGCACTGACTGCTCTTCCAGAGGTCCCGAGTTCAATTCCCAGCAACCACATGGTGGCTCACAACCACCTATAAAGTGATCTAATGCCCTCTTCTGCCATCAGGGACACATGCAGGCAGAGCACTGTATACATAACAAGTGCTTAAAAAAATAAAAATTAAAAAACATCAACAATTGGTGGAAAACAAACAGGTGACAGACCAGCAAGGTGAATCAGGAGGCAAAAGTTCTTACTGCAATGCTAGATGACCTGGGCTGCATCTCAAGTGCCAGAAAGAGAACAGAGTCCCATGTGTCCTCTGATCTCCACATATACACTGTGGTGTGAGTACGGCACATGAGCACACAAATACACACAATCTGACAGAATGAGTGAGTGAATGAATGAATGCAACTTAAAGCATCTTAAAAGCTGACAAGAACTATGTGTTCTGTTCTTGAAAGAAAGTGTCTCAGCTTTCCATGCTATGGTAAAACGTCAGGCCAATCTGTGGCCCCTCTCGCGCTCAAACAGTTCACTCAACAGTCTCACCACAGCAAAAGCCACCATGTGCTGTGTAGCCACTAAATCCAACCCACATATTATTACTTAATCAACACTAGATGAAGGAAAACCAGCAAAACCTTGAATACTTCCCTGTAAATCATTCAAAGCAACACATACAAAAAATAAATGCAAAACTACTTTCTACTGAAAGATTGATCAAAATATCTGGCACACAAGACATTAACTATAAATATCTGGTTATTGTCTGGTTTCAAGCCATTACAAATGCCTAGTTTATTGCTACTGTAAAATTAGGCACATTAAGCACAAATAAAAATTATTCTACAAATAAAATATATGAAAAAGAAACATTCATTATGGCACACAGCATGAATGTGGACTCATAATCCTTGATGACTTATCAGTTCTGTATGCACCATGCTCGTAAGAAGTCCAGCCAGCTCCTGCTTAGAACATGCTACAGCTTTCCAGGCACTATTTGAAACAGCAAGGATTCTGGCTGTGATTCCACACTAAAATGTTCAGGACCTATCACCCTCACACAGCAAAGCCAGAAATGTTGTGAGAACACTTTTCTCAACATTGAACCCCATGTAACAAGAGCAGTGGTACACATCTGCAATCTTAGCATGGAGACAAGGATGAGGTCAAAGTTTTTCAGCAGAAATGGGGGATGAGCAGGCACTAAAAAAAACGACCTCAGGTAATCAGGTGAGTGGGGACAGGACAGACTTAGGTAATCACTTCCTTGTAACAAAAGTCAGCTGCAGAACTGTATTAGAATCTGCTACGTGTAACAGACAAGGTCAATCAATCCAGTTGAGATGGCTTCTGACATAAGTGTCATTAAACACCTTTGCCCTTCTTACACAGATATCCTTTTGGCCAAATGACCAAACTACTATCTATAACACTAAAAAATGATTTATGGAAACTTATTCATTTAACTTCAGATAAAACTTTAAATTTCCATTTTAATACTTAAATAGAGTACAGTTACATATTCAAGAAAAAGAAAGTTAGAAGAGGCTGGGCTCATTCCCGTGAATGGTGGATACACAGATAAAGCAGACTGGCCAATGCCTGAAGAAATTGTGACACAGGGGACAGAAGAGTAAGCCACTTCCCAAGAGTCCCAGTAATAATGGCTTCAAACTGCTTTTAACAATTTAAAGTATGATTCTCTAATGAAAAAGAATTATCAAACTTTAATACATGATCAAGGCTCTGAGGCTTGGGAGGAAACTCAGTCAGTAAAGTGCTTCCTGCTGTACAAGAAAGGAGCTCAGGTTCAACTTTCCTGCTGGGTGTCACAAACACCTGTGCTCGTGACCCCAGCTCTGAGGAGGTGGGGAAAGGCAGATTCCTGGGGCTCACTGACCAGCTGGCTTAGCTGAATAGGTGGGTTCAATGAGAGACTTTGTCTCAAAAGTAAGGTGAAAACAATTAAGGAAAACACCACGATATCGACCTCTGGCCTTCACATGCAGGAGCACACATGAGCATGTACTCCAACACACATGTAGACACACATGTGAGAGACAGAGGGGAAGAGAGAAGAAGCAGGAAGGAGGAAGGGGGGAGGGGTGGAGAGAGTGGGATGGATTTAAATGTAGTCATGCTTTCTTCTTAAACCATGTCACCTGCCTTCCTGCATGACCTAGGACAGCCTGAAGTACCAGAGAATTCATCTTCACAAAACTTCTAATGTGCTCGCTGATGTGCCATGTATGTGCCATGCTGATCCTAGTCACAATGATTGAGAAAGGCAAGGGTAGAGCCTTCCGTTCTACTGTACTGAAACCTATGAGGCACTTCTACCAAGTCCTACCTCTTACCTGCAGACTTGTGTCACTCTCTGTCCCTCTGTCCCTGCCAGGCAATGTGCCTTCCCAATCCATTTCTCATGTTTGACTCTTCCCACTCTGCATCTTTCATGTGATCATGCTTTTCCTCGTGCCTCTCTATGTTTTAAGGCTCAGCTCAGTGGCTGGCTCCTTCTTCCTCACAGCTCTGCCTCCTTCCACATGTAAGGCCCTCTTGAAAGACTGCTTTCTGCACTTAACAATTCCTACTTTTCAGCTTCCCAGAGGTAAAAATGTTTTTGGATTCAATTCTATATTCTGCATAGCACTACATAAAAAACAACATTCAATAAACTAACATGGTGATTTAAGATCATCCAGCAGTACGACTTTCTATCTATGAGGTCAGAGAATACTCTTAAAACACCTGCTCACAGATCATGGAATCCTTCATTACTCAACACTGTAACTTTAAGTGTGGGTGTGGTTAACCAGACTCCTAGTGTCCTACACCAGGACAGCCCAGCCACACACGATAAGAACCAAATAGTATTCCAGATGATTTGTACAAATCACTAACAATGGAAAGTTTAACTCATTTAACTTTTTCTTCTAATAAAATGTTTTACACTTAGAGGGACTAGACAGGGGTTTGTCTGAACTTTTGGAGGGCTCTAGCTGAGCTAAGGTCACAAAGTATTTCCTGAGACAACCTTCCTTTGCTATGCTCTTTGTGAAAATGGCAAACACTAAGGCAAACACTTCCATAAAATGGGTCATTGCTGGCAAATGCTGTTTCCTCCCTCAACAATCAAAACTGTAAGTAATTTGTCCAAGAATGCCACTGCATGCATGCTTTTCATTATAAATATCTACCAGGCTACTTTTTAAAATAAGCTAAAAATACAGTACCTGAAATTCAGCAGAGAATATCTGAATGTGTCTCCTTTAGGCTAAATATATCTCTGTGTGAATAACACACTTTCTTATGAATAGCAAACACCAAAATAGCTCACATTTAAGCAAGTTCAAGATCAACTGTGAAAAGAAAGTCATCTTAGTGGAGAGACGGCACCTTTACGAGGTTCAAGCCTCACTGCTCAGACAAGCATTTGCAGATATGTCCCTCCAGGAAGTAAACCTGCCAAACATAAGCCTTTCATATTTAGCTCAGATTGGCAACTTGCCTCCCCAAGCCCAGAAAATTCAGAAATAAAAGTAACTTCTTAAAATGAAGGTGTCTGCATAAAAGGGGAAAAGGCTAAGGACAGACTGTCGGTGCTCTACCCTTTGCTTCCCCACTATATGCACACGTAATCTGCTTCAACACAGAAATATTTGCCTTTACCCCTTTTATCTCCCCTTTCAATCAAGCTCATTCTGCTGTGTGATTAAATCTAGACTGTAAGGTCACCACAGGACCCTGGCAACCAGTTACACTCAGTTGTACTACCATAACAGCACAGACTAATACACCATCAAGTGGCCAATGTAGCCACTTCAGTTCAGCCCTAGATGGGCCTCAACTTACTGAACTCACTGCCAAATCACAATATGAAAGAGTCAGGATCAAAACAAGACCCAATCACACAGCATATTCACCAACACTGAGTTTGTAATAGGTGGCCCAGGACCTGTGGGAATTTGTTCAAAAAGATTTATCCAGATGAACACTAAAGAAAATCACTAAGCACTTACTAGCTGTAATAGATTTGAGGGACTCTCTCCAGCTACCTTCAGGGCAGAAGCTCGCCAGAAAATGCCTAACACAGTAGAACCCAGCACCATAAGTCTACAATGAGTCTCAGGGATTCTGCAGAGAAGCCTGTGTGTGTGTCCAACGGTTGCCACACATGAGGAGTTGTAAAAGCCTTAACTGCTAATGATATTCACGGCTGAGTATATGAAGTCCTCACTTCCAACTACAAAAACATAAAACAAGATCAAATGGAGATTGCACTTACAACACTTTTCTAACAGTTACTGACAATAAGCTCAGCATGGAGATCTACAAGCCATTTTAATCTCCTCTACTTTAAGCACAGAGACCGCAAAACAACTCGAGGCAATCCCAGCACTGCCTCATGCTTCACCCAGAGTGTTGCCACAGGTCTGTTGGTTTTTCGGTAGAGATAGAGAGGCAGCCCTGCAATGCCATAGCCAATAGCACTTCAGCAACATACTTTAGATAGCAGATACTAACACCTATCAAGCACTTGTATCAAGTTCTTATGGACCCAAAAGCATTTCGTTTATTTTCTCTTCCATTCATCTGTTATCAACATGGGGGATTATTCTACACTGAGTGTTGCAGCGTTAAGCTTCAGTACTATTAGAGAAATGAAAAAAAAAAAACTGGGTCAGCTACATTTAACACAAAAATGGACAATGACAAACACAAGGGGATCTTCTGTGGGGACCTTGCTCACCCACAAAAACCTAAGCTTCTTCCATAAACCTCAGTTTATGTCAGGGACATATATTACTTTTCCTGTAAAAACAGTGAGCACATAATGTCATTTTTCAGCAAAAAAAAAAGTGCTAATAAAGCCAAGACCTATTTACATGCACCTATATCTTTGATACCTTTCAAATCCAATGTTCAGAAAAACAATTCTTTCTTGAATTAGGCCTTTAGCTCCAGTAACATGTATGAAGTTTCCATATTTTCCATATTCCCATAATTAAATTTGCCTCCTTGAACAAGGGCCACAAACCATTTTAATGGACAAATAAATCTTTATATCCTTTTAATGTACAACAACCCCAACTAAATCCTAAAGTTTGCTATGGACAGACAAGTTTTTGAAAGAAAAAGTAGAAACCAGTGAGCAGGGGACATGACCAAACATGGCAATTCTCAAAAATGCCAGGCAAAGACCACACCACACACAGCACACTCCTCACCAAAATTATTCCCATTCATGCACAAAATATAATTTACTTCCTGCCAACTAACACCTCATCTATTCTAATGACAACTCACACTTCATTAGAAGAGGCTTTACAAGCAGGAGATGGCTCAGCACTGAAGAGTGCTGCTATTCTTACAGAGGTCCCAGCGCCCAAACCAGGCAGCTCACAAACACCTACAACTCCAGCTCTAAGAGACCCAAAGGCTCTGGCTTCCTCAGGCACCTCCACTCATGTGCACAGATCCACACAAGGAGACAAACACACATATACATTATCAAATATAATAGAAATAAATTATGAAACATTTTACTTAGGTTCACTATATATAAATAGGGTTTTCATGTCAGTGCAAAAAAAAAAGAAAGAAAGAAATTAGATCATGATGCCTCTGCTTACCAATAATAACCCCAAATCAAAACTTTACTTGACTTTTACCTAAAGCGATAATCTTTATAATCTTGTCAATTGCTTAATTTTCATATCAGTGGAACACAAGCCTTCCCTTCACATTCTATCTCACTACAATCTTTGTATAAATGTCTCATTTTTCTTTTTAAAAAAACTAATTACATGGTTCAGTAAGTTGCCTGCGGTAACACACTGACGTTATTTACAATAGAAAGTTAGACTTCAGTTTGCTCTCTCAATTTCAAGCATGTTTAGCTTAATAATTCTAGTTCACTGAATCTTTTTCTATTCTTCACATGAAAGAATTTGCGTCGATGTCTTTCCATAATTTCACAATAAGAATTTGTTACTCATTAAAGTCTTAATAAATGCCATGTCTGTTAAAGAGGTATAACTTATTAAGTCCAATTTTAAGTAAGCATATATGTTCACACAGATAGTCATCATACAATGAAAACTATTACTACTTTATAGATTTGAAAAACTAATTCAGAACAAAATATAGGAAAAGAAAATAAACAATAAAAATGTTTTAGATCCAGGCGGTAGTGATGTGCTCTTTTAATCCCAGCACTCTGGAGGCAGAAGTAGGCAAATCTCTGTGAGTTTGAGGACAACCTGATTTACACAGAAAGTTCCAGGATAGCCAGGGCTACACAGAGAACCCTGTCTCAAAAAACAACCAAAACAAAACAAAACAAAACAAAAATATATATATATGCACTTTAGGCCATGTGTGTTGACACATGTCTTTAATCCAAGCACTTGGGATCCCTATGACATTAAGGTCATTCTGGTCTACCGCTCTTATATGTTCTGGGTAGTGCTCTGGGTACAGCCTAGAGTGTGTGCCTCTCTTACAGCCTTTTTAAACTATAAATTCCTCTAATTGAACTCAGAAGCACTCTTACAGCCAAAAAGATGACCACACACACACACTCATTCATACTCAGTAGGTGCCCTGCTCTAACATGTAGCAGCAGTCACAACTCTACTTAGAGCATTCAACAAGTCAAAAACAACTGTTCTCTTCACACAACAATCTGTGTTTGCTGTGAAACAGAGAAGGAGCCAGTCAGATGGCGCAACAGGTAAAGGTACTCGCCACACACACCTGCAGACCTGCATCTAAGACCCAGAGCCCAAAAGCTGTCCTCCACTCTCTACAGCACATCCACAGTGGCAATACATGACCCCCAACATGCACACCCATACACACAAAAAAAAATTACAGAAAATCCATATAAATTTCTTATGAGCATGTTATTTTTGCTACTGTGACATTTTGTTATTCCCCACTGCCCCACCCAATCATTAAAACTAGAAAATATAATTTCAGCTTGCAAATGTTTGTCAGTAGCAAGCACTAACTGCTACACAGAACAGAATCAATTGTTTAGAAAATGCCAAAATGAAATTCTCATCTCTGAGCTCAAGGCTATCAGCGCAGTAGCAAAGGCAGACAGCTACAGTTACAGAGTAACTGCTGTATGTGCTAGCTGGGGACTTTATTAACTTCAGCTTCATAATCCAATTTACAGGGAGGAAACTAAGACAATGATCAGTTAAATAAACTGACCAAAGACTCACAGCTATTAAGTGACCATGCAGGCATTGGGAGATGCAGCAGCATCTTCCCTCACATGGGTCCAGACACGTCAAGCATTCCAGGTACAATGCTATATGTCCAGCCCTTGTATCCTGGAGGAGCACTATCACTCTATGCAGCTACTGTACTAATGTATAAACATGGATATCAAAGTGGCAGCTTTAGCATTTGCTGGCGTCTGTCAGCAGTATGTTATGAAGCAAAGCACCATGACAAGGTGAAAACATCATCAAAAGCATGGACAGTACTTCAATATCCCTGCTAACGTTACAATAGCGCTACCTTGTCCTAACACTCACATCTGCCAGCAGGACTCTGCTAAAGTTTATGTTATCCAAAATAAAATAACTCTTAAACAGACTGAAAAAGGAAGTATTTAATACTCTGAATTCTATGGCAACCAATAGGAACTGTCCCTTCAATCATTGGCTTTCCTGAATGTTCTCCATGTCACCCTCACTGCCATTATGCCACTCACTTTTCTAATTAAATTTCAAATATCTCCTAATACTTGAGCCATATAATTTACTCTTTCAGCCACTTTTACATGCAAAAGTGGACAATTTGTGTGACTGGCTCTAACAACTTTCCCAACAGTCAGCACACTGAAAGGAAGAGACACTCAAGGATGCTGTGGCTGCTCAGCAGGAGCACACTCTTCACAGTTCTCAAAAAGAAACACAACCATCAGAAAGTGAAAGACAGGGCATGGCAAAATAGCACATCGGCTTCATACTCCTAGGCAAACAGCAACTCCCCCAACTGTGCTATCTGTCCTCTTTCACACGGTCATTCTGCTGTCCTGGCTAATTAGAATGGAGTGCTTTCCCAGGGAACGCTGCATGCCCTTAACCTCAGTGCTTTGAAGGCAGAGGCAGGCAGATCCCTGTGAGTTCAAGGCCAGCCTGGTCTACAGAGCAAACTCCAGGTCAGCCAGAGTTCCATATTGGGACCTTGATTTTTTTAAAGTAGTCGTTTTCTATGGTTTAAAAACAAAATAAAACAAAAAAACCACTTAAAAATAAGTCAATCTTTGCTTAATTATTCTTTACCAAAATATTCTCAAATCAATGAACTACATGTCTGACGTGAACCAACCAGCGAGGGAAAGGGCAGAAGCCCACATTTTGGCTCAGTGACAGCGGGTCTCCAGGAATAGCACTCACTCTGCTCTCAGGAACAGATAATCTCCTAATTAGGAGGTTTGCTTTCTGAATTGATGCAAAATGAATTAAGAGATTAGTACATAGAAACAGAAGGTGAAAATCCAGAATAGTCACCAAAAATAATGAACCAGGGCTGGGAGATGGCTTGGCAGGTGAAGGTACTTGCCAGTCATTGAGCCAAGCAACCTGAGTTTAAGCCTTAGGATACATGGTGGAAGTAGAGAAAAAACTCCCAAAAGTTGTTCTCTGACCTCACAGCTATGCCATGGTACACATGCCCTCCCACAATCAATCAACCAATCGATCATTTGATCAATCAGCTAATTTAGATTAATAGATCAACCCATCAATCAATCAATGTTAGTTTAAAATGTTTTTAAGATTAAAAACAGGAGGATAAAATGTTAAAGACTATAATCATCCATCCACACATGTAAACAAATAAAAGAATGCAATATTTTGATATTCAAACAAACACAAATATAACAAGGACCCCCTAGAAGCTTTCTTAGAGACTCCAAAAAACCAAAACATAGGTGGTATAAAACTCTAACTTTACCTACATCATCTACTAATTACACAAGGTTTTAAGATGAACGTAAATTCTGGGATTCTGATGATGAGCCCATTAGTAAGCAACCTCGCCTAGAGTGTGGTTTACAGAACAAGCAACAAAGTATCAGGACAGAGGTTTACAGCCCAGAGTTAGCTCAATTAGTCCACTGTGCTGTACTGCCCCCTAGCAGCTGTGGCAGGAAATACCACCAACAAAAGAACAGGACTGCTAACAAGTTTCAAGAATTTGGCAGGAAATCCTTTAGGTAAATTTGGAACCATTAAAACAGACCCACAAGAATACACTGGAGATTTTTTTACGCCTTCCTGTAATAAATAATAAAAAAATAAACTAACAAAACATCTCAGCAATGCCTACAATATTTCAAGCATAATTTAACTAAAGAGTAGGTTAGGGTACACCACCTAGGTGAGAAGCCCCAGCACTCTCCATTGAGATGTAGTCAAGCTAAGCGTGGTGCATAGCACTCAGTGAACCTGGGGGCAACAGCAAGAAAGGCCTGGCTCAAAAACATGAACTAAACACTGAAATTTGTCTCGACTTGGAAAATTCTGTAGGGTGCTAACTAGAAATTGTTGGATAGAGGAGTGAAAATGTCCGCCAGAACTCGAAAAAGACTGATAACGTTTTCTGCTACTGTAAATGTATGGTAAATAAAGGAAGTAATTTAGGCTGACAAATAGCTTGCATTAATTCAAAGTTTTTAGGTGTCAGATGCAAACTGAAGTTAAAAATTAGTATTTCTGGAATCGGTGAGGGAAATAATAGTTTACAGAAAGTTATCTTTCCCTAAAACGCTATTCAAGGCCAATTCAAACTTTGTCCAGTAAAAGCTACATTACATTTCTTCCAACTTGCCAACAAAGAGTTTGGCTGGCAAAGTCCTGGAGGGAAAAAGTTCTGTTCATATAGCTGTCTTACTAATTACTCACAATTCACTCTTACTTTAAAAACAGTGGGCCAGAGCCTTGTCTCCACCCAAACACAGCACACTGCATACATAATATTTTCCTTTAATAGTAATTATTTCAGAAGCCAGAAGGACAGGGTGGTGAATCCCTGTACCCCAGCATGCAAGAGGCTGAGCCAGAAGGAAGACTTTAAGTTTATAGATACATGGTGATTCCCTGTCTATAAATAATAACATAATAACAAAATAATTCTATAGTTATTTTTATAAGATTGTAATTTTCAGCATGACTGGGGAACAAGAGACTTTAAGGAAAGAAAAATGTAGGAACAGAAGACGGGAGGGGGAAAGTGAGGGTACTCTTTTAACAAACACCATTTACTGAATATTTGGGGTCTCTGTTTTAAGCAACTCTTACCTTTCCAAAATTTACCCTTGTTCAAAATATATGATGGAAACAATTTTTAAGAAAAGACAAAATCCTTACCCTGCAGTTCATGATGTATCACTCCTACTAGGTTGGGTTCATCTCCCCACCAGAATATCCATAGCTCTTTACAATCTGGCTTGACGTCACGACGCCATACACACAGCAGGTTGGCTTGCAAACAGCGGATGAAACTTAACAGGATTGGATCATCTTGGGCTGGGGCTGAAATTATGGGTCCACAGTCCCCATGCCCTCCAAAATTGTACCTACGCCATTTGATTCCTGTGAGTTCAGCCTGGAAAACAACAAAAAATTTACAATAGTTTTGATTTTTCTTTTTACTTATAGACCACTAAAAACAAGCTCCCACAGAAAAGCACCATAGATAAAATAAGATTTATACTCAACTTCACACCATGAAATCTCTTCCAAAGAAGAGTACACATAAGCCCTTCTGGGATTAGGGACAGGGATGTGGGAATGATTTCTATCAAGACTTCTACAAGTTCATCATATTAAATAACAAAATAAAACAAGCTGGTAATCATTATGAAACCTTTTTCATTCACCTAACCATTTACTATAAAGTACCCATATTTTAAAAACTATATTCAATTACTAAACCCTATTCAATTCACAAGCTATACTTATTTTACACCCAAATAAGGAACTAGAGAGCTCATTCAGCAGCTAAGAGTACTGGTTGGTCTTGGAGAGGATGGAGGAAGGGAACCCAGCATCCACACAGTGGATCACAGTCCTCCTTTACCTCTGATCCCAGGACAGCCAGTAGCCTCTTCATATCTACTGGCACAGGACACACATACATGCAAGGCAAAACTCTCATACACATATTTTTTTAAAAACTTTTATCTGGGTGTGGTAGTGCATGCCTTTAGTCGCAATACTCAGGAGGCAGAGGAAGGCAGGTCTCTGAGAGTTCAGGGCCAGCCTGCTCTACAGGGTGAGTTTTTAGGACAGCCAGGACTACACAGAAAAACACTGTCTCAGAAAAAAAAAGTGTATATATTTTTAATGTAAATAAATAAAACAAGACTTTAAAATAAGTGTTGCAGCACGGTGGTGCACACCTTTAACCCCAGCACAGCCAGGGAAGCAGAGATAGGTGGAGTTCCGTGTTTGAGGCCAGGCTGGTCTATATACCGAGTTCCGGGACAACTGGGGCAATGTACAACAAAAAGTACAAGCTGACAGTTCTTAACACAAAAATCTGACTGAAATTATTTCCAAATCCACACTTGGAAGCATTTGAGATTCACATCTTCGCATTAGGGATGGCAAGCCAGCGAAGTGTACAACAGCCCCAAATCTAAGAAGCTACACTCTGACACATCTGGTCCCAAGGACTTGGAATAAGGGGCTCTCTGCAAGGAGAAGACATTCTTTCTTCCAAGGAATTTCTCACTCCCCACCTCGCTCCCCAACCTCAGCAGCTAGTTCAGGTGGGGGTCCTCGCCAGTGCAGCACAGCAGCTGAAAGGCTCCTTGGAAAGCAGCTGCTAACAAAACTGACAAAGCGCTCAGCAGCAGCTCCTGCATGCTGCTTCACGTGCAGCACAGACCCCTGCCTCCTTAGCAAAACTCTGCTGCCGTCCAGTCTTTTGTTTTTTAGCCACATTTTAAAACTTGGAACTTTAAATAAGCAAGCAGAGGCTGTGTGTGCTGCTGCACAACGCACATCTCTCAACTCTCAGGCTTGCTGAAGCTTAGGTCTAATGAACCAAACGTCAAAGATGCTTCAAAACAAAAGAGAGCTGGGCTCCTTACTCAAGTAGCTGCAGACTGGAACCATGTACTCCAGCAAAGCTGACCACTGCAGTACTTCTCACAGCCCATGGCTCCCCAGCCCTCCATGCCCTTCCCCATAGAGCAATCACTTTTATGGACAAATTCTTTTTCAAAACAGAAGCACTGCAGGGCAGCAGAGTAACAATCTGCAACACAACTGGGACTAACTCTGGGAGCTTAGACACGGACTGGCACCGAAGTCACATCCAAGAGGGAATACGCTCATTTCTTTATCCCAAAAAGCAGTTTACCTTCAAAAGAAAAGTTACAAAAACAATAACCAAACTAATGGTATCTGAAGCTCAGAAACCTACCTGTCCACATCCTTGTCTAGTTTTCTGCCCCTTTGTTTCTTCTAATAAATGAATCTCTATGCTTTAATCAGAAAGCCCAGCATCAATTTCCAAATGTCAAAAGAGGAGATGAAATAAACCAGAGAAGCTCAAATCGGAGAAGATAAGGAAACCACTCACCACATGAGCCAATAACACTGTCCTATGCCTAAGGACCCTGGGAAGTGGAGGAGGGGAGAAGAGAGGAGAGCGCCAACCCCACAGTATGAATCACTATGATGACAGCAACCATGAGTGCTAGAAAATTAGGGCACATTAGAGACTTGCACACCTGGCTGAGCCTGTCCCCAGAAAACCCACGCATGGTGACTCACTCCCTAGAGCACTTTCCCCTGTAACACCCTTGCAGTTTAGCAAGCAAATAAATACCTGACTGATTCCGAATGGCTTTCTAATCCTGGTTTCCTAGCCAGCGCTTACACTAACTTCCTGTGCCTCCACTCTCAGTGGCAGAGGGAAGCCACTGCCACCTGCTGAGCCCTTTACAAAGCTGTCCAAGCAGCAGTGTGCTGTAAGTACCACACAGCACTGCCACAGGCTCTGTAGCTAGTTCAGCCAAAGAACTGGGGAATTTCCAATTATCTCAAAAAATTCACTTCCTTTCCTCTAAAGCTAAAATTAAGAATTATGGCAGTCTTCTTTGAAAAGCCTTTAACACCTAAGATAAAGCCAACACTCAGAGGCTTGCTTTAAATCTTGAATCAGTGTCTATTAAGAGCAAAGTTGAAGTAAGCAAATACTTTGTCCCATCATAGACTCTCTGTCACTTCTCGGGAGCATGGAGTATCCAGCTCTGCTCACTAAGCCCTGCCAGTGCTCTTCTCCTCTCCACCTCCTCTCAGCCCCAGAGATGGAGCAAAAAATGGCCTTAGAAGAAACCTCAGATAAAATTAAATAAACCTGGGTCCTCTGAAGTCAACACATGCTCCTAACTGTTGAGAAAACTCTTTTTTAATCTTTAATTTAGTATTTATTTACTGTATATGAATTTGACTTCAGGGAAATCAAAGAACAGTCTATAGGAGTCAGCTCACTCCCTCAGCCACATGGGTCCTAGGCACTGAACCAGGTTCTCAGGCTCAGTAGCAAGCCTTTTTACCTGCTGAACCATCTCGCTGACCCCACCTTCCCCATTTCTGACAAATGCCTAGCTCTAAGACTCAAATTTTCCTATCTACTGACGTCAGTCTTGAATGAGTGCTGAGCCTGGTGCACAGGTGCAGCTCTTCAGAGGCAGGAAGCCTGTAAGGCCCAGACCTGCTGGACAGAGGCCTGGGAACAGTGCAGAGGAGAATGTTCTCTTAGCATGTGTGGCCACAGGTTCAATCCCTCACTCACCTAAAAAAATTTTCAGAAGCAAACCTTTAAATATTTCTATACTCAAATTATCCTAAATAAACATTTATATTTAAAAGAATAAACAAATGCATAGTTATACGTAAGTTCTAAAAACCAAAACCAAATGGACTGGGAACATGAGTTCTTCCCACTTGGTTCCGGCCTTCCAACCACAGAGCTAAAGAAGTTAAGACTCCTAACAGTTAAATAATTCATCCACAAACATAAACCTGGCAAATGACAGGTCCCAAACATAGGTGGATTTAAACCACAACTGAATCTGAAGCATAAATTCTTTCCATTCTGCCATGCTCCTTCATAGAGCTACTGTTAAAAATGATCCCTGGGGGATTCGAAAATCATACAAAGAAACCGTCATCGGCTCAGTTTAGCAATGACCAGAGCTCATGGCCATGGTCTCTAATTTAAGAAAGCCCATGGCTCATTCTGCAGTCTTCCTGGGACAATAAAAACAAGTCATAAGAGTAGCCACACTGTCTCAAGAATCAAGAGACTCAGATACTTATTTAAACAGGCACCTACACATCACTGGGGGACAGTAACACACAACCCTTCTTGGAGGGTGTATATATATATATATATATATTTTTTTTTTTTAAAGAAACTTCCTACAAGAGAGGATGGGAAAAAGTGTGCTCAACAGTGGCTGGCATCTGTTATAAGATCACGACAATGCTAAATAAGACGACTAAAACAGAACCTACACAAATGCTCTTCCCCACACCACATATGGGACTTAAAGAGATTTTGTACTGATTCTTAGCCAAAGTCCCTAGGTACAATGTGTACAAATAACTCCTGCTTTCACACTAGATGTTTCACTGCCAACATCAAACATCTGCACATGGCCCTGGAGTGAAAATTAGATAAAGTAGTCCTAAAACAGAATAAAGCCTACAGGTGTTGGTAAGAATGAGCTGAGGCTTAGAACCCCAGAGCAACATTGCAGGAGGTAAGAAACGCAGGTTGTGGGACTGCTTTCTCCACAAAGTAGCTCCACGATGTCAGGAAGCCTACTCCAGCCCAGGGTGCCTCAGCTTTAGGAGCTGTAAAGTGCTACGGCTGACCTATATACATACTATAAATGAGCTCCTCTCCTGTCCCAAACTAATTACATCTCACTTGTGAAGGCAACTTGTAAATGATACAAACCTTTACCAGACATCTCAGAGACATCAGTGACAAAATTTTCAGAAGATACTGAGATCTAAGAAACCTGCTGGGCTGAGGTGGAGGATGTAACTCAGTGGTCCAGCACTTGCCTAGCATGTGCAAGGCTGTGGGAGAGGGACAACATTCATCTCTTCCTGGCAACATAAGTGCCCTAGAAAACCTCAAGTATGCCTTTACCCTCTCCCTACTGTGACAGAATTACTACTCTAGCAGATTAGGAAAATACAGTAAATATATTAAATCACCTCACAGATCAAAGCCAGGAAAGAAAAACAAATGTCACCCACATAATGGAAAGCTTTTGTTATAGCATAACTAATCAGCACCAGGTAAGAATAGCAGAGTAAACACACACACATCTGCTTCTGCTCTCTTTAAACCACATTAAGTATCAGTGAAGAAGATGGTTTCTTTAAGCTGTTCTTTCCCTCTAACTGTGAAATCACAATAGGTAGAACAAGAAAGAGTATCTGTGTCTCAAAAACTATGAAGATGGTGCTTAGGAAAGAGAGAGAAGTAGCCTGGACCAGAGAGGTGAGGGATGGTCAGTTAAAATAGCTTCTTACTTGGACATGACCTCATGAAGGGTAGAGAAAATTTTGTCAACAGTAAAAGGTTTCTGAACAAGCAATGTTCAAAAATTAACTTTAAATCAACATCATATGAGTCCAGAATCTTTCAGGTACCCTCACCATATGCTATCTCATGGCTTCACCACAGCCTTTGTTCTGAATACAACATGGCATGCAACCATGGTACTGCATACACCATCATGGCACACATTAATCAACACTGCCTACAACACCTCAGCTCACACACACACAGCCTTCTCTCATAGACACATGATGGTTAAGACAAATACTTTCAGAAACATCAGCTGGCATAAAATCAGCCTATCTCCCATTGGCTGGCTGTACAGGAATGCCCCATAGACACACAGCTTT
The DNA here is from genome assembly GCA_028658305.1 of Pachyuromys duprasi. Classification (NCBI taxonomy): domain Eukaryota; kingdom Metazoa; phylum Chordata; class Mammalia; order Rodentia; family Muridae; genus Pachyuromys; species Pachyuromys duprasi. The sequence goes on from CM053766.1 coordinate 108,960,716, forward strand.
GAATGCTTGACCACTAAGGAGGGGCATAATTAGGAGTATGGCCTTGTTGAGGAAGACAGTCACGGGGGTGGGCTTTGAGGTTTCAAATGTTCAAACCAGGCCCAGTGTCTAACTCTTCCTGCTGTCCACTGAACAGGATGCAGAATTCTCGGCTCCTCCAGCACCATGACTGCCTGGATGTTGCCATCATTCCTGAAGTGATGGTAATAAGCTAAACTGCTGAACCCGTAAATCAGCCCCAATTAAATGTTGTCCTTTATAAGAGTTCCCATGGTCACAGTGTGCCTCCACAGCAACAGAAACCCTAAGACACTCCCTATCATAATGAATTATAAGTTTTAATGTTTTGACTTTAAAACTTGTCCCTGAGTTTCTTTTGTTTTTTGTTTTGTTTCGTTTGTATTTCTAATTATGTATATGTGTGTCTGTGTGGTGAATCAGAACCCCGGGACCCTGAACTGGAGTCAGAGGCCCCGCAAGCTGCCTGATGTGGGGTAAGGAACGGAACTCTGCCCTCCGAAAGAGCTGCCTGATGTGGGGTAAGGAACGGAACCCTGCCCTCCGAAAGAGCAGAGCTCACTCTTCGCAGCTGCGCCACCTGTCCAGCCCTGTTAATGTCCGTTTCATAAAGAATTGCTCAATCAAATTTTGGCTTGGGATTAAGGCTGGAATTCCCAAAATTTATGAAATGGTCCTAAATATACTTCTGACATTTTGTACCACGTATTCATGCAAAGTGGCATTCTCAGCATTGACAACTATAAAATGAAAATGTATCAACTCTACCTCCTGAACTATCAAATGATTCAGCCATTTACTTCTTTGTGTAAAAAAGAAAAAAAAGTACAACCACATCATTGGTGGAGATTTGCTTTCACCTTTAATAAATAGTAAAATTATAAGCATAGCAAAGAATTACAGTAAATATGGTTTGGGATTTTTTGTTTTGTTTTTGTTTGTTTGTTTTTTAAAGGTTTCTTACAGTTATTGGTAATTGTTTGGCTTACAAACCTGTCTTACATATCTATGTGCCTGGGATCATATGGAAGTTTCTCCAGCAAAATACAATTGGAAGGAGAAAAAGTTTTTAAAACTTTGGGTTAAGATACATAGAAATGCACTTTAAAAAGGGGGGGGGGCAGGCATAGTGGCATACTTGGGAGGCAGAGGCAGATGGATCTCTGAATTCAAGGCCAGCCTGGTCTACAGAGTGAGTTCAAGGACAGCCAGAGCTACAAAGCGAGGCCCTGTCTCAAAAGAAAATTTAAAAAAAAAAAAAAAAGGAAGGAAGGAAGGAAGAAAAGAAGGAAGCAAGCAAGGAAGGAAAGAAGCAAAGGAGAGATAATTATCGTCTCCAATTGACACATAAAAGGAAAAAAGCAACCAGAACTTAGCAAGCAGTTCAGACATCTATTAGCATGAACAAAACATTAACCCTGAATCTAAGTTAACCCAAATTACTATGTAACTATGTTGGTGAAATAGACAGGAGAGTAGCATGTCTCTCTGTGAACTGTAGAAAGAATGAGCTAAATCACGAAAGATTAGTTAGTATTTAAAAATAATAAGGAATTAAGAGAAAAAAAATGCCTAGAGGAGTTAAGAAAGGGCCAGGAACTGGGATGCAAATCTTAAACTTCCTACAACTATCTGCTGACCAAGATGCCTCCACTGAGCTGTATCCCAAGTGCTGTTTACTTTGCTCTTGGAGGCAGGCCCTTACTAAGCTGCTCGGGCCGGCCTTGAGCCATTCTGCAGCTCACACAGCATAGATTTTCAGTCCTCCTCTCTAGTTTCCAGAACTTCCACACCCAGTCTGATCTTCATGCAAAAACTTAACTATGCTTGAAAACATGGAAAATAGCATTTAAACAATAATAATCAAAATGTAATGATAAAATAATTCATGCAAAGTTACTAATAATGTTAGTTCATAAACATTTTGCAAAGTTATTCTATACAAATCCCTAAACTTCAGAACAATTTAGTGTCCCATAAATTGTGATGTAAAAGCCAAAAATGTACTGATTTATTACCACTAATTTATTACAGTTTTAAGATTATTTATTTGTAAGAGTACTTTGCCCACATGTATGTCTGTGCACCACTTGCATGCCTACTGCCTTCAGAGGCCACAAGATACCAGATCCCTGGAACTAGAGTTATATGCATACTGTTATGAGTAATGTGAACCATGTAAGTGCTGGGACCTGAACAAATCCCAAGTCCTCTGCAGGAGCTGTGAGTGCTCTTAACTGCTAAAACATCTCTCCAGCCCTTTTTAAAGACAAGGTTCCCTTCTGTAGCCCAGGCTGACCTGGACTCACTATGCAGCTAAGCGAGATCTCCGATCTCTGCAATATCCCTGCCTCAGTTCTAGAATGTATTAAGGGCATGAGCCACCACTCCTGGCTCCAAGGGTTGAGTATTCATTATGTTACTGTAGTCTATTTCCTTCTCCATTTTAGCCTACTGAAAACCCAGCTAGGCAAACAGACTTTTAGCTCCATGCTCCCTCCCATGTGGCTCAGCACTAACTGCTAGCCAAATCTACCACGGCCAAGGATGCTCTACAGAGTATCTGGTAACAGGCCTATCTGACTGGTTATTTCCATGTCCTGAGAAATACAATGTAATACTATCACTCCATACAATGGAGAACTTGGTATAAAAAAAGGTGACATTCTTAGCTTTTATTTTTGAGTGTTTTTGCCTGCATGTATGTTTGTGCACCGTGTACACACCTAGTACCTGTGGGGGCCAGAAAAGGGCACTGCATCCCCTAAAACTGGAGTAAGAGATGGGTGTGAATCACCATGTGGGTGCTAGGAATCAAGAAAGTCCTCTTAACCACTGAGCCATCTCTTCAGCTTGAAAAAATGATTTCAAACACACATTTACTGATTCAAAACTTCTTTCTTCATTACAGTTTTGTTTTAATCCCTTAGCTTACCAATACTAATTCAAAATGAAAGAATGGCCAAGCAGGTAAAGGTACTTGTCACCAATCTTGATAACCCAAGTTTGACCCCCAGAATCAATACATAGAAGGAGAAAACTGACTCCAACAAGTCGTCCCCTGACCTCTACACATGCACATATAAAGGCACATATACGCATACACAGGCACATGCAAATAAATTAAGATGTTAAATTTTTAAGACAAAAAATGAGTTGTGAACTTAGTATAGACAAGCTCCTAAACCTAAGAACCATTTAGTGTCCATAATTTGTGTTTAAAGGCCAAAAGGCTACTTTGTCTGTCTGGTTTGGTTTATGTATGTGTGGCCAAGTACAAGCATGCATACAGGTATGTGTGGGCATGCACACATTTGTGCGCACATATGTTTAGAGGCCAGAGATAAGCCTCAGGTGTCACCCACCTTTTTTCCCCGACACCTGACATAGTACCAGTTAGGCAAGGCTGGTCTGCCTCCCAGCTCTGGGATTACAAATCTACATCGTGCCCAGACTTTAGATGTGAGTTACTGGGCTCACACTAAGGTTTCTTGCGCTTGCAAAGCCAACATTTTACCAGCAGAGGCATGAAGCAAGGCTGCTCATAGCAGCATAAGTGAGTGAAGGGGGTTCTGAAGTTTTGTTTGTCAATAAAAGTTTTGACACAGATAAATTTCATTTCTAGTTATGTATGTGTATCTATGCACACTGAGCACGATGCTCACAGAGGCCAGAAGAGGGCATTAGCTCCATGAAACTGGAGTCCCAGGCAGTCCTGTGCTGCCCAAGGAAGATGTTTCGGGATTAATCTCCATTTTGTGGAAAAGCAATGTATGTTCTTAAACACTGAGCCATCTCTCTAGCCCAAACAAACTTTTTTATTAACTGAAAGCTTCTTTTTTAAAAATGTTTTGAAATAATTACTTTTGGGTACAGGTTCTTACTGTATAGCCGTGGCTGTCCTAGAATTCATGTATAAACTAGGCTGGCCTCCAACTCAGAGATCTGCCTGCCTCTGCCTTTTGAGTGCTAGGATTAAATATGTGTACCAACTAGCCTAGCATTTTAAATTACGTTAATAAAATGTAATGTCTAGGTTCTACACAACAGTTCCATCTTACCACACACTACTTTTTTGCCTCTAACTCTCCTACTGCCACACTGAAAAAAATATATAGCAAAAAAGGAATAAGCTGACAGGCGAAAAGACTATGTTAGTAAGGAAATATAAACACTCTATTGCTAGAGGCTGCCTGGCTTCATGAACAATCCCCTCAAGCAGATTAAGACAGCAGTAAAGATACAGTAAAGAATAAATCACAATGTAAGAAAGGGTTGAGTGAACTTGACAAGTACCTGAGGTTCCAAAGAAAGGTGAACTAGCCTGTTCACCACAGTTGGCAAACTATGGCCTGTACAGCTGACTGCTATTTTTATAAATAAAGCTTTATTAGCACACAGCTATACTCAATATATTTATATATTGCTGGTGGCCACTTTCACACTACGGCTAGTGCTGTCATTTAGAACAGATAGACTACAAGCTGAAATAATTACTCTATACTAATCTTTGAGCTAGGTTGACACCCACAAAGAAATGAAACATTTAAAATATAGATGAGGCTAAGGATGGCTTAGGAGCTAAAGGGCACTGGTTGCTTTTGCAAAGGACCCAGGTTCAGTTGCCAGCATCAACATGGCAGCGCAAAACTGTCTATAACAACAGTTCTAGATAGATGCCATATCCTTTTCCAGCCTCCAAGGACACTGCACCCACATGTTGCACTGGTGTGCAGGCAGGCAAAACACCCTACTCTTATTAACTAATTAGTTTATTAATCTTTGGTAGTCTTTGTGGGTGTCATCCTAGTTCAAAAGATTAAGTAGGTAATTAATTAAATTTAAAGTAAGGTTTCCCTGTATTGTTCCCCTACATAAGTAAGCAGAAAGCTGGGCAAAAAAAGACAAAGTTTTCATATTGACTTTGGCCAACAGGCTTCCTAGGAGAAGGCAAACAATGAGGAAGGCTTTCTAGAAGCTGAAGACACTTGGATCTGAAGTAGATACACATAAAGAAAACAGTTATGTAGGAAATTAATGTGATAGGGTTCTCTGGAAACTTCCTAAGAGCTGAGCTGTGTACTAAGGAGAGACAATAAGGTCAAAGACTAACTAGAGAGATCACTCTGAATTGCAACAGTTAACCATGGTGCACACTGACTGGAGACCCCAAGGGCAGTGTCCATAAGCAAGAAGTTAGTCCCAGCATAAGACTACACTAATGCTACCCTAGTACGCATGCCTCAGAAAACAGAAAGTCAGCTACCTCAATTGTCAGCAGCTTAGCCACCACCAAGGGACAGCACAGACTCACAACAGCCCAATATTTACAGTGGGCAGCAGTCAGAGGAAAGAAGGGAGAGTGGGAAGGAGGGAGCCATTCATTACTAAAAATCAATGAACAGAGCCAAAGATGAAAATAATAATGTAAACAATAGACAGCACTTTAAAAACAGCTATTATAAATATGGTCAAGAACTTTAAGAAAAGTACAAACATACACAACAGAAAACTCAATGTCTAAATGTCAGGTACACAAAGTCTGAAATGAGAAACTCACAGAACATGTATACTCACAGATGGCTAGGGGGAGGGACTAGACACATAAATGTAGTGTAGTGTGGGACACCTGTCAAGATGCAGAAGGGCCTCGGTTCAAACCTTGCCTGTAAACTGCAGTGTAGGCACTGACAGGAATGAAGAATCTTGAAAGCAAGAGACACTACTACCTAAGCTAAAAAGCTCTCTACAAACCTGTAAAGCTAACGAGCAAAGCTGAAGAATGGTAGCCAGCAATCTAACACACCACAGGATCACAGAGTGAGGGGTAGCAGGCACTGTACAAAAGACTGCTCAACAACAGCCAAATGATCTACAAATTTCGTGAAAACAAACCTCTAATTCAAGGAGGTCAGTGAACCATAAGCCACATAAACACAGAAAAAACACATCAAAATCAAATTTTTGAAAACAATGATAAATGAAAAATTTATAAAGTTCTCCAAGAATGATATTACATAGGAGAAAACAGAAATAATATTAAATGCAGACTGATCAGAAGACATGCAAGCTGGATGCTAGGATTTGTTTCAGCTATGAGAGCATTTAGACTGGATTCCATCCCTAGCAGAAAGGGGTAAGAAGAAAGGAAAACCAGAAAACGTTAGCGACACATTAAAAGAGAAAAATAGATCATCAAAACCTGCAGGTCTGTAATTGCAGATTAAGGGGGAAATGTGTGCATGCCTCTCTGGCCTCCTTGGACACCTGTATTCACATGCACATATCCCTCACAGATGTGTATGCACACATACACATAATTAAAATATAAAACATTTTAATGGAGATAAAATAGAGTAATTTGTGAATGAAAGGAATTTAATATGCCTACAATAGACATGTTTTTCGAAAGTTCTTCAGGTGGGGGAAAAATACCAGATAAAAACATTCAATGCCAGAGAAAGAAAGATACATAAACGCGTAAGTTTGAAAAACAACAAAATGATAGAAAAAATATGCATTGTAAGAGAGCTTTAGTTCCTTAAATGACAGTAAAGCTGACTCCAAGAGTGACCATTACTAGAGTAAAGAAGAACATTTTTGTAGTAATAAAAACGTCAGTTCCCATCAGGAGTGGTGGCACAAGCCTATAAGCCCAAAACTAGGGAGGAAAGACGGGAGAAGCCCCTGTCTGAAGTCATTGGGGCCACATGGTGGGAAAAAGGACAGCCTGATCTACCTAGAGAGTCATCTCTAAACAGCAGTTACTACTTCAAGAAGAGATAAAAACCTCAAGTCAATCAGCACTAACAGAGCTTTAAGGCAAGAAGCAGAAGGCTAAGAGGGAGAAGGGCACAAGGCAGGAGACTTTAAGAACCATCAGGAGATAAAGGGAAAGTCACAGCAAGGAGAGCAGAGAGCGCTGTTAACCAGCAAAGCTGCTCTGATGGCTATGGCACCTCACCAACAGCAGCAGAGCACACTAGTGTTCAAATGACATGCAACACTCACCCAGAATCCCAGATGCTGAGCCAAATACACATAGTATGCTGTTATGAATTAAAAACTCTAAACAAAATTAAATTATAAATTAACAACAACAACAAAATCTGGAATGTTTCTACTGCCTGTAAAATCTGGAGTTTAAAGTTCTAAATAGCACATGGGGCAAAGAACAGAGTACTTTGAGCTGATGACTGGATTCTAATACATCAAAGTGTGTAAGATATAATTAAAGCTTATTCAGCAAGGACTCTAGCTTTAAGTACTTAAACTACAAAGACACAGAGAGAATCCTGATTCTAAGCTTCTAAACTAGAACTTAAAGGGGAAGTGTTAAGCAGAGTAAACAAAAGAAAATAATGTTGAGGAACTAAGAGGGGAGGTGGGATGGGGAATGTATAGTGCATAAAAATTAATTAATTGAAAAGTAAATTATATTCACTAAAAAATGAGTGCAAAGCAAAAAATAATAATAATAATAATGCTGAAAAGTAAAAAACATAAACAGACTAAGAAGAAAATCATCAAGACCAAAAGCTGGTTTGTTAAAAAGATTCAACCTGACACATTTTCTCTAGTCAAAGTCTTGAGCATAGAAAGACAAGTCCCTGTACAGAAGTAAAGTTGCATCGCTGCACACCTCAAATACTGAAAAAGCACACTGGCTACAGACAACTTTTAAGTCAATTAAGACAGCCGGTTAACTGAAGGAAAAAAAAAAGAAAGATCTTGAAAAAAACAATCAAACACATGAAAAGAACAGAATTCATAATTTCAAGCTTTCCCACGGGAGCCAGAGAGATTGCACAGTAGATGAAGGTACTTGCTGCCAACCATGGCAACCAAAGTTTGATCCTGGGACATATTTGCGGGAAGGAAAAGGACAACTTTCACGATTTGTGCTCCAGCTGCCACACATGCACCATAGTACACACATGGGCCTCCTACACACACACAAACACTTATTCACACACAAATAAATATTTATAAAATTAGTAAATAAACCTTTCTGTTAAAACAAACGAACAAAGAAACAAAAGTACTTCAAACATGTTCCAAACAAACACAGAAAACAGCCACATGTAGTGGTACACACCTTTAATCCCAGCATTTGGGACACAGCCAGCCAGGGCAACAGTATAGTGAGACTCTATATCAAAATAAAAAAAGAAGGCTACCCACAAATCCGAAGACTGATATTCCTGAGGCACCAGGGTCATAAAAAACTTCACAATAAATCCACACAGCCGTATCCTTCATGGGCATGAATATAAAAAACATTAGGATACTAGCAAATCAAAGCTATCACAAAAAACAATAGCAATATACCTTGAACCTAAATGTACCTGTGAATTAAAGTCTGTAGAACTTTTAAAGCCCATCAACAGAACCGAATCTATAACTATTTCAACAGATATGTGCGTACATGCTTGCTAAGTAAACAAACTCAATAAGAAAACTGAGCTCTATCTAGGGACCCAAGAAAAAAGCACTTACTGCTCTCATAGAGGATGGGAGTTCTGCTCCCAGCACCCATACCACGTCACTCACAAGCACCTATAACTCCAGCTCTATGAACTCTGATGTTTTCATCTGGCCTCCATAGACACCAGCACACATGTGCACATAACCACTCAGAGACACATAAAAATAAAATAAATCTTGTTCAGTGGCAGTGGTGGCCCACACTTTTAATCTCAACACTCAGGAGGCAGAGGCAGGCAGATCTCTATGAGTACAAGACCACAATCATCTACAGAACATGTTCCAGGACAGCCAAGGCTACATATGGAGACCCTGTCTCAAAAAATCAAAAATAAAATAAAATAAATATCAAGGGGAAAAGGGGGGGGGGTAACTGCACAAAATTAAAGTCCAAGTGGATCAAAGACCTCAACATAATACCAGACACATTAAATCGGTTAGAAGAAAAAGTGGGGAAGACCCTAGAACTCATCAGCACAGGAGACTACTTCCTGAAGAGAACACCAACAGCACAGGCCCTAAGATCAACAATAAATAAATGGGACCTCATGAAACTGAAAAGCTTCTGTAAAGCAAAAGACACTGTCATCAAAACCAAACAACAGCCTACAGACTGGGAAAGGATCTTCACCAACCCTATATCTGACAGAGGGCTAATATCCAGTATATATAAAGAACTCAAGAAGTTAAAAAGCAACAAATCAAGTAATCCAATTAAAAAATGGGGTACAGAGCTAAACAGAGGACTCTCTGTAGAGGATTGTAGAATGGCAGAGAAACACTTAAAGAAATGCTCAACACCCTTAGCCATCAGGGAGATACAAATCAAAACGACCCTGAGATTTCACCTTACACCCATCAGAATGGCTAAGATCAAAAACTCAAGTGACAACACATGCTGGAGAGGATGTGGAGAAAGGGGAACACTCCTCCATTGCTGGTGGGAATGTAAACTTGTACATCCACTCTGGAAATCAATTTGGCACTTTCTTAGACAATTAGGCATAGTGGTTCCTCAAGATACAGCCATAGCACTCCTAGGCATATATCCAAAAGATGCTCAAGTACACAACAAGTACAAACATTTGCTCAATTATGTTTGTAGCAGCTTTATTCGTAATAGCCAGAACCTGGAAACAACCCAGATGCCCCTCAGTTGAGGAATGGATACAGAAATTGTAGTACTTTTACACAATGGAATACTACTCAGCAATTAAAAAGGAGGAAATCATGAAATTTGCAGGCAAATGGTGGGACCTGGAAATGATCATCCTGAGTGGGGTATCCCAAAAGCAGAAAGACACACATGGTATATATTCACTTATATAGACCTATAAGATAAGATAAACATACTGAAATCTATACACCTAAAGAAGATAAACAAGGAAGAGGACTCGGGGTAAGATGATCAATCCTCACTTAGAAAGACAAATGGGATGGACATTGGATGTAGGAGAAAACAAGTAGCAGGACAAGAGTCTACCACAGAGGGCCTCGAAAAGACTCTACCTAGCAGTGTATCA